>JAOXOE010000506.1:1066245-1100452 GCA_028565055.1 Phoeniculus purpureus
TGAATGGTGGGGCTGCTTTTGATAGTCCTCAGAAGCCCTTCAATCTGCAATCACCAGTTTTCCTAGTCCAAAGCATCTTGGCTTTACACTCTTAGATATAAACAGAGACCCCAATACCACAAAGGTATTAAAGAAGGGCAAGTTATTAGCCCTGGGGTTTTGAGTGGTTTCCAGCTCTGGGTATTAACCTTCATCCTTCCCTAACTATCCCGCGGCGGCTTCAAACGGCTCAGACAATCGTCTTGCGTGAAAATCTCTGGGATCACAAACACCAGCCATCTGGACATGGATCCTGTCTGGGCAAAAGCAGCCCCACACCCCACACAGTGCTCAGTGTGAGCTGGGGACCCTTCTCCTGAAAGCATCTCGGGCTGCTTCTGCGTCTCCCAAGCCCTTAGTCCCCACTAATCCCACTTTGTGGCTGGGGGAGGGTGGCTTAGAAAAGCAGCCCCGCACCTTGTGGGCCAGTTAATTCAAACTTTGCTGTCGCTAAGAGGATGATAAGAAGGTTTCATCCCACAGGAGTGTGGCACCAGGCCAGGACTGGCGCCGTCTGTTGCAATACTGTCCTAGGGTCCAGGTGAGGGTGCAGGGCAGCTTTTTCATTCCCCCACCCTGAAGAGACCCCATAAGTCATCGCAGGACAGGGTGATTCGTAGGAAATGCTGTGATGTGGCTGTGCACCCGTCAGCCAGCAGACCCCTGCAGCATGAACACAAAACCTGGCTCCTCTTGGGGTTGAGGGGCATCTGAACAGGCAGTGAAGTCCTTGCAGGTCTGACTTGTGGGGTCACAGAATCATAGAAGGGTTGGAAGGGACCTCCAAAAGTCATCTGGTCCAACTCCTCTGCAGTGAGCAGGAACATTCTCAACTCGATCAGGTTGCCCAGAGCCCCATCCAGCCTTCCCTTGAATATCTTCAGGGATAGGGCCTCAGCTACCTCCCTGGGCAACCTGTTCCTGTGTTCAACCCCCCTCCTTGCTGAAGAACTTCTTCCTAAACTAAAGAACTACTTCATCCCCTCCCCATGCCAGGTCAGACAGATCTATCCTTGTCCTCACGTCTGTCCTGCCTTGGCTTGCTCCTGGGGCTGCTCCTGCCTCCCTGTGGGGCTGTGCTGTCTGCTGGGCTGTCTCCTTGTTAGACACCTCCTTGCATTCACCAAGCACCTCCCCACTTGTCTTCTTGCAAGGATAACGGTGTTTTCATGGCCACCACACAATCCTTCATCATCTGGCTCTGGGAATGGAAAATGCCCTTTGGCAGATCACTCCATGGCAGCTGTAAGGAAAGGAACAGTTATGAGATGCTCCTAGGAGATCCTGGGGGAGCAGCATCACCTGGACCAGCTTGGTTGGGGTTCGTGCTCACAAGGTTTTGTAGTGGATCCAACTCCTGCGAGGAAACCTCCTTTGTGGTGTGCACTAGATAGAGGAGTGAGGCCCTGCAGGACTCATGGCATCATGTAGACCTTTTCCACAGCTCAGCAGCTGGAACTGGGCTCAACCAAGGAGGTTTGAGTGCGGAGTGAGACAAAAGCATCCTTCACCTCTTCCACGCGGAACAACCTGGGGGTCTGATGCATGGAATTGGCGGAGAACATGGAAATGGTTTCTTCCAGCCTGCAAACTCCAAGCGACTTATGGTGGAATTGAGTGTTGGGGTCAGTTACGGGGTGAGATGATGCCTTTTGCCCTTCTCCTACCGCTGGATGTTTGCCAGCACTGGAAGAGTCCTTTACAGAATCATAGAACGTTAGGGATTGGAAGGGACCTCAAAAGATCATCCAGTCCCATCCCACTTGCACAGCAGGATCCCCTAGATCCAGTTGCACAGGAACACGGCCAGGATGGTTTCAAACATCTCCAGAGAAGGAGACTCCACAACCCCCCTGGGCAGCCCCTTCCAGTGCTCTGTCACCCTCACCGTGAAGTTGTTCCTCCTTACACTGATGTGGAACCTCCTATGTTCCAGCTCACACCCATTGGCCCTTGTCCTATCATTAGCTAACACTGAGAAGAGCCTGGCTCTATCTTCCTGACACCCACCTTTCACCTATTTATAAACATTGATGAGGTCACCCCTCCTGCTGCCAGTACAGCCGTGTTTCTATCAAAACATCTCTGTGGATAACTTAAGAAATAAAAATACACGTTTTTACCTCAGTAGGAAGCTCTCTCGGAGCCAAACACATCTGAGATCTCCATGTACTTAGCAAACTAGAATACTCTTAGAAAAAGAGGTCAGAACATGAAAAACAAAGAGTAACAGCGTAAATAGAAAACCTTTCCCTGAAAAACAGCGCTTGCCCAACCATAGATGAGGACATTGTGATCTGTGATTGAAGATCCCAAAAAGCTGGAGGTGAGTAGATGGCCTCTCTTGACTGTCTCTTGCTGCTTTCCTACCCTACTGCCTGCACAGCTCTTCCTCTGGTGCAGACCTTAGCTCCTGTCTCTGCAGTCCAAAATAAAGGTGGAGGCAGAGCTAAGACTCTTTCGTTGCAACTTCCACAGCCCACCTCATGTGCTTTTTTCTTTAACTCTCTCATCCCAACCCTCAAAAACCCTCAACTCATCAAAATTCCCCCAAGTCTCTCTGGTACTCACTTGACTTTGACTCTTCCTTTATCATCTCTGCTGTGCACTCTAGCACCATGCTCACCTCAGGTGGAGAAAGACTTCATAGCCCCCTGTTCCCTAGGGAATGTCAGCTTAGCCCATTAGGAGCTACTTTTTCTCTCCCCTGTTGGTTGGAGTAGTTCGGCAGCGGTTGAGAAGATGGGGAAAACACATGGTACAAGAAGCAGAACAAGAGTATAATCCAGTCTACAGAGACTGGAACAACGCATTGCTGCACGCTTCTCAGTCTACCCCAGCTCTCTGCAGGTTGTAGATCCTTTCTCTACTTGCCTTGTCAGCATCTTCAGGCCTTCAAGATCATTACCCCCTTTTCCTAGCTGACTAAGTAAAAAAGGTCCAAATCACAGATGCAATGTCCTACAGAGTGCCCAGATGCCACATCTCTGCTCTGGTAAGCTTTGTCTCACCTCCCCCCAGCCCTCCTTGACCCAGACCCCCATAGAAAACAAAATTAAATTAAATCAGGTCTTGCTACATCTTCGTTAGACGTAAAACATTGAGGCGCACAGGAAGGAAGGTGGCACCAGAGGCATATTGGATCTCCCGGAGGACCCCTTCCCACTTCTTCTGCTCTTCATCGTACCTGGGGAGAAACAGACAGATATATAGTGAGGAAAGCCTCTCCTCTCCCTTGTTTCAGCTGCTTCCGTAGTAGTGGAAGCCCTGGTGCATGGTGAGATGTCCCATAGATGTTATTTGGCCACAAGATGTCTGAGAGAGCTGCATGAGGACTTCCCACTCTGGTGTCCTCTATTCTGTGGCATCATGCTAGCAACGTGGATATTAACATGGGATAGGGTGTGCTTTTTCCATTGGTTGATGGCACCAAGACTGATCCATCCATGGTGAAGGCCAGCAGGTGCCTGCTGAGGGTGGTCTAGAGCCATTGATGTGAAGGACAGAAGCAGCCAACACCCTATTTATTGGCAGCCATCAGCAAGTGCTTTCCGCCCACGTGTGAGACCTTGATTTCCAGCCTGAGGCTTTACTCAAGGATTGTACAAATGCTGTTTCTCACCAAAGGGGAGGTCTGGAACCAGGTCCAGGCAAAATGTGAATGCAGCAACACAGCTTGAGGAGTACATGTTCCCTGGTATGTTGCTCTGTGTTCACTGAGTCACCTAATGTGTCCTCCAGCACAGCATGGGGCAAAATTCTCACCAAGAGACCTTGCACCAAGCCTACAGCCTTGTGCTGCAGTAACAACATCCATTCCACACTGAATTGTAGAACCATGATTGGCAGGGACCTTAGAGATCATCTACTCAAATCCTTCTGCAATGGACTAGTCTCCACTAGACTTGGTTGCTCAAGGTCTCATCCAACCTGGCCTTGAATGCCTCCAGGAAGGGGGCAGCCACGACATCTCTGGGCAATCAATTCCTGAATCTCTCTATCCCTGCATTGAAGAACTTCTTCCTAAGATCTAGTCTCAACCTCCTCTTCTTCAGTTTAAAACCATTTCCCTATGCCTTATCCCTAGATCCTCATGGGAAAAATCCCTCTCCAGCCTTCCCGCAGGATCCCTTCAGGTATTGGAAGGCAGCCATAAAGTCCCATCAAGAAGGACAGAAACTGTCTGTCCCTTTAGTGTCTGTCACTAGCATTGCTCCCATACTCTCTTGGACAGCCCTGGGGAAGATCATTACCTCCAAACATCGTTCAGCTCTGTTGGCACCAGCTCCCCAGACTCCGTCTCCACCGTGGCAAACCCTCCGAGCAGGTAGAGGACCCCAGCCAAGCTCACCAGGCTGGCTGAGCTGCGCTCCTGAGGGAACTCAGTGAAGGTGTCCCACCTGCCACATCAAGAGAGGATATGTTAGTGCATCCTGCACGCTGAGGCTGGACCCAAACTGAACCAACTAGTGACAGTTTAACTTGTATGTTCTACAGTGGGATGAGACCATGGTATCTGTTTCCACTACCACCATTCAACTTCACTTTGCACTGAGTAGATGAGCTGTGAAGCCCACAGGGCATGAACCAGCAGGTCTCAATGGTGGGACTGCAGCTGCAAGGCGCACCCAGAGTCAAAGAGACTTGTGTTGGGTGAAGCTGCCAAGATGAAGTGAGAACCCAAGGGCTCCACCAGCTGGTGAAAACTCTTTGAAAGTGAGATCGAGATTATCCACAGCCCGAGTGCAGTAGCACTGGAAATGCCCAGCTGTCTGACAAGTACAGACTGGGAGAAACTGGTATTGGAAGTTGCAAGCAAGCTCCAGAAAGGTTGGGAGTTGCTCAATGTCCACCTGTGTGTGACTGCACCCCAAAAGTGCACTCAGTCACTTACTTGTTGGTGGCAATGTCATAGACTTCCACCGAGTTGGTCAAGCCAGAGTCGGTCACACCAGCTGCCACGTAGATCTTGTCCTTGTGCACAGTGGCCCCGAACAAGGAGCGGGCAGTTTTTAAGGGAGCCAGCTCCTTCCACTCAAACTTGGATGGGTTGTAGACACACATCTTCTTCAGGCACTTCCTAGAGAAAGGTGAGAGAGAAAAGTAGCCCCCATCACCTGCTAAAGAGTTGCAAGGGTGGGAAGAACGTGGAGTTTCTAGGAAAGATTCTGTTCCTCCATGTCGGCATGAGGAACAATCTCATTGCTCCTTATTTTGCTCAGTTCCGAATCCCTCAATACAAGAAGGACAGTGAGGTGCTGGAGCGAGTCCAAAGAAAGACGATGAAGCTAGTGAAAGGTCTTATAAGGAGCAGCTGAGGTATCTGAGGTTGTTTAGTCTGGAGAAAAGGAGACTGAGCAGAGACCTTTCAGGAGCTACCTGAAAGGAGCTTGTAGAGAGAGAGATGGGGGTCAGTCTCTTCTCCCAAGTCACTAGCAATAGAACAAAACGAAGTGGCCTCACGATGTGCCAGGGGAGGTTTAGGGTGGACATTAGGAAAAAATTCTTCAGTGACAGAGTGGTCAGGGATTGGAACAGGCTGCCCAGGGAGGTACTGGAGTCACTGTCCCTGGAGGTGTTAAAAAAATGAGTAGATGTGGCCCTGGGGCACATGATTTAGTGGGCATGGTGGGGTCAGGTTGATGGTTGGACTGGATGATCTGGTAGGTCTCTTCCAACCTTAATGATTCTGTGATTCTATGAGTGCCTCTGCTGGGGTGCGCAGCCAAGGATGGCCATGCCTGGAGACATCTCTTGTGTGTAAGACATTCGCTCCTGCTGTGTCTGCTTTGGATAGGAGTCCTAACAGCCCTCTACTCTGCTGTGGTGAGACCTCACCTGGACTACTGCATCCAGCTGTGGAGGCCTCAACACAAAAAGGATGAGTACTTGTTGCAATGGTTCCAGAGGAGGCCACAAAAAATACCAGAAGGCTGGAGCACCTCTCCTACGACGACAGGCTGGAAGAGTCGGGGCTGTTCAGCCTGAAGAGGAGAAGACTCCAGGGGGACCTTCCTTATAGTGACCTTCCAGTACCTGAAGGGGGCTACAGCAAAGCTGGAGGGGGATTGTTCACAAGGGTGTGTAGTGACAGGCTGAGGGGCAATGGTTTTAAACTAGAGTAGGGTAGATTTAGATCGGATGTTAAGAAGAAGTTCTTTAATCTGAGGGTGCTGGATCACTGGAACAGATTGCTCAGAGAGGTGGTACAAGATACATCTGTGGAGACAACCAGGGTCAGGCTTAATGGGGCTTTGAGCAACCTGCTCTAGTTAAAGATGTCCCTGATCACTGCAGGGGGATTGGACTAGATGACCTTTAAACGACCCTTCTAGCCCAGCACCTTCTATGACTCTATGACATGGTCTTCACACAGCTGGGTATGGGTCCCTGTAGCCAACCACCCCACCAGAACCTCACGCACAGCCATCAGACAGCACTTTGATGCTCCTGACCCAACTAGATGCTGTGAAGTACCACCAGTGATGTCCCAGTTACCCAGGCTGCCAGTGTGAGGTGTGTGGTATGTGAAGGCTCACACTTCTAATCCCTTCAGAGCAGAACCTGTCTTTGCTGGCTTACAGCATGGTTCCCTTTCCCACAAGGACAGTGTCAGCTCCCTGATGCCCCTGTAGGACTTCTAATGGCTTGGGAGGGGCTGCAGTCACAGAGGTGAGCTGAGATGGAAGGTTCTACATTTTATTACATCCCATCCAGCCTTCCTTAACTCACAGCATCCAGGTTGGGGAGGTACCAACCCATGCTCTGCCCTCCCAGTATTCTGGGGGACGACTCCCTGAATTTCTCTTTCTTTTTGACTTACTTGTCGCTTCCTTTGCCACCAATGACGTAGATGAGATCCTTGTGTGATACCACCGCATGGCCATAGACTGCGTAGGGAAGGGGATCGGCTTCACCCCACTTGAAGGACCTAGACCAGAGAAAGATGGGAAGAAAAAGGATTTGTAACTTGTCGGGTGATGCTTAGACCGCATGACACTTTCCAGACCTAGAACTGAGCACAGACCCTGACTCCATCTAAAAAATGGGAGGCCTTTTCAGTGAGGTGGGGATCATCCAGTAAATTTTGTGATCCTAAAAAAAAAGAGGGAAAATAAAATCCAAGTCAGGCTGGACGGGGCTCTGAGCAATCCGTTCTGCTTAGAGGTGTCCCTGCTTCTTGTAGGGGGGTTGGACTAGATGACCTTTGGTGGTCCCTTCCAACCAAATACATTCTGTGATTCTAGGAAAATAGAATCATAGAATCATAACGGATTGGAAGGGACCTCAAAAGATCATCTAGTCCAATCCACCTGCAACAGCAGGATCACCTAGACTGAGTCACACAGGAACTCATCCAGGCCGGTCTTGAATATCTCCAGTGAAGGAGACTCCACGACCACCCTGGGCAGCTTGTTCCAGTGCTCTGTCACCCTCGCTGTGAAAATATGCAAAATAGAAAACAAAACTTGTGCTAGCACTTATCATTTTCTGCAGCATCAAACTCTTGGGCTTTGTGGATACAGAACCCCACTTCCCCTAGGACCCCACCTCGTTTACAACCATGACCAGCTGACCGCAAGCAAGAAAAAGATTCCTGTATGAAGGGAAAAGATTTAAATCGCTGAGAATAGGGGTGCAAGAACCTGAGGACAAATCTCTTGCCCATCGCCTTCCACTCTGGGATTCTTTGGTTGGCCAGTACTCAGCAAGGACCATGGAGGTGGGTTCATAGTTGACCGTGCAGAGCTGCGTTGCGACTTCTGAACTAGCTCTGGAGAAGCTGAGTAGAGGATGTAGCTATAAGGCTTTGGAAATCTCAGATTGGGCTGCTGGGACCCGAGGAGGGTTGACCCATTTCTCAAGAGGTGTCTATTCATGTCCAAGTTGCTTAGATTCATCCGTGGTTTTCATGCACGCAGCATGTAGTGGTGGTCTAGTGGCGGACTTGGCAGTGCTGGATTAAAGGTTGGACTCAATGACCTTAAAGGTCTTTTCCAAACTAAATGACTCTATGCAGCCCCCAGGACCTGCACCTAATTTTACCGAAGTTCTGAGCTTGCCAGGCCCTGAGTGTTGTCTCACTGCCCAACCACTCTGGGCAAATGTTTGATCGCACAGCCCTGCAGTTTGCCCTCTCCAGGTTTGTTACGGCTGGAAATCTAGAAATACAAGTGGTGCTGACCACGGCTGACCTGTTTCAGCAGGGTGCTCAGACCACCCCAGTAATGCCCCAGTCTGAGGGAATGAAGCTGGTTTAATATCTCTGCTGATAAAACAGACTTTGAAGTGCAGGCACATCTAAACATAGATCAATCAAAGGCTTGTTAACACCTGCCACCCTGCCTCTTTGGGGCAGAGAGTAGCAGGCTGGAGGTGATTGTCTCCTGCGAGGAGGACAGGATGGTGCCTTTGCACCACTCATGACCTAACGTGGGTTGGAGCCTATTGTCCAGAAATAATTGGATGTTTAACCTGGTATCAATCAGGATGAGGCATTCAGGGCCACATCTGAGTATTCAGACTCAAAGAGGGGAGGTTTAGGTTAGACCTTGGGAAGAAATTCCTCCCTGTGAGGGTGCTGAGGCAGGTTTGTGCAAGCTGGTTGTGGCTGCTCCATCCCTGGAAGTGTTCAAGGCCGGGTTGGATGGGGCTCTGGGCAACCCGGTCTAGTGAGAGTTGTCCCTGCCCATGGCATGGGGGGGTTGGAACTAGATGATCTCTGAGGTTCCTTCCAATCTAAATCCTTCTAGGATTCTATCACCAAAACAAACCTTCCTGTTCAAAGCCACTCCTGGTGAGACCATGTCAGGCGTTGCTGAACCTCTAACCAACAGGCAAGGACAGAAGGAGAAGCAACCCTTGCTCCTGTGTAAAGGTCTCCCATGAGCATCTCTCTAAGATCAGTCTCTGATACAATATCCCCTTCAAGGTTTCCATCTCCACAAGGTTCGATTACAATAAATGAAGCAGCTGGAGAGAGGCAGCTCAGAGCCCCAGGGCACAATCCCAGTGGTCCCAGCATCTAGCAGCAGAGTTCAAGCCCTGTCTCCAAAAGGTTTTGGTCCCTGGAGAGCTGGAGTCATTCTGCACAGCAGCTGCTTCCCCTTCTCCTGTGAATCACCTCCTGCCCCCCACTTGCAAGTCAGCACTTACAGCCGGTCGTAGCACAGGACTGAATCCAAGGTCTTCTCCCCTTCTTTCAGCTCTTTCCCTCCAATCACAAAAATGGAGTTTTCCCCTTCTCCCAGGCCAAAGAGGCAGCGAGGAGAGGGCAGGGGGGGCATCCCCAGCCAGTCTGCGTCCAGATGGTCGTACTGGAAGGAAACACATGGCCATTAGCGTGCGCTCACCAGGCTCATCTGCTTAGCAAAAGGCAGGGTCCAGAAGCTGAGGGCAAAGTCCTTTCCCACATGCAGCTCAATCACCCCACTAACACTTTCCACAACACCAGTTTCTGCATGTGCTGTATCATCTGGTGAGGGCTGGGAGACCCCCGTGCAAATCCGAGCCATGTATTGTACGGTACGTGATTCATGACGAGGCATCAGAGCAGAGGTGCTCCCTCATGAACATCTTCTGCTCTATGCACTGAAGTCTTGACTTGAAACGAGCCTGGACGAGAAAGGTCCATGTTGGACCTGAAATGGATAGCTCCTGGGGCTGGGGGAAGACCCTCAACCGCAGGAATTTTGCCTGCACCACTTGGGATGTCGCACTCACCTCAGCACCGTTTCTGTAGATCAAGGCATTGCCTCATTTCCATCATGATGCTCCAGAGAGCAGTCCTCTGGAAAAAGCCTTGGGGGTGCTGGTGGATGAAAAGCTGTCCGTGAGCCACCCGTGTGCAATTGCTGCCCAGAAGGCCAACTGCATCCTGAGCTACACGAAAAGATGTGTGGCCAGCAGACTGAGAGAAGAGATTCTGCCCCTCTGCTCTGCCCTGCCCTGGTGAGACCTCACCTGGAGCCCTGCATCCAGATCTGGAGCCCCCCAAAACAAGAAGGATGAAGACCTGTTGGAGCATGTCCAGAGTGGGCCACAAAAATGACCAGAGGGCTGGAGCACCTCTCTTGTGAGAACAGGCTGAGAGAGTTGGGATCTTTCAGCCTGAGAGGAGAAGAATCCAGAGGGACCTTACAGTGACCTTCCAATCCCTGGAAGGGGCCTGTCAGAAGGCTGGGGAAGACTGTTCACAAGGACAGGGAATGACAGGACGAGAGGTCATGCTTTTAAGCTGGAAAAGGGTAGATTGAGTTTAGACATCAGTTCTTGAATCTGAAGGTGATGGATCCCTGGAATAGGTTCCCCAGAGAGGTACTGGAGGTCACATCCCTGAAGACATTCAACATCAGGCTTGATGGGGCTCTGGGCAATCTGTTCTAGTTAGAGATATCTCTGCTTGTTGTGGTGGAGTTGGACTAGATGACCTTTGGATGTTCCTTCCAACTCAGTAGATTCTATGATTCTGTGGTTAAGATTCTGAGGCTGGAGGGGCTCTCTGGGCACCAGTGGATTGACGGGAGCTGCAAACTGGGACAACAATTTTTAACGCAGCTTGGTAGCAAAGACAGAAGCAACATCTTGCAGCCAGTATGGAGGGACTCTGCAGGATGAAGCTGTGATGCAGAAGTGTCTGAAGGACTGTTTGCTGTGTGCTAGGGCCAAAGAGCTTTAGCTGGCTGGGCTGCCTCCAACGACTCGACCTCAGCTGGGTGCCTGTGGTTATTGTCTCGTTGTGAGCTCTTGTCCACACACACGTGTTATTTATAGCACAAGCCCCAGCAGCTAAGTCACCAGGAGAGTTCCTGCCTCTTGATGGATGCAGCATTGTTTTCAGGTCATAAATCTTGAGGGTGACAAAATAAAGGAGACCCTTTTCCATCTGAAATGTTAATGGGATTGTTTTGCTCCTGACAAAATTTGCAGAGCCTCTGGGACTGATCAACTTTTTTAGGCTTTGGTGCCTGGTCTTCAGTCTAAACTATCCCTGACCTAAATCTCCCGGTCTCAGCAGGGGGAATGTGACATCAGGGAGGGCAGAAAGAGAGTTAGAAGGTGCAAGATGTTGCTGCACTGACACAGTGATTTGAGAGTCCACCAGCTGCCTGCCTATGTCTGTGAGAAGTCTCAGCTGAAAAAAGGCTCAAGAGACCCTCTCATTCACACAGAACCCATGACCTATGTGGTGGCAGTGGTGGCACCTCCATCCCCGGGCTTCTTTTACCTCTTGATCTGCAGCCCTGACCTTCTTAGCAGCCTCTGCTGAACTCATTCCAGTAACAAAATGTCTCCTTTGTACTGGGGAGCTCCAGACTGGACAGAACATCCAGAGGTGGCCTCACAAATAACCTGATCAAATGCAAATCTCTTCCCTTGACCTGCTTGCTACAGTCACGCTGACACAAGCCAGGACATGATGGACCTTCGTTGCCACTCAAGGGGTTTCTTTGCCTGGCCAACAACGAAACCAGAGGAGCAGTGATCTGTAGGTGTAGGTTTTAGCTGCATCAGAAGCAGTACAGATAAGTGATGGAGCTTGCCATCAGTGGCAAGTACAGGACCAAGCTACCCTGGGAGGGGGCAAGTCACCGTCCTTGGAGGTGTTCTAAAAACAAATAGATCTGGTGCTAGGGAACATGATTTAGTGGGCATGGTGGGGTTGGGTTGCAGGTTGGACTTGATGATCTTGAAGGTCTCATCCAACCTTAATGATTCTAGGATCTGCTGCCCAATGCAAATGTCTGTATCTCAAGCATCATGTCCTCCAGCACTCCCACTGCCTTCCCCCCATCCCCCCCATCCTGTTGTTAGGGCTGTGGTTTCTTTCTGCTGACTCCTCATTTCATGGGCTTCATGTGGGCTGCACAGCCTCCACAGCTGACCTGTTCCAGGTGAGGACAAGCATGGTCCCAGCACACACGATGCAGATATTTAGCTCTACCCAAGCAACAAGGCAAGGGAAGGATCAAGGCTGTATGTCTCAGCTTGGGAACTACCCTTTATCCTTTCTGCCTCCCAGAAGACACGTAAGAACAACAAAAGGATTTCTGGGTGTGGGGGGAAGAACAGAGGCTTTACTGGATTCCTAAGGGTCAGCAGGAAGGGCAGGCAACCCGTGTTAGCTGTCTCCAGGGAAGGTGCTCTTGGGTTACAGCCCAGCACGGGGCTCAGATTGCCTGCACTGAGCTCGATCTGATCTTCGCTTATGTTTGTGCTGAGCTAGAACTTCCACGTTTCTTGTGGAGTATCCCAAAACATGTCCCACCATGACTTCCCCTACACATGATGGAAATGGCCAAGGCACAGGCTCTGAGCTGGAAGAAGCACACCACTGGGGGCAACAATGGGGCACACACTGGTGGATAGAGACACATCCTGTGTCCTTGGGGTGTCTGCTTTGTGCCTGTAGATGCTGCTGGTCCTTTGCTGGCCCCTGGCAGAGCCACATGTGGCTTTTGCTGGGGGTTCATAATCAGGGAACATGAAGGATTCAAAGTGGAATCCTGACCAGATGCCACTCACTTGCAATTTATTGTGCCCTATGGCAGCCAGGCTTGAACCAAAGGTACTGTTCAAAGTGGTCCTCCATTCAGGGTCTGGATCACAAGGCTTATTCCTACTACCTACTCCTTCAAGCCCCCTTCTTCAGTTTTCCAGAACCCTCTCTCAGTTGTTTCTGCCTTAGAAATATAGGGACAAGGATCCCTATTAAGGCAACTCAGATATTTCACCCTCATCTACAACTTTAACATCACCAGAATGAGTATTACTGGCACCACATGGAAGTTAAGGGCTGGTGGTGCTCCATAGTGGTCAAAGAAACAGAAAAAAGATAAAGGTAGTACCTGTAGGAAGTAGGAACTCATAGGGTCCTCTTTGTTGTCCTCGTTGTAGTATAGTCCTCCAACAATGAAGATCTGATTCTCTTTGGTCACCAGACTGATGTGGTTCTTTGGGATTTGAGTAGACAGGGAGGCAAAGTAGCATTCATTGGCGGTGGGGTCATAGGCCACTGCTCCACTGTCGCTCACCATGAAAATAAGGTCCTGGAGGAACATCCCAAAACGCATTGTGTCGTTTAAGATCCCTGGGAGAGCATCTTCCTCCGTATCTTCGTTCTCTTCTACTGCTCCATTGACAATGTTGTCTTTCTCTTGGTTTTCACTGCTTTTCTTCACTTTCTTCTTCTTCACCACCGTGAATTTGCCTTTCTGGGCATCCTTCACCATCTGCAGTTTCTTGAGCAGCTCCGGGCTGGACTTCACCACAGCGTTCTTCTCCACGTGGTCCTTGATGTAGTCATTGGGCATGAGGCGGAAGCGGATGCTTTCAAAGATGACGGGCAAGGCCTTCTTCCGGCTCTCGTGGTCCTTGGTCCCCGCCCACTTCATCACTACTTCAAAGACAGTCTCTTCTTTCTCGATGTTGAGGGAGTCACTGGAGATGATTGCAATAAGCTCATCGGGGGAGAGCTGGTAGAACTCCTCATCCCTAGAGACCAGTGCAAAGCGATCGCAGATGAAATCTCGTGCTGCCACAGCCAGCCGGGCACAATCCAGCATCAAGCCCAGCCTGAAGATGGCCAAGCAGTTGCTGAGGCAGAGCCTCTTCTGCAAGAAGGACACACAGACGGTGAAGATGGAGGGGATCTGGAACATGTTGGCCACGGAGAAGATGTCCTGCACGTTCTGCTCTGTGATCTCCAGCTCTGAGGTGTAGATATAATGAAGGATCTTGCCCATGACGTCTGGATCAACATCTTCCAAACTGACCTCCCTCTTCTTGCTCTCCTCCATGTCTGAGAGGAACATGGCTCGGAAATATGGGCTGCAGGCGGCCAGCACCAGCCGATGGCAGGGAAACTCCTTCCCTTTGACTTTCAACACACAGTCCAGAAACTTATTGTGGTCCAACATGTCTTTGAGTCCATCCTGGAGGAGAGTTTGCTGGTAGAGACGCAATTCCTCCACTTGATCAAAAGGCAAACCCATGGTGCGCCTGCTCCTTTTAATCCTCAGTCCTTCTTCGTTTAGTATTTACGAAGATATCTAAAACTGAGTGACCGCTGAAGAAACTTGCTCAAGGCAGGGCTCGGGAGCCTCCCTTGCTTCCAGCCCACCGGCACACTGGGAATGTGGAACGCCTGCTACTATCACAGCTGCCCGTGTACTTCAGTTCTCTAGCGTAGAGCTTTATATATAGCCACAGCGCTCCGGAGCTTAAGGAATCCATACTGGAGCATGTGTAAGCCGATCACCCTTTAATATGACACATGGGACAGGGGAGGGGGGCCGGGGGAACAGCTGTACCGCCAGCCTCGACGCTTCAGGAAAGGTCTGTCAGCCCACGAGTCACGGCGGGGGGAGCTGCTGTCCCATGACGGGAGGAGACGTGTTTGGGAAATGGCCTCCAGATGAATCAAATATCCGAATCTGCCTTCTGGGTCATGAATGGCAGGGCTGGGACCTCGTCCCGACACCACTGAAGAGGCTGTTCCCAAGCCACTAAAGCTTTTGCTGTGCAGAAATAGACTGTGAAGTCAAAGCTGGACAGATGCAATAAGGGAGCGTTGTCCTACGTGGGCTTGGTGGCATCCATGACTTCATCCCGCTTGCTTTTCCACACAGGTTTGTCCTTCGTTCTCCTCTGGAGTCACTTTTTGGAGGTCTGAAGGGGAAATGAAAATAGTTGCTTGTTTACACCCCGTACGGAATATGAGGTCTGTGCTGGAAGCTGCTTAAGGAGTCTCCCTGAAGGAGGAGGCTTGAGGAGCCTGGGAGAGGGATGGCTCTGTTTTGCCTGCAGCAGGTGCATGAGCTCAGATGGCTCCATCTCTGGACACCCCATCTTTAACAAATCCATCTTTTGCACATCTCAGTGACAGAGAGAGGGTGTGAGACAGAATCACCTTTGGTTGGGAGAGACCTTTAGGATCATCAAGTCCAACCTTTGTCCCAGCACTGTCAGGCTACCACTAAATCATGTCCCTAAGCATCAGGTCAACAGGTCAAAGATCCCTCCACGGATGGTGACTCCACCACTGCTCTGTGCAGCCTGTTCCTGAGTTTGATAACCATTTGGGTAAATAAATGTTTCCTAACACCCAGCCTAAACCTCCCCTGATGCAGCTTGTAACCACTTCCTCTGGCCCTATCACTCGCCACCAGGGAGAACAACCTGAACCCCTCCTCACTCCAACCTCCTTTCGGGTAGTTGTAGAGAGTGAGAAGATCTCCCCTCAGCCTCCTTTTCTCCAGGCTAAATAAACCCAGTTCCCTCAGCTGCTCCTCACAGGACTTGCGTTCCAAACACAGAACAGGAGTAAAGAGAGTGCAACGGTGGCCTTTGGTTCCCAGATTAACACAACTAAATGCGCATCTCTTCTTGGAAGTCGAGTCTCTTGCTAAGGTCTACTGAGGTGCAGCACTCCAAAGTTGACATCTAGAGCAAGACCTGTCTGGCCTTGGTCCAGAAAGGCTGAGGGGTCACTAGCAAGTCTTGTGTCCTGCTTGCATGCCCAGGGATGTCCAGGAGGCTCCATGGGTCCTCAGATGGTCTCCCAGAGAGCCCGTGGAGCTCACAAAGAGGCAAATCCATTTTGACAGTGAGCAGAGCAGCTGTAATTATTTACATCTATAGTAAAACTTCCACATGAACATCATCTCAGTTACTACAGACCCTCCAGACTGGTTGACAACCGGTGATGGTACCAATCTAATTAATGATTTAATTAACTCTGTACAAAGATATCAGTCCATCTTCTTGGGGTATTTAAGGCCACATGACCCCTTACCTTGGCATGGATGAATTTGTTCAAGTGCTTCGTGCCATCATGGCTATCTGCATAAGTGAGAAGAGGGAAGGACCTGGACTGGTATGAAGCCCTTTGATACTGGTGAGCTTCCAGCAGCATCTGAGAGGTACCAGCAGAGCAGGGAAATTATCCCAAGATGCTTTCAAAAGTCACATCACTAGGTTTTGTGTTGCGCTGCTCACCTGTGACAACGAACACTAACGAAGCTTCCCAGATGCTTCTCTGCTCCCAGGCATCTGGGGCTGGACACTCCCACCCTCCTCACTCCTCTCTCTCTACATTAGCTCTGCACTTCCACAAGTTTAATCCTGCTTTGTTGTGCTGCTGCCTGGGATTTCTGCCCTTCCTCTTTAATCTCCCCTGAGCCCTGCTTGATTTCCTTCTGCCAGCTGAGCTTTGCATCTGTATCCTCCACATCACGACGTGCTGCTGCTAAAATGCAGCTTCAGCCCATCCCTTCCCAGAGGAGTTCCCAGTGGGTCTGTGGCTTCTCCCAGGTTTGTGGGCCACCCAGGGAAGGAGCATCGTGCCTGTCCCAAACCTGCTCTGGGGTATCTGTTGGCTTCCCTGGCTTTGCACAGAGGCTGGATCAGCTCCAAGGCTGGAGGAAGCAGCCTTGATTTTTCAAGAACACCATCTCGTCGGGGCACTGTGCCACTTAGGCTCCCTACGAGCATAGGGAGAGACAAATAGCTCTGAGAGCTGGTTCACTGCACCCAAGTTAGACACTTGTCTGAGATGACAGAACTCATCTCATTGGAACAGGGTGCCCAGGGAGGTGGTTGAATCACTGTACCTGGTTATGTTTAAAGAACATTTAGATGTGGTCTAGTGGTGAACTTGGTAGAGTAGGGTTATTGGTGGGTCTTGATCTCAGAGGTCTTTTCCAACCTGTACAATTCTGATTCCATGATTCTGGTTGTGCCCACCTGTCCTCATTCATTCTAAAGGTGGTTTAAATCAGAAATTAAGATTAGACATGCTTACCTGTTCCCAGTGTCTTCTCCTAGTGCTGGGACCCCATCCTTGTGATGGCTTGTGGTAATGATGACACATATGCCTCGTGTTTCCACCATTTTCTGCTCTCAGTCCATCCATCCCAAGCTTTTTCTTCAAAATGGGGGGAGAACATGTAGATGGTCCAGGCTGGACAAGCAGGCTGTGCCCTATGAGTTAACCAAGACCTCAGATGGTCTGTGAACCTCCTGGTCTCCTGAGCACCAAAACATTCAGCTCAGATAAGGATGGTTCACAGAATCACAGAACATTAGGGACTGCAAGGGACCTCAAAATATCATCCATTCCAATCTCTCTGCCAGAGTAGGATTACCTAGACCAAGTTGCACAGGAACATATCCAGGGGGATTTTAAACATGTCCAGAGAAGGCGACTCCTATACACAAGTTCCTGCTATAGCCTGGTGGGGCAGAGGGTCGATCTTATGGACCCACATGCTCTGAGCATCTCTGTGCCAGGGGAAGACTCAAACAGTGCTAACAGAGAGTCCCAGAGATGCTCTCAGAGCCACCATGCACCTCCCCTGGACCCTCCCAGGGCTGGCCATGAAAAGCCAGCAGAGCTTTATGCAGCTCAGGTCCTGTTACCCACCAAGCCTTCAGTGTTCGGATTATTTTCCTTCTTATGTTCCAGGCTACACTTTTCCAGTCCGGATCTCAAGCAGAGCATTTCCTTCTCACTCAACTCTGTCCTCATTTCTGGATTTCATTTGTTCTTGCTGGTTGGTCACTGACATTTCATCATCTATTTAAGCACAGGGAAGTCAGTAAGATTCTTCTGGGGATTTGGTCTGAGCCTTGCTGCCCTGGAGAGCCAAGGCCACATCTGGTTTCTTATGGGAGAATTTTCTCTGTTGGTAGCAGCGGAATTGGAGGCAGCCATCAATTCTAAGCTCTCTGCCACCAGGATCTCTAGTGGAGCTTTGATCACTGTAGGCTTGTCCCATCCATCTTCTATTTGCTGGGTCCAACATGTCACCACTAAAGTGAACTGGTCTCAAATCAAGTACCAGAGAGATTTAACATCTGGAAGCAGATGAGATGGCTGTGACAAGGGTGGGCAGTGATCACAGCCACCAATTGGTTATGTCTACTCATACACAAACAGATCATAGACTTGGAAGAGACCTCCAAGATCACCAAGTCCAAGCCCCAACCCAATGCCACCACGCCCACTAAACCGTGTTTTCAACCCATCTCCTCAGGGAACTCTCCCAAGAAGTGCTGGTTGCTGTCCTAGGGTGCTTCTGGTCCACCAGACCTCCAGAGCTTGTAACAGCAGCACTACCTGAGGGGATAACTTCAGGCTGAGGGGAGCAAAGTCCAAGTTCTCCCATGAACGGAGTCTTCAACAAGTCACTCCCTCAGTCGTTGTCTAAGATTAGCTCCTTCTGGCAGCTCCAGTAGATGCAGCTGCTGGGTAAATTTAGCTCCTTCGTGAATAGATCATTTTCTCTTCCAGGGTATTTGAGTCAGGAGGACAGTGCAGAGTCACTGGCCTTTGCCATGTGAGTCATCCACTTCAACACTTCAACACTGTCCTCCTGGCCAGCCAGGGACCTGCCAGCCACCAGCGGGTACAGAGCTTAAGCTTGGTCTCGGTAGCTTAAGGTGGTTTCAGCTGTGTGATGACACCCGTACGTGTCTCTCTACTCTGCCCTGGTGAGACCTCACCCAGTATCCTGCATCCAGGTCTGGAGCCCCAAAACGAGAAGGATGAGGACTTGTTGGAGCATGTCCACAAAAATGACCAGAGGGCTGGATCACCTCTCTTATGAAGACAGGCTGAGGGAGATGGAGTCGTTCAGCCAGGAAAGGAGAAGGATCCAGAGGGACCATACAGTGACCTTCCAGTCCCTGAAAGGAGCCTGTCAGAAGGCTGGAGAAGACTGCTCACAAGGGCAGAGAATGATAGGACAAGGAGGTGGTTGGCTTTAAGATGGAAAAGGGTAGATTGAGTCTGAACATTGGGAAAAAGTTCTTTAACCTGAGGGCAGCGGATCACTGCAGCAGGCTGCCTAGAGAGGTGGTAGAAGCCCTATCTCTGAAGACATTCAAGGTCAGGCTTGATGGGGCTCTGGGCAATCTGTTCTAGTTAGAGACGTCCCTGCTTGTTGTGGTGGGGTTGGACTGGATGACCTTTGGAGGTCCCTTCCAACACAACACAGGAGGAGAATTGCTGAATTTCCCCTGGAAGGAAGCACGTCATGGTGTAGCTGTTGTGGTGGTAAAGAGTAAACCTGAAATAATGGAGATGCCCATAAACATCTACCAGAAGTCCAGCAGCAGACCTGTATCGGAAAGGGATGGGCCTGGCAGCTGAAGGGATTTTGGGGCTAGGACTAAAGGTGCCACCAAGCCTTACTTCCAACACTTTTGGTTGACCTCCCAAGAAAAAAACCCAATGTGGCTTCTAAGTCAAAACCTTCAGGGATGGCAGTTTGCTGGCAGTAGGCTCATGATATTTCACCAGCATGAAGTTGGAGTGAAAATAAAGGTGACTATGAATCCAGTTCCAACTCCAGTTGGAGTTCTCTATGGTCACTTCCAGGTTCCATCCCATATTGCTGCAATTCAAACCTCCAATCTGCTGAAGTCACTAAGATGGGTTTCTGTTAACCTCAGCAATGCCTCATGTCACTGTTAGGGGTGGGAAGTGCCACACTGAGGTGTCACCTGCCTTACAGCAGCCTAAGAGTGAGTAGCAGCAGATGCCACAGTTGTCCAACATTTATTTACTACATAAATAAATGACTTTTATCAGGGACTCAACAAATTACTTTGGCAGAGCTGAAAGCCAACGAGGAACCGATCCCACTTCATCCACAGGGAATCCAGAACACACCAAGCATCTCAAGCCACAGAGTGGTCCAGATTCTCTGCTCACCGAACATCAACACAACTCAGACATAAGGCCACTGGAAGTTACTCTAAAGTGCAAAGAGCCAGAGCCATTTTCCTGGTTACAAACCCACCTTTCCCCAAGGCACCATGTTTCACCCATGTCCATTAATCCAAGGCAGTGTCCCAATGTCTACGTTTCCAAGGAGGTTATCATGGGCTTCCCCACCACCACCACAGTGCCAGATCACTGCCCTTCTTCGAGTCTATCTCCTTTGGTTGTACACATGAGCACGTGCTCACTCCACCGTGCGGTCACAGGTTAGGCTGTGTGCACCAAAGTCCGTTGAGTAAAGAGATGGATAGCTAGAGAGGAGGAAATGTTGGCTACAGCATCTTCTGTTCCTCAGCCATGGGCAGGAATGTGAGCTTAAACCTTTGTCCGTGCCAGGTAAAAAAGGCAAGTGGGGTTTGATTTGTGTCCAAGGACAGGTATCACAGCAGGAATTCTGTGGTGGCCACATCAGCCTCAGATTCAGCAGTGAAGACCCCACTGGGTCTGAGCTGGGGCCTGGGGACCAAGCAGTGAGCCATGTGTTGTGTTTCTGCTGCATGGCTGCTCTCCAGGAGACCTGTACGTGATGCATGAAGGCTGTGGAGCAGGTCTGGCTCCCCCACGCTCAGTAACGGTGCCTGATGTTGGCACTAAGTCACTTTTCTTCAAGACGTTTAGCACTGAAGGCACAAGTTTTGCCAAGGTCATAGCAGCTATCACTCTGCACCACTAAGAGCGGTGGGGAGATAATTCCTCTTCAGTGGGACAACCCTGGTCCTCCTCCCTTTTGCTAGGAACTCTGTACTACTTATTTGTTAGCCTCTTGATAGGTACTGAGCCACTTCACAGCCCCATCTGCTCAGCTATAGATGCTCCGTGCTTGACACTGGGTACTGGCTGTTTCTTGTCGCGAAAGAAACATGGAATGATAGGGCTGGAAGCAACCTGGAGATGGTCTGCTTGGAGCAGGCTCAGCACCAGCTAAGCCCTTTCTCATAGCTGTGTGTCTGGCTCACTAAAACATTCAGCTGATGGATTTAGAGAGTCTTCTCTATGCAATGTGGGCACAGGTCCAGCAGAACAGCCAAGTGCTGGTAGACCAAGTGTTATGGGAAGCAGGGGATGAAATCTCTAGATGTCAAGAAAATCCAGGGTCAGACAAAGGATTGGGATGGCTCTTTCTGGCATTAAAGAAATGTCCTAGGAGCCGACCTCAGCAGTCTGCCATGTGTGGGGAGCCTGCAAAGCACCCGCTGTGTCTTAGAGAACTTCTTTCCTGCAGCAAGGGAGTGACCTGTACTTTCCAGGTGACTTCTATATGGGTGAGCTACAGCAGTCTGATTGTCAGGAGGCTTGTAGAGCCTCAAGAAGGGAGAGGAGGCTTTGAGACAGGCCTGTTGATGCTTCCTTCTACTCCACCTTTGCTTTGTCAGACTTTTCCTCCTCAATGGCCAGGATGCGCTCATGCTCCTTGATCAGCTGCACTCCACAGTATGTGATGAACCAGATGGATAGGGTGCTGACAGGGAAACCTAGAAGATGGAGAAAGACATGGTCACCTTGGTGTCTAACAAGTTCAGAGCTTTTCTCCAGCACTTCTGCCTCTCTGGTGGGTTTGGGAGGTCCCACATATTTGTTATGGCTAACAAAATTTTCCTACAGCTTCACTGAGAGAAAAGCAAAATCCCCAGGATCAGACTTTAGATGAAGTCCCTGAGCCCACCAAGCCATCACAGACTGCAGCTACTGTGGGTACATGCCAGAGTGGCTTTGAGCACCATCTTACCCCCAAAACCCCTTCTGCCCCCCAAGTTCAGTCTTGGTGGTTGAGTTTCTGCTCATTCAACCTGCCTACGGCCATTGTTGTTTAGCACTGTGACCTTCTGGAAGCCTTTGTGCCTTGTTAACATTGAGGATCAGCCCCAGGCTTGTCCTGTACCTAGTTGGGGACACGGTGCACCCAGGGAAACTTTGTCATCTAGGTCAGTGACGAGAGCCAGGAGCTCTCTTTCCACTTAGGAAGGGCCTGACGACATGTGTAACCATGAGTCTGGTATCCACAGCAAAGGGGAGACACAGGCTTTGTATCTGCTAAAAGAGGACCTCTGGAATGAATAATGCAACCAGCAAAAGCCAGCTAGCTCAGTGCAGAGGCACTTCTGGCACACTGAGCCCAGAGAGTCACATTATCCATCTCCTACGTCAGCCCCATCCCGGAGAGGGCTGGAGGACGTGGCTTCCTGATGGCTATTTATACCCTGGGCTGCCCAAGAAGCCTTCAAAATAGTGTCACCATCCACCGATCAGAAAGGTACAGTCAAGGCTGCAGCATGAGGGTTTGGACCTGCCACCTTCAGGTTGACACAGGAGATGATGTAGGACAAGTGAATCCCTTTCTCCAGCAACGGGGCCATTTCACAGCCCACCTTGGTGGGGTAGAATGTGACCTTTGCAGTGCTTGAAGGAGCTTAAATCAAGGTGTCGGGCTGTGCTAGGAGCTCGACACACACACCTAGAAGGCAACTCATACCCCAGAGAGCTCACGAGAGTGATGTGAGATGAGGAACCACTGTCTGAATCTTTGGCATAAGAATTAAGAACACTGGGAGCAGCCACACGCAAGCCAATGGCCAAGAGGACTTGAAAGTTCCAGTTACAGAATCAGTTAGGTTGGAAATGACCTTTAAGATCATTAAGACCAACCATTAACTCAGCAGTGTCAACTCCAACACTAAAACTGTTCTTCAGCACCACATCTCCACGGCTTTCCATCCTCTCCAGGGATGGGGACTTCATCACTTCCCTGGGCACCTCAGGAACCTTGACAACCTATTTGAGAACCTTGGCAACTCTTTTGGGGAAGAAATTTGTCCTCAGTTCCCCTGCAAGTGTTCTTCCATCAAGACAAGGGTCCCTCAGACTGGTAGCACCTTACCAATCAAGAGGAGTCTCTTGGTCACCAGCAGAGCAAACTCCAGGCTGTTGAGGGCTGGGATGTTGTAGAGGACGATGGCCCAGAAATTCACTGCCCCAAAAACTGCCCTAATCCGCCGAGACATGGCCTCTGACATTTTGGCCTGTGGAGGGGAGAAGAGCAAAGAGTGAGGACCAACGGGGCTGTGAGAAAAGGGGATGCGCTGGTCCAAATCCACCCAAACTCCATGTGGCTTCCCAGAGAGGTGGATAGCAGCCTTTAGTGTCTCTGTGCTCAAGAAACATAAGAACAAGGTAAAACTTCTGCTCTGCTGCTGGCATTTGGAGGTCCCATATCTAGGGGAAAGGTATCATACCTGGTTATAGAATTGTAGAATCATCAAGGTTGGAAAAGACCTTCAGGATCATCAAGTCCAACCATCTGGGCTACAATCCCTAACCACCAAAGCACCTCCTGAAACATCACGTCTGCCCACTTTTTGAACACCTCCAGGGATGGTGCCCCCTGGGCAGCCTGTTCCAAGGCCTCCCCACTCCTTCTGTGAAGTTTTTCCTAATACTCAATCTGAACCTCCCCTGGAGCAACTTGACCCCATTTCCTCTTGTCCTATCACTAGTCACTAGGCTGACACCTGCTTCACTACAACCTCCCTTCAGGTAGTTGTGGAGAGCAATGAGGTTTCCCCTCAGCCTCCTCCTCTCCAAGCTTAACAGCCTCAGCTCCTTCAGCCTCTCCTCATAA
The DNA here is from genome assembly GCA_028565055.1 of Phoeniculus purpureus. Taxonomy (NCBI): domain Eukaryota; kingdom Metazoa; phylum Chordata; class Aves; order Bucerotiformes; family Phoeniculidae; genus Phoeniculus; species Phoeniculus purpureus. The sequence goes on from JAOXOE010000506.1 coordinate 1,089,690, forward strand.
GTCCCGTTCTCCACACTCCAAGAGTTGAGCTGAACCCTCCTTTCTTCATCTGCTGCCCTGGGTTAGCCCTTCCTCAAGGCAGACGACTGCTGCTGAACGCCAGGATTATTATTAGCCCCGTGTGCAAATCGCTCCCAGCTCCTGGTGGAAATTGTTTCTTAGGAATTAAGAAAAGAAAAAGAAGGAGGAGCTGGAAAGAAGTGACGGCAGCAGAGCGAAATTGTCCCTGGCACATAAGCTTCAGAGCAGCTGCTGCGTGCCGAGCGGGGAAGTGGTTTACAGCCATCTCCAAAGGGCACCAGGAGTCCCCAGGCCACTGAGTGCTGAGAACCGCGGTGCTGCAGGGAAGGAGGTTGCTCTGCTGCCGGCGCTATAGTCTGGTTAGAAGCTCCATGTAGAGAACAAATGGGAGGGTTGCTCTCCAGAGTTTGTATCCAGAACACGCTCAGCACCTTCATACTTGGAGCTGGGCAGAGCAAATAAGGAACAGAAGTGATTCCAGGATGAAGCTTACCAAGATTTTCCTTCCAGTGTGGTCCCAAACCACAACAGGGCACCAGGCTTCGGAGTGGTGGGAACAGACTTCGTTCTGGTACCCAAACCTTTGCTGTTACCGAGTCAGACCCAACCCACTCAGAGCGCCCAAGATGTTCTGCACAACAAATTATTGCCACGAGGAAATACTTCTATACAGACCTGGGTTTTGTACTCATCTGAGGTGCTTTGATGCCTTCTTGAGGCTGCAGTCCTGGTTCTCTTGGGAAATGGTTTTAAACTGAAGGAGAGTAGGTTCAGACTAGGTCTTAGGAAGAAGTTGTTCCGTGCAAGGGTGGCGATACTCTAGTACCAGAGCAACCAAATCTAGTTGAGAGAAATTGCTGCTGCCAACCTTGATGGCAGGGAGGTTGGAGTAGATGATCTCTGAGGTCCCTTCCAACCTGAACCATTCTACGATTTCATGATCTTTGCTTTTCCCTTTGAAATCTCTGCACCCAACATGAACTTCCTGTGAAGCCCCATAGGGACTGGTGGGAATTTGGTCTGACTGGGTGACACTCTGCATAAGATGAAGGGATACAGAGCACCAGGATAGCCTTCCCTTCCAGTGCTGAGTAGCTCATCACAAGGATGCTAATGAAGAAAGACCTTCATGTCTCCTCCAGGAAGGAGGTCTGGACGTGAAGCAGCTCTTCAGTCTCGGCAGAACATGGATCTGACTTGAGCAAACAAGCTTTAGCTCCCTACAGTCATGGATGTTTTCCAGAAGCAGAATTTGCCCCAGACCCACTGCTCTTCCCCTAGTCACCTGCAGCCCAGTTCCTCACCTCCAGTTTGGCAAAAGGCTTCTGCTGGAAGAACTTCTGCACCCACAGCTCAAAGTTGAGACCAAAGCAGTTGATGACAGACCAGATGTAGACGATCTCACAAGGCCCCAGCCATAGGGTGGTGACAGCAAAGGTGGCAATGCTGGCCACAAGCTCCTTCAAGATATTGTCGTGGTTCTCTCCAATATGGTCATAGACGTACCTAGGGCCAAGAAAAGCAGCTGGTGCTCCCTGTAGTCAAGATGACCCCCTCCCTTATCCCACGCTTGCCTACCACAACCTCTCCACTGGTACAGCATCCCAATGAGAATGGAGGATGTTTTAGTGGACATGTTCAAGCAATAAACTGATTTTTGCTGCAGTCCAGCTGCTTGTGGCTTGTGTTCCTTGACCAGGAAACCTCAGCTTTCAAACTACAGTAGTTCCTCACAAACCTATAGCTCCCCAGGGGCAAAATACCACCTTTTCCTCCCTCTTACAGGTAAAGGGCTGATAAAATGTGGGGATCTGTAGAGCTGCAGCCTATCTTGGACTTGCTGGTGCAGATTTCATCAAAAAGACATCACCACCAGCTTCAGTACACGGCTGAAGAGAGCTGAAGGGCTGGGACAGATGTAGATGGAACTCAGACCACCCTTGTTTCCCAGGATATGCGAGATTTGGGCTCAGTTGCCCTTTCTTTCTGGTGACATACCAACCTGACTCTTCCTTCCTTGAGGCAACGCTAAATCCATGAGATTTCTGGGGCAGGACTCTGTTTGCTACCTTTGTGAGGGGTTGTTGCATTTTGTCGTGATTAACTCATTGGTCTTGGGATAAGGCAGACCAGATACAACCTCATGCCATAGTGGGGTTCACTCAGAAGAAAGAACACCTCAGCTTTGGGTGAAGAGCATCAATGCTTCACTGCTATGTGAGGGAAGAGAAGGCCCCAAACAAGACTAGAGATGGCTGGTTGGACACTTACTTGCACAACCAGTCATTGATCCCTCTGTCAAAATGCCTGAAATACAGATAACAAAGAGCACATTAAAACACACCCTGTCACGAGACCCTTCTGCACAGCAGAAGACACGGAAGACACCCAGTCCCCTGGCAAGATCCATCTTGAACCTTGTTCACAGCAGTTCTCCATGCTCCTTCCTCAATCAGGTCCTGCTATCAATGTGGTTGTGACCTCATTCCTTCTCTGTTGCTTCCTGACCACAAATATTTCCCTGGGCTATGGGCAGGTCTAGACTATAGGTTTCCTATAGACTGTTCAGACTTCACAGAATCACAGAATGTATTGGGTTGGAAGGGACCTCCAAAAGTCATTAGCCCAACCCCACTACAGAGACATCGCTCGCTAGACCAGATTGCCCAGAGCACCGTCCAGCCCGACCTTGAAAATCTCAAGGGATGGAGCCTCCATCACCTCTCTAGGCAACCTGTTCCAGGGATCCACCACCCTCACATTAAAGAGCTTTCTCCAATGTCAAGTTATAGGACAACTGCTCAGAAGCACAGCCCAGATGTCCTCCCCACCCCAGGTTTCATCCATGTCAAGCATGATGTCTCTCTGAATTGATGCACTCACGTGGGGTACTCACGTTTCTGCAAAGACGTAGAGCATCGTGATGCATTTTGGGGGCTGGGGTGGTTCCAAGTGGTCCAGTCTGGCAATGGTATTGATGACCCCAAACATGACAGCAGCTTTCACCCAGTCGTACACCAAATTGGAGTAGGCCAGGCCAGCTGGAGCAAAAAGGAGAGTCAAACAGGACTTTGGGGGATGTCATGTCTCATGGGACCATGTAACAAGTGACATAAAGAGGACAGTCTATTGGACTAGAAAAGCTTTTAAAACTAAGTAGCTATTTTTAGAAGTTGGACAAAAGGACTTATTGGTCTTGGTAGTCCAATGAAATCTTTATTGACACCTGTCCAACACAGGCATTGCCAAAGCTTCTCAATGGAGCACTCACCCAAGGACCAGTCTGAGAGGCGGTTCATGAACTTCAGGTCAGAAGGGAGGGTGAGGATGTAGAAGAAGTGGAAGAAAATGTCCACAGCAATGATGGCCCCCACATGGAGGAGGGCATGGACCCGGATGCTCCTCATCTCGTCGTCTTTGCGCCTTAGCTCTCGGGTGCTCACCTGGTGGGATGGCAAACCGGGAAAGGACTGAGGTGAGACAGGATGGGTAGCATGTTCCTCCCTCTGGAGAAACAGTTAAGGTCCAGATAGGGACTCAGTGCTCTCCTATAGCCATCACACCATGGACTACATGGCCCAAATCTCCACTGATTAAGGAAAAGACCCAAGGGACCAGCTCAGATGGACACATCCACAAGCTGCAAGCAATGTTCCACCCACAGCAACCCTCCAAGATGCCAATGTGAGCACAACAGCAATGTGCCTCCTGGACCACCATCCTAGCAAAGGCTGTTCTCATCACTGGAGATCCCAGCAGAGCAGGTGTATGATGTGACACTGCAGTGACAGCTCTTGGTGTGTTTAAAGAACCTGAGGTGAAAACCGTATTTACCAGGGAGCTGGTTTTCATGCTTTTTCTGCAGGGACATCGGAATAGACTGCCCAGGGCAGTGGTGGAGTCACCATCCCTGGAGGTGTTAAAGGAAACACTGGATGTGGCACTTAGTGCCATGGTCTGGCTGATGTGATGATGTTATGTCATGGTCTGGGCTTGATGAGCTCAGAGGTCTTTTCTAGCCCAAATAATTCTGTGACATGCTCAGAAAGTCAACCATGACCCTTTGCACAGGTCAATAAGGTGGAAATATTGTTGATTACCATCACATCTGCAAGATGCCACAGCTTGTAGGGAAGGACATGTGGGCAACCTCTGCCCAGAAGAGGCTGGAACAAAGACTGGAATCCCACCTGCGAGTTTTGGCCAGGGTCTATTAGGAAGAATCACAAAATCAAGGTTGGAAAAGACCTTCAAGATTATAAAGTCCAACTGTCTGCCCTACACCCCGATCTGCTAAACCATCTCCTGAAACACCATGTCTTTAACACCCCCAAGGACAGTGCCTCTACCCTCTCCCTGGGCAGCCTGCTCTGAGGAGGATGAATGATGCTCTCTGGAGGTTCTGGAGGTAAATGAGAGGAAGGCCCAGGGGGGGTCATCCTGAATCAGCTGAGACCTGATCTCGGCTGTGTCTGGTACAAAGAGGGGCACAGCACCTCCAGGAGTCTCTCTAGCCGTTGTCATACAGAAACCATCAGAGCAAGCTCTGAGGATTACACTGGGCGGAGCGATGTCTCCACATCACTGTGGAAATTGCTGCTTATTCACAATCCTCTTAGGTTTATTCCTTTCCCTCTACTCCCCGCAAGAGGTGGGAGCTCTCCCAGCATAATCCACCAGCCCCGCTGTCAAATCCAGATGATTCCTGAGAATTAAAGCCCTTGACAGATTTTTTTTTGGTGCCTGTTCTATGCCGAGTGCTTTAAGGATACAAAAAAGACCCCAAGCTGGAGGAGAAGCTGAGGGAGGACAAGCTCAGAATGGAGACATGTGGGAGGACATGGATCTTCTCTTTCACAGTATTATTTAGCCTGGTAAAGACTTTTAAGGTCATCAAGTCCAACCATTCCCCCAGCACTGATAGGTCACCACTAAACCCTGTCCCTCACACCACATCTCCACGGGTTTTTAATCCCTCCAGGGATGATGACTCCAACGCTGGCCTGGTCAGCCTGGGCCAGACAACCCTTCTGGGTAAGAAACGTGTCCTAATAATTAAACTTCTTCAGGTGAAGCTTGAGGCCGTTTCCTCTTGTCCTCATGTCTGTGTGTGATATCCCTCACTCTTCCAGCCCTACAGAAGGGAATTTGTTCCCTTAATCCCAGTGAAGAAGCAGCTTTTCAGCTCAGATGAGGTTGGCCAAGCCCTGAACAGATCAGTTCCCACCACACATGGGTGGGCAAACGCTCCGCCAATAGAAGACAAAGAAACAGATCTGTTCCTCAACCGGGCAATGCACCCTGCCCTGGGGAAGGGGTTCCATCTGCCTGCCCCAAAATTGCTGTTGGCCAACTAGGAATTCACTAGCTACAGCTCCAGCAGTGCAAGGGGACGTCTAGCCAGGAGATGGCAGTGGTGGCCAGGCCAAGGCAGAACCACTGGCCAGGGCCAGTGGGAAAGGGGTTGGGGACTTACTCTTGGTGCCTTTGGGATGAGTGTTTTAAGAAGCAGAGGGGGAAATTGAGCAGTTTCGTGGCCACAGACATCCTGGTTGTGGGCAAGAAATAAAAGTCCTTCCAGATCTAGTCTTGTAGGAGCGGTGGGAGCTTGAGTCTTAGAGACATGAGGAGTTTAATGCCCTGATTTACCTGGATGCAGCACTGGGAGAACCCAAGGCTGCCCGTTTTGTAGGGAAAACCAATGGAAACCAGGGAGAAGAGAGGAACATGAGGTGAAGAGGTAACCTCGGGACACAAACATCTTCCAGAGGAGCTTGGACAGTGGGGCTGCTACAGTCACGCTTGCCTGAACTTCAGCCTGACAGGGAAGTCATGACTGGAAAGATGAAGACTTAGGATGAAATGTTTCTTCCATCAGCCTGAGGAGAAGAGCCCACCAACAGTCTAACCATCCCTGGTGCTTATCTGCTGAGACAGGGCTTCTGGGAGACTTCATACACCATGATCATCCCTTACAGGGGACACCAGAGCTGATCTTACGATCTTCATGATCTAAAAGTCCTTTTAAATAGATCCTGCAAGACCCAAGGGATCTTATTCCTTTCAACATGCAGCATGAGCTTGTCAACCCCCAAGTGAACAAACCAACAAGGAGCAGGATGGAATCAGGGCTCATCCTGCTCACCGGGGGAAACAAGGCCAGTACTAGTTCTAGGAGAACCTGCTCTGCAGGAAGGTTGGACTAGATGATCTCCAGAGATCCCTTCCAACCCCATTCTATGATTCTATGACCCTTTCTTGGGCAACCAGTATCAGCCAAATGTTGGAGAGAAAGAGCTGGGCTGGGTGGGTCTTTGGTCTCCTCCTCACCAGGGAGACTCTGTGCTGTCCCCTGCCCTGGGCTGGTTTTCCTCCTGAATTCTCAAATGGTTTTCCAAAACTCTCTTACACAGGGGCAGCAGCCTGGTGCTGGGGTGGCAGAATAGTGAAACTGAGGCACTAAGCAGTGCAGGTGCCCTGCAAGCAACAACATGAACTGAACCCTCCCTTCCTCATCCCAGCATGATGCGTCCACCACAGCAATGTCTTCCCTTCTGAACCGATCAACGGAAACAGCCAAGAAATTCAAAGGGAACTTTAAGACCCACCAGTTCATGCCTCTCCCCACATGAAATCACAGCAGCATCGTGCAGCCCAGACTATGGTCACAGACTCAAGGTGACCACAAGAAGCTCTACGATCATTTGCACCATAACTGTAGCAGAAGATGGGTGTTAGCAGGCATTAAACCCAAGCAAATGATCGCAGGAAGAGGTTCGCCCCCAGTCTGGCCTCCAGAGCACTCACCTGAGCATGGAACTGGTCAAACGTCATGACAGGCCCAAAGAAGAAGAATGGGAGGTAGAAGTTGTACTTGAGGAGGTCAAAGATGGAGTAGATGCCCTCTTTCCTCTCAGAACTCTCAAGTGCAAAGCTCATGCAGCGCATGATGGTGAAGCAGCTTCCTCCATAGAAGAGGACATCTTGAAGATCAAAAGCTCCCGTTACAAACCCGCTCTGGACAAGAAACGAAGAGTTACCACCAGGAACGTGGTGTCACTTCTGTGTGCTCTCACTTTGTGAAGGACATCACTTCTGGGGCAGCAGGCAAAGCCTCTAGTTACAGTCTGACACCAATTGTCCCTGGAGAGGATGAGCCTTGCTGTTGGAAGGAGAAAACTGAGGCTTGATTTCCCAGCTGGCTCCTGCATCCTGAAGGAACTGGCATGTGGTAGGTCCTCTTGGCCATATCTTCAGCAAGAAGCTGAAGTGTTCACCTGCACAGCCCCAATTACTCCCAAGCTCAGCAGTACAGAATTCCCCTTCCTCTCAAACACTGTGACATACCCAGAAGTTCCTGGGGTCTGGGGATGTGCCAGGAGACCTCCTTGGAGGTAAACCCATGGTGGAGATGGGCCAAGGTAGGGTGGAAATAAAACTGACAGATGGATGGAGACAGCACCTACCTGCCATGAGCTGAATGGCTCCATCTTGAAGGAGGCGAGACAGCAGAGTCCAGCCACATAGCAGAGCCACCTCTGCTTGGCCAGTGCAATGGAGTAGAGGACAAGGCAGTGGGAGAGGATGATCATCAGGTAGACAGGCCCCATGCTGCAAAGCACGGCTGAGACCCCATACAGCATGTACATCACAGCCCGGTGCTGAGAGAAGAGAGAGAGGTCCCAACCCATGGTCAGCTTGGTGAAAGCCACAGCCCTGCTCCTCCTACCCTACATCATCCATCACGGCCACCATCACCATCCTTCTTCTCTAGAGACTTTCAAAACCCACCTGGATGCATCACTGTGTGGCCTGTCCTAGGTGAACCTGCTTTGGAAGGAGGGTTGGACTAGATGATCTCTAGAGGTACCTGCCAACCCCTAACAGTATTCTATGATCCTAGGACATCCCTCAAGTCCCCTTCACAGATCCCAGGTCAGCCTGGTGCTTTCAGTTCATTCCCACCACATCCCTGGCTCACCTGTGGCACCACCATGGAGCAGATCTTGCCAAAGAGGACATGTCCCGAGAGGGCAAAGATGATGACATTCCTGAATGAGGTGAACCACATCATCCACTCGAAATCAGCCACATCCTGTGGGAGCAGCACCAGACACCTGATTGTCCCCAGCCCTCAAGCTCCTGCCTCAACAACCTATCTAGAGGGGAAAACACCCAACTTCCAAAGCCTTTTCTTCCCATTTTCCACCCCAGGGCTCCTGAGCACTTTAGCTTGGTCATAAAGGCCAGGTTGGATGGCGCTTTGGGCAACCTGGTCTAGTGAGAGTTGTCCCTGCCCATGGCAGGGTGTTGGAACTAGGTGATCTCTGAGGTCTCTTCCAACCTGATCCATTCTCTTACTCTTGATAAATCCCCAGGGCAGCTGTGCAGAGGTTGCTCATCGCAGCAGACACAAAGCGGAGCATCTGTGCTGCTGCAGGGCAGATCTTTTCCTGACTAGTTCTTTTAGAGAGAAAAAATAGGAGTCACGTGGACTTTGAAAAAGTGTGTCAGCAGCAGAAAAACCAGCTCTGCTTCTCCAGCAGTCAGCAATGACCACGTTACTGGTAGCCAGAAAAGACCAAGTCCTTCCTCCACTCACCATCTTCCTGCCAAAGTAGTGCCAGCCCGGCTTGATATTCTCCCGAAAGGCCTTTCTGTTCATGCTGTCTGCAAAAGAACCAGAGTGATGGGGAGAGAAACACTGCTGGGAGATGACACCCAGCTTTTGGAAAGGGAGGAGGCTCCAGCGCCCCCTCCCAGAGGTGCCTAATGGTCAACAACATCAGTGGGGAACCTTAACCACTTCTTCAAGAGTTTCCAGAAGCAGCCTTTTTTGCAGTGCGTGTCCCAAGGACCTCCTGGATGACCCCGTGACTTTTTCAAGGTTTGGGCTTCCAGACAAAAAAAAATCTGGGAATGACCTTGTTTTGGGCAGTGGCTGGAGAGATGTGATGTTCCACAGCCAGTTCTTCTGAGCCATGGAAATGGAGACAACCAGGCAAAACTCCTTTTGGAACCTTATGAAGGATTCCCAAGATATTCTCCACAAAAAAATTGAAGCCAGGGATCTGGTGCTGGTATCAAAAGCTGTGAAAGCAACCACCTGACATCTACCCTCCCTCCCAGGGTCATACTCCAGCAGGGATGAGATGAGGAACATTACCTCTGGAAGCCTCAAAGATCCCGCTGCCACTGTACACCACAGCACAGGTCACGACGAGAGCGTAAAACCCCAGTTCATAGCTGGGGAGCATCGCTTTGACCCCCATGGCAGCACGTTAACGGTGTGGGGGATCCAGACCTGGGCAAGGGAAGAAGAAAAGAGGAGAAAACCAGGAGTGAGAGCCCTCCTGCCCTCCTCCCCATGAAGTGCTACTGGTCCTCAGCAGTTCTGCCCTGTGGGTTTCCTTGATGAAAAGAAGAAACACCTTAGGATACCACAAAACCCACCCAGGAGTCAGGATGTGGAGGTAGCTCAGCCAGGTGGTCCCATTCAAGGCTCTTCCCAGCACATTGTGTCTATCCCCACCTTCAGAGACAGTCCATGATTCCACGATCCTCCAGTGTGTCTCTGCTGTTCCCTCCTCACTGGATCCTTAGAGGAGATCCAGGATGGAGCACGAGGACTCCAGTGCTGAAGGGGACATGACGGGAAGCCCCTAATCTCCTGCCCTGCTTCTCACCTTCAGTTGGTTTTGCCTAACCTCAAGCTCTCAGGTGACTCCTAAACCCGAAAGTGCTCCCGGCTTTAGGACCTCCCAAGGACCCCCCAAGGACCCCCTAACAGCTCTGCCCAGAAGCATCGACTGAGCTCAGGGGATGCCACAGCCCCGCTCCTTCCCAGCCCCCAATTAGCCCTGGGCTAATTGCTGCTGCCAAGGGCCAATTAACCCGGTCGCCTTTCAGCCCTCCCGAAGCTCTGCAGCCTCCGACTGCGGCTAAAAGCTGCGATTCAGGGCTGGAGCAGACTGCGGGGACGAGAGGGGGGGTGGAAGCGGGGGAGGGATGGATTGGGACATCCCCCCACCTCCTCCTGCCACCCACCCGCGAACTGCCCGCGGGGCAGGGGGACGAGGACAGAGGGGCGTCACGTCGCGTTTGGAAGGGAATAAAGGGGAAAAACTGCTGGGTTTAGGGAGCAGTAAAAGGCGATTTCACACACACACACCCCCCCCGCCCCGACTTTGGCATCCGGCGCTTGCCGTGGCTTTAAATTACTGTTTTTATCTATTATTATTTTAGACATTATTTTTCATTTATTTTCTTATTAATTTACTTTAAACATTAATTTATTTTCGACGGGAGGGCACCCCCGGAGGTGGATTTCAAGAGTTTTATTTCCTTTTTTTAATTTTCCTCCTTTCCACGCTTTTCAAGGGTTTTCTTTTATTTTATATCCAATTGTCTATCTTACTATTTTAAATATTATTTTATTTCACAATTTATTTTACATTATTTCATTTTATAATATATAAAATATGTAAAATAAAATAATTTCATATAATTTTATTAGGGGGTGGGTCACCCTTCAAATGAGCCGGGTGGAAGGCACTTAACGGCCCCCACTTGCCCCAGGAGGAAGCCCAGGGACAACGTGAACTCCTGATCGCCTCTGAATCAGGTTCATGGTGGAAGAGGAGGGGGGGGATGTCCCACCAAGCGTCGTCGTCCCGTCTCCCCACGCCCCAAACTCTGAGCTCTGCAGGGCAGCAGCATCCTCATCCCCCTACACCCGCAAC
>JAOXOE010000506.1:1100552-1112811 GCA_028565055.1 Phoeniculus purpureus
ATTCCATCCCCCGACGCCCCCCCTACCCCCCCGCTACTGACCTTGAGCCCCGCGGGGGTGGGCGAGGAGGCTGCGGGATCCAGGCTCCGGCACTGCACCGGGGGAGAGTGGCTGGAGTTGGTGGGACAGACGGGAGGGTCTGGGGGGCTCTTGGTTTGTCCTAGAGCATCTTTCAGCCCGGCTTGGGGAAGAGGTGGGGTGCGGGGTGTGTTTTCGGGGTGCTGCCCCCCACCTTGCCCCCCGGAGGAAGTTTGGCCGGGAGTGGAGCGCAGCGGGTGAGAGGAAGATTTATTTTAGAGCAGCTCTGCAGAGGGGGTGGTTCAGGAGCTGTCTGTCACTGCTGCTGCTGGAGAAGACCTGAGCTGGCTGCCAAAGCTCACCCCAGGGCCAGGGAACCCTGCCTACGGCTGGGTACTAGAGCTCCAGGGTCACTACAGCCACCCCAAAAGGGATCGGCACCTTCCCAGATGTTTTCTGCTTTGAGTCCTGGGAACAGGGAAACTGAGGCAGGGAAATTCCTTACCTGACATCAGCAGCTCTGAGGCTGCGAACATCTCTACAAATCATCCCCAAGGTCTTCTGCTCAGAATCACGGAGTATCTTTGGTTGGAAGAGACCTTTGGGATCACCAAAGGTTTGACCCAGCATTGCCAGGTCACCCCTAAGCCGTGTCCCTCAGCACTAGATGCACTGGTCGTTGAAATCCCTCCAGGGTTGGTGACTCCACCACTGCTCTGGGCAGCCTGTTCCAGTGTTTGATAACCCTTTCAGTGAAGAACTTGCTCTTAACACTCAGCCTAAACCTCTCCCGGTGCACTCTGCAGCCATTTCCTCTGGTTCCTATCACTTGCCACCAGAGAGAAGAGGCTGTTCCCACTTCACTCCAAGCTTCTTTCACGTACTTATAGACAGCAAGAAAGTCTCCCCTCATCTTCCTTTTCTCCAGGCTTTAGGCATCTATGACCAAAGCTGGGGTAGGAAAGGGCTCAGTTGGGGATATGGACTCAAATACTTCAGGATGGGCAAACCCAAGTCAGCCAAGGTCAAGTCAACATAGTGACAGGTCCATTTCCACGTCCTCTGAGCTTTTTCTACCAAACCCCCATGAGATGTGGGAAGATCTCACCATGAGGCAGATGTTGCCACACATCTCCTGGGCTGCTGTAAGGTCAGGAGAGAGAAACAAGGCAGAAACCCTGGATTTTATAAGGATCTCCATGGGATATTCTGAAGTGAGATCTCCAGGCTGGGCACCCCCTGGGTCAGCCCAGCTTTGCTGTTGCACTGGCCAGGAGTACAAAGAGATCTTAGCAGCATTTTCAAGCTGCTGAGCACAGAGCCAGGCTCTTCATGGAGAGCCTTGGTGATGCCTGCATGACCAACACATTCAGCACTGAATGAGCTGATTTAATTTGTGCCATCAGAGCGGGATTCAGATGCTCCCTAGATGCACTCCTGGAGCCCTGTGCTGTAGAAGTTCTACCCAGGGACTTCAGCTCTTCAGACCTTGCCATAATTGACTGGGTGCTTAGAGAAGAAGTAATGAAGAGATGGGAGCAGATAAGCACAGTGACACAATTCCTCATGCTCTAAGGAGAACAAGGGGTTATGGTCAGCCAATGGCCATATGTCAAGGAATCTCCAGGAGGAGAAATCACATCCATCCCTGTCACCAGGACCACCTCTGACTCTGAAACCCACTCATCCCCATTCTACTCCATGCAGAACCAAAATCAGCCCCTAAATCCTTCTCTTGATTGGTTGAAGGGACAATGAGCCCCATTGTGTGGCCAAAGGGCTGAAGATGACAGGGATCTTGGTTTTAAGGACATGGGGGATGCCAAGGGGGTTCCAGGGAGTACTGGATGACAGGAAGGTCACACCGCATCCTGCTGCTCTCCTCACAATGTTTATATCCAGAGACTTTTGGACAGATGATATTTTCTTTAATTTATATATTTTATATATTTTTAATCCCAAGTAATTTGTAGCTTTTCTGGGTTGAAAGTGCAGCCGTGGTGGAGGGTTGGGTGGTAGTTTCTCATGAGGTTCTGGGAACTGCAGCGATAAAAATAATGTAGCTTCAATTTACAGATACTAAAAAAAATTAGAAGGAAAAAAACCCACCCCCATCCTGTTCCTGATTTCTAATATAACAAGAGTTGGCTTTGTATCTGCAAGGTACAGCATGAACTGGAGATGTCTGATAGGGACACTAAAAGATCTTTGTCCTGGCTGCTTGGTCCTACCTTGCCACTGGAGCAGGTCATTACAGGGTGAGCTGGAAGGTGAGAGGGTTATAATGATCCACATGGGTTGTTTTATAGAATTACAGAACTGTTTGGTTGGAAAAGACTCTCAATATCATCAAGTCCAACCATTCCCCCAGCATTGCCAGGTCACCAGTAATTCTTGTCCCTTACTCCACATCTCCACGGCTTTTCAGTCTCTTCAGTGATGGGGACTCCACCATTGCCCTGGGCAGCCCGGGCCAGGTCTGGACAACCCTCTCAGTGAAGAAATTTTTCCTAATGTCCAACCTAATCCTTACACTGGTTTGCTCCATTTGGCTCCCTATGCAAGCACTAGGAACATTCCAATCTCACCAGTACCTCAGAAGACACCTCCCTGCCAGCAGGTCAGCTCAGAAAAAGAATGGATTTTGGTGCCATCCATTGATCCATCCAAGATCACCCCCAGTACCCCTGTCAGCAGCCCAAGACTGGCTCTGCCTGTCCTCCATGGCACACACTAACCCCAGGAAAGATCCCAGGAGATGCCCTGGGGCCAGACTCTGAAAAGGGCTCCTACCACCTGCCAGGGACAACCCAGCATCAGATCAAAGCCCAACTGCCCTCAGCTCCTTTCCTCATGCTGAGAAAAATTACTCCCTTAGATCAATGATGCAGTAGACTGACACTCCCCCCTTCTCTTCCAGCAGCTCCACAGAAGATCCCTGTTGTTGCTGACAAATGAGCTGTGCTGAAGCCCAGAACGTCACCCCCTGACCGCAGACAGGTTTTGGAGCTGTAAGCAGAGATGCGTGGGGACTGGGGTGGCATTTGTGGAGTGAGGCCACCCTGTCCCCTGGGAGCAGCAGGCTGGGAGAGGAGAAGATGAGAGGAAGAAACCCAACACCCCTCTTGGCTCAGCTGAGGCTTATTTTAGAGCACGGGGGCTCTGGTGGAGTGTTTTTCCATGTAAAGCAGAAGCTCATTCCTTTTGTCACGCTCAGGGTGAGGCCCCTGTGCCTTGCTGGGCAGGAGCAGCTGCTGGTGGGGTTAGCAAAGCAATTCCCATCTTAATTCCCTGTTGCCACCAGCTTCCTCCCCACTTCACCCACGTAAAGGACTGAAAACTCTCCTCCTTGTACCTCCATCCTAGTTTGGAACCTTCAGGTGGCCATGAGCCACCCATTGCCCCAACCTTCAGCTCTAAATTTGAGCCATTAGAGCAGGATCATCTATTTTTGTTGGCTGATCCTCCACCATGGGGCCCAGAGGAGGTGGAGCTCACCCATGTCCTTACAGTCTATAATTAATGGTGCTAATGCAACTTAATTCATGTTGCAGCCAGTTTGGAAACTGGACTCTTGTGGAGCCTGCAGACACCTTGCTACAGGGCTGAAAGGAAAAGTCATCACAGATTACTTATTTTCAGTGGTTTGGTTGTGCTTTTAAAATCAGATGCACCTGTCAGGAACTGGTTGCTCCACGGAAGTGCCCAGCCCAGTTCCAGGATAGGAGACAACCTCCTCAGTCATAGTGTTTGGAGAACTCGTATTCTTAACATACCTCAGCTAAAAATCCTGATGAGGACTGGCCAAAACCTCAGAAACCTGCAGCAAAATGAACCTCACACTGGTCTTCATAGCTTAACTGTATCCACCAGCCTGTCACCACCATCAGCTGCAATGAGAGACTGAAAACATCTCAAGAGCTTAACAAAAAGCAGCCCATGACGTGACTTCATGCTGTTCCTGCGTTGAAAAAGATGGTCATTGGTTTTAGTCTCTGAGCAATGGGTTGGGGGATGTGGGGCTGGTGCTGTTAGGATTTCCTACGTCCAGCAACAAAAAGCCAGGAACTGCAAGAAAATGGATCTTGCCTCCTGCAGATGTGGGAAGCAGTCAGTGCTGGGAGACAGCACGGGGAGAACTGGAAGGCAGGTCACACTGCGGAAGCACAGAGGGAGTTGATTTCAAAACTAAGGCGAAAACTGAGAGGACTTGGACAGTCTGGCTTGTGTTCAGCTTCCCCCCTGCTGCTCTGCAGGGAGAGATATCCATGAAGAACATGGAAATCTCTCCATAGGTACAAGATCTCTAAACAAACTCTTTCATAGTTCCTCACTGTTCCTTATCTGCATTTCAGGTGTTGACTCAGGAAGGATTTTGCCCCAGGAAGACTCTTGCTGCAGAGCAGGATGATCTTCATGGATTGGTCACAGGACAGGAGACAAGTGGTACTGGGCTGCGAGGACAGACGACACATTGCCTTGCGTGTGCTGCGGTGAAAATATTAGTGATTCACACTAATCAGAATCTCGAGCTGCAAGTCAGGATTTAGCAGCCACAAAAATCACCACACTCCTGCCACAGCTCTTGCAGCTCTTTTCAGAGCCATCCCCTCACTACAGCAGGTGCTTAAAATAACCTCTTGGGGTGAGGTGGTTGATCTCTTTGGTCCGTTCACTCTACCTCATGCTACATAATCATCAGGATGAACCAAAACAAATTGCAGCTCACTTGAACCTGACTGGGTCTGTCTCTCAATCCAGGATTTATGATCCTTTGAGTTGTGGGAATCTGGCAATGAAACATTTGGATCCTGTTTTCTGTGAGAGGACACCCAACAGCTTTGCTCAGCTGCAGGTCTGCGCTGGGGGAGTGCAGAAGCTCTCTAAAGTACCGGGAGGGTTAAGTCATGGGCGCTGAGCTGCTTCATGGCTAGTGGTCTCTGTGAGCTGTTTGATGGGAGAAGTCTCCGAACCTAAGCTGGAACAAAGTCAGGGATGGGAGTATCCTTGTCATTTCTGGAGCAACTCCTGCTCCACCTTACCACAGCACAAGTGGAATCAGGATACAGTCCCCATCCTGGCGCAGTTTGGAGGTCCACAAACCCACATTGTGCTGGCAGTGGCTCTGACAAGTGTCGCACTCGCAACAAGAGGCCAACAGAGAAGGAAAAGTGTTCAGGACTTTCAACAGGGAAACAAAGCAGCTTGCTCTCTGTTTGTTTGCAGTCCCCAAGCTGCATGTTAATGCCTTATTAGCTTGCGCCTGGCATCCTCACCACACTGCAAGAGGGAAGGACAAGAGATGTGAAGGTTTTCAGTGTCTCCAGAGGTCACTCTCCTCCTGTCGCAAGAACTTCCTTATGCTTTGTCAGTGTTGCATCCAAGACTTGACTGATGGATGAATGGTGGAAGCCAGAAATAGGGAAATCATAAACTGGGTAGTTAATTTCGTATGGAAGGAGCTGGATTTAAGGGAGGTCTGATGGATCACAGGGGTAACCTGCACAGTGGAAGCTCCACAGGGTTTCAGCAAACTCTGCGGCCACTGTGTTCAAGCAAAGAAAGAGGTTATAATGGTGAGTGGAGCCCCTCAGAAAGTCTGCTTGCAGATATTCACAGGCCACACTGGTCCACTCACTCAGCACTACTGAAAACCCAAGACTGACAGGTATCGGTGTACTGATAAAAACAACTCAGCTTCTCCCCAGCATGACTTTGGAATGAGAGGCTGGCATACCTTTTGTATAAAGAATTCCTTCAGGAGCTGGTAAAGGCAGCAGCATATTGAATATCAAGCCCTCTGGAGGAAAATTCTGCTGAAACTAGGGAGGTTTTACCCAAAAACACACTGCAGCTCTCTTAATTGCACCAACATACAGCATGTGCAGCTTCAGAGGCAGCTGCTTGCAAACTCTTCCACACAGAATCTGCTGACAGGTAGAACCTTCACTCTTGCTGTATTTCATCTCTGTTTCTCACCTTCTTCAGCAAATGCTACAGAAATTACATGATCTGGGGCTGCAGAACTACATGGCTGCTGAATTTCAGTTCATGGGCAGGATGCCTGGGCTCACTCCCTGCTCTGCAGTCCAAAGGACTCAGGCTGTCTCAACAGTTCTCCTGTTTCTGCTGCCTAATGACCTGTAAAAATATGTCCTTCACTTGGTCCATTGTGTCTTGGTACAGTTTAAAGTCTTCCTCTTTCTTTCTCACAGTGGTCTCCAAAGCAACCTTCAGAGCTTCATTCTCATCCAACTGGATCACAAGTCTGTGAGGAAACAAAAGGAAAAAGGTCACACGAGGTGTGGAGTTTTATAGAATTGTTTAGGTTGGAACAGATCTTTAAGCTCATTGAGTCCAACCATCAACAGAACTGTCCCAACCCCACCATAAATGCTGTCCCTAAGCTCCAGATTTCCACAACTTCTAAACACATGCAGAGATGGTGATTCAACCCCCTCCCTTTTCCAACTTCAAACTGACTTGGAACAGCGCTTCAGCACCAGAGGAGAAAACATTGAAACTTGTTCTCTCCACTGACTGTATGATGTGTTTGAGAAAGAGTACATTCAACACCTTCTCTCTTTGAGAAAAAAAAAAAAGAGCATTAGATGACCATAACACTTTTCAGATCTGTTTTGTTAAAGGTGGCACCTTCATTTTCACTGACGAGCTTGCAGTCACAGAATCACAGAATATATATAGAACAGCTTCATGCATCCAGAATGATTCATTGAATCAAAGAATCAGAGAAGGGTTTAGGTTGGAAGGGACTTCAGAGATCACCTAATTCAAATCCACTCCCATGGGCAGGGACACCTCTCACCAGACCAGGTTGCCCAGAGCCCCATCCAACCTGGCTCTGAACACTTCCAGGGATGGAATAGCCACAAACTCCCTGGGTAATTTGTTCCAGTGCCTCAGCACACTCACAGGGAGGAATGTCATGCTAAAATCTCATCTAAAGATCCTCTTTTAGTTTTAAGCCATTTCTCCATTGTCCTGTCACTACAGTCCCTCATAAAATGTCCCTCTCCAATGAATATATAAGGGAAGAAGGAAAGAAGGCATCTTCCTCGCACATGTTTTGTGTTGCTTAACATTTGTGGGTATAATTATTGGAAATCATATGACAAAAGAATGACACAGACAAGCTCACACCAGAGGGTTTGTGATTTCTATGGAGTTTGCTAGGTTTTATCTTCTGAGGAACTCATGCAGGTCACCTCACTACTAAGAGAACACCACGGACTTGTAAATATTGTGAGTAACGAGGTGTAGAGGAAGGAGGAAGGGAAGCCATACCTTGTTCTCAGCTCCTCTAGCTGTGATTCAAGAGGCAGCTTGGAGAGCTGGGCTGCAGAGAGTTCCTTCCTTTCACTCATATTTGAGGTAAGTCTAGAACGGCTCCCAGCCTGGCCTGTGTAGATTTAATCAAAAGAGAGAGAGTGTCAGTGGAACAAACAACCATTTTCACTAGGTAAATCTCAGAAGTTCCTCACTATGAGGGTGCTGAGGCACTGGAAAGGGAGGTTGTGGATGGTCTCTCTGAAGAAATGTTCAAGACCAGGTTGGATGGGGCTCTGGGCAACCTGGCAGGGGGTTGGAACTAGGTGATCTCTCAGGCTCCTTCCAACATAAACCATTCTATGATCATTGTGCCAGTTAACATCTCAGCTGGTACTGGGGTCATGCTTTTTATGTTTCAATTACTACATTGTTCTTGCACTATGATTTCATGGCATTGCTGTATCACTTTTCCAAACGAAAATCTCACATAGTATCCAGTATCTTTAAATAAGTAAACTTGGTATTAAGCCACTAAACCCCCCTGGTGTGGAATATCTTAAAAAGATCCGATCACTGAGTACTGTGACAAAACCATGTGAGAAGTCTCTTGTATAACCAAGGAAGGCCTTTGATCTTGAGGCTGTGTTTTACAGGGCTGAGGAAAACCTGCTGTTACTTACCTCGTCTCCTCTGGGATTATTCTTTGCTAATTAGAAATTTGGATAAGACGGGGAAAAAAAAGAACATCACCCCAAAGCATGAATAATTTTAAAAGACAAATGGGTTTTTTCTAGCTATGCAGCATCATTATCTACTGCTTCTTCAACTGAAGAGACTGGAAACATTAGATTAGCAATTAGATCAGCTCTCTCCAATTTTACACTTTCAGAAAGAAAAGAAAATAGTATGTTAATTAGTAGCTTCTTTGGTCTCTGTTTTATATTCAAGCTTCTCATTCCTTCTTTTCTTCAACTATCAGGCACAAAACATTTAGACAAGCTGCATGTTCTGCTGTAGAGGTACATTACAGACTCATGGACTCATTTCTTGCACAGACTCCAGAGAGTTTTGGCACATGGCAAGGAGTTAAGCTCTCTCCAAAGAAGGGTGGTGAAACAGCTTGTTACCTGCTGCCCTTGTGGACTCAGAGAGGATTTCTTCTTATTAGTCTGACTGCAAATCCTTTTCTACATTTGCTTTTAGTCCTTTTAGCAGACAAGACTAATGGACTAAATATTTAGTAAGGAGGAACCTGCCACAGAGGTAAGAAGAGCCTGTGGAATGCCAATTGCTCAAAGGAGAGTTCCTAAACCCTTCCTACAGCACAAATTGACCAAAACAGCTCAGGACCAGGTGGTATAAAAGTCTGAGAAGTGAAAAATTCAGGTAAGTTCTTCTCTAGAAAGCGGCACTGAAACACTCCTAGCCTATTTAGGGCATGGAGTCAGTGAGAAGCCTCCTACATTGAGAACTGTATTCCCACAACTCTCACCTGGCTATTACTTGTCCCTATGCACACCTTGATTTCCTCTTCAGGGCATCTACAGAACCCTGTGAGGGCTCTAAAGCCATGAGGGCTCCAAAGCCTCTCATCACCAAACGTTCCAAGAAAGGGAAAGGACATCCCACAATACCACTTCTGTGAGGCCCAGCACTGTTCCCTTATCAAGATGAATGTCCTGTATCCTAAAAGCCAGAAGCTGCAGCATTTTGTTTCTAAGCACAAGGCTCCTAAGTTTTTGTGCTCTCAGGCTCTCGGTTAATACAGAAGCTCTAAAGATCTGTGCAAAACATCAAAAACTGCATGAGAATGAGTCAGGGTTGGCTGCAGCCCCTTTAAGGGACACAACAGTTCTGCTCTAAGGAATGAATCTAAGGAACTCCTCACTTGCACTGCTGGGTCCAGCTCCAGGCCTCTCAGCACAGCACAGACCTAGACCTGTTGGAGTGGGGCCAGAGAAAGCTGGAAGAGTTGGGGCTGTTCAGCTGGATAAGAGAAGGTTCTGAGATCTTAGTGTGGCCTTTCAGTGCTTAAAGGGGCTTATAAGAAAGAATGGGACAGACTTTTTATCAGGGTCGGTGGCAAGACAAGGGATGATTGTTTTACACTAAAAGAGGGAGACTGGAGACTCTAACTAGATAGAAGGAAGAAATTCTTTCCACTGAGGTTGGTTAAACATTGGCCCAAGTTGCCCAGAGAGATGACAGAAGCCCCATCTCTGAAAACATTCCTGACTAGGTCAGATTGAGGCTGAGCACCCTGCTCTAGTTGCAGATGTCCCTGCTCACTGCAGGGGGTTGGACTAGACGAGCTTTAAAGGTCCCATCCCACTCAAACCATTCTGCAATTCTATGATACTGTAGAGAGAGAACTATGTTTGAAGCATCATTCAGTCCCAATTCAGACTAAAGGCTATTCCAAACCCCGTTCCCATATAGCTAATTCTGTCTGTATACTGGATGGGAACTGGCAGTGCCTCTCTTGAGGTCCTGAACACCATGTAGATGTTACCCTGGAGACCCCAGCTCTCCTGTATGAATCAAGATCACAGTGAATTAACAATATGCAATTTTTTGCATCCCAGACCTGTTCTGGGTGTCCTGTCAAATGTGTATGAGCAAGAGTACTACAATGGGAGACAGAAAGACATGCAATGCAATTACAGTAGATCATGTGTTTCACTCTTGGGCAGGCCAAGAGCTTGTAGAAGGTCTAATCACTGTAACTCAGCCTGATGGCATCTTTTGCCAAATTGAAATTCCTACTCCTACTGTTCCTATCCTGGCACTTAAAAGCCTTTTTCCTTTATGAAAATACAGATAAAAAGGGAAAGCACTGGGAGAGTTTCCCTTGCGGTTTTATCGGTTTAGACAGTTTAGAAGATCCAAGTCCTTAAGCAATAAAAAGATCTGATCAGGGAAATAAAATTTTAACATCCACCATGAATTCTTCTCCTTTAACTACGCTAGTGAGGCTCTCACATTTATAGCAGGAGATTATCGTGTTCATGGGATAATAAATTACACCAGATCTAATTACTTCATCACCAGCAATAGTTTTTCATAGTCACTGACAGGCCTTAAATTGGGACACGTCCTTTAATTCTGCTCTTAACCTTCAGATGAATCTCTCAGGCAGAAATGCAAAGGGAACACAGTGCTGGGTTTGGTGGCCACACAAAACAGCACCAAGGTTTTTTCCCTTAAACTATCACCCCATGAAAACAACATATTGCAAAAGTCCTAGTCAAGTCTGTTGCAAAAATCCTCTTCAATTAAGTGGGGTCAGGATTTCACCTTCTGTATGGGTCTGAGTAGGTCCAACTTGCTGTGTGTAAGGTCAGGCACAGGTGAATTCCAGATACTGTTGCTGTCTACAACCTCAGAGCTAGGAGTGGGAACACAGGTAGGTAAGCACTCTGCCTCACCTGTTTTGCTCCTAGGGGGAGTTTTCTGTGTACTTGAGATCCTCCCTGCATCCACCTGCATTTTTTCAAGCTGCTGTTCCAAGAGGACACACTGACGCCGCTCTTCCCGAAGCCTCTTCTCAGCCTCTAAGACTTTATTGCTCCCTTCCTCTACCCTGAAAGGCAAGAAAAGGAACTTCAGCTTATTTACATGACTATTTTATTATTCCTATCATGACTATTAAGGATCAGTCAGTCTTGACACTGAATCCTGCCACAGGCAGGAGGATTTTCCACCATTCAAAGGCAGAAAGCCCAGTGCAGTCATTCTGCAAATTTGCCACATAGAATTAACTCATGAGCACAATTGAGTTTGTTAGTGGAGGTTGCCTGGATCCCTTTTATTACAGGAATAATAAACTGTATATTTTTATTTAAACATTTCGAGAAAAATTGGAGGGAGAATAGTTTATGAAAAGGCTGCCTGGTGTTTAGCTGATTTGCGTCACTGATCTGCAAGTAAGAAACTTGATGTTGCTTTTAATAAAACTTGGCCATTAGACACAACTGTGGAAGGAAGCAATGCCATGGGTGACGGATGATTTAACTCCCTGAATCAAGAGACCTGATTAGTTTTATTTCCCTCCTTGCTGCCATAACTATAAAAAGTATTACAACTATAATAAAATCCTATCAGTGCCTTAAAAATGTAGCTGCAGGTAGGACTGTGACATCCTGTGGCAGTGAATTACCAGGCTGCTGATATGCTATGAGGAATTACTTTTGTTTCATAGAATCATAGAATCATTAGGGATTGGAAGGGACCTCGAAAAATCATCTAGTCCAATCCCCCCCACCACAGCAGGATCACCTAGACCAAGTTGCACAGCAACATATCCAGGTGGGTTTTAAACGTCTCCAGAGAAGGAGACTCTACAACCACCCTGGGCAGCCTGTTACAATGTTCCATTACCCTCACTGTGAAGAAGTTCCTGCTGATATTTATATGGAACCTCCTATGTTCCAGCTTACATCCATTTCCCCTTGTCCTATCACCACATAACATTGAGAAGAGCCTGGCTCCATCCTCCTGACACCCACCCTTCACATAGTTATAAACATTAAAGAGGTCACTCCTCAGTCTCCTCCAAGCTAAAGAGACCCAGCTCCCTCAGCCTTTCTTCATAAGGGAGGTGTTGTACTTCCTTCATCATCTTCATGGCTCTACACTGGACATTCTCTACCAGCTCTATGTCCTTATTGAACTGAGTGGCCCAGAACTGGACAGAATACTCCAGATGTTGTCTCACTAGTGCAGAATAGAGGGGGAGAAGAACCACTCTCGATTTGCTAAGCACCCCCATTCTGATCCACCCCAGGATGCTGTTTGCCCTCTTGGCCACAAGAGCACACTGCTGACTCATGGTCATCCTGCTGTCCACCAGGACCCCAGATCTTTTTCTCCTGCACTGCTCTCCAGCAGGTCAGTCCCCAACCTATACTGGTACCTGGGGTTGTTCTTGCCCAGATGCAAGACTCTACAC
>JAOXOE010000506.1:1112911-1172041 GCA_028565055.1 Phoeniculus purpureus
CTGCAACCAAGGCTGCCCTCAACCTTCACTGCTTCAGCCAGACCCTCCTTGTTGGTGAGTACAAGATCCAGCAGTGCTCCTCTCCTAGTGGGCTACTGTACCATTTGCATCAGGAAGTTGTCACCAATGCACTGGAGGAACCTCCTGGACTATGGGTGTCTGGCTGAGTAGGTATTCCAGCAAATATCAGGGTAGTTAAAACCCCCGTTAGAACCAGGGCCAGTAACTGTGAGGCTGCTGTCAGCTGCCTGTAGAAGACCTCATCAACTTCCTCATTCTGATCTGGTGGCCTGTAATAGACTCCCACAATAGTGTCACCCATGCCAGCCTACCTCTTAATCTGCACCCACAAACTCTCAACTCTCTCTTCATCCATCCCTGGACAGAACTCAATACATTCCAGTTGCTTCAGTGGTTCTGAATTCCCTAAACTTTCATTTGACCACATGTCCTTCTAGAATCCACCTGAGACAAACAGCAGAGACAGAACAACAAAACTAGGGTTTTCTTATTAAATCCTCTACCCATATAACAGAATCACTGAATCACTTAAGTTGGAAAAGACCTTTGTGATCATCGAGTCCAATCATGAACCCAACTGTCCCAAGGCCACCACTAAACTCTGTCCCTGAGCGCCAGATTTCCATGACTTTTAAAAACATCCAGGGATGGTGATTCAACCCCTTCCCTGAGCAGCCTGTTCTGAGGCCTAATGTCTCTTTCCAGGAAGTTTTTCTTAATGTCCAACCTAAACTTCCCCTGGAGCAACTTCAGGCCATTTCCTCTTGTCCTGTCACTTGCTACTTGGTACTTCACTAACCTATGAGCAATTTAAAATAAATGTTGGTCTAGCTCCTCTCCTTCTCCCAGCAGGTCCCAGTCCTCCAAACCTGCCAGGATCTTCTGACAGCATGTTTTGCTCCACAGTGACTGATTTCCAGCAGTTGCTTTAGACAAACCCCACTCATGTGATCATTCCCAGTGCTCTCTTAAGTACTCAATATGTCACTTGAGCTTTGTTGTCCCACACTCCAGCAGAGGAGGAAGGACTCATGCCTTCATAACACTCATGCTGAAATATGACTGGATGCAGTACTACCCTGAGGTCTTCAAGAGTTATAACATTACAAAATTTGCTTTACCTGCAGGAGCTCTTGATAAATGTGTGGTAACTGCAGAGCTGCTGAATCATCAGTCTATGGCACATTTTACAAGCAACTCTGCATCTCATTGACTCCACGTTCTTCATTATCCCATATCCATGATAGCCCCATTTCAGCCATCACTCACACCTCCATCCTTATCTAATTACACAGCTCTAGTCAAGTCACTGGGATTACAGACATGAATAAGATTCTCCCAGGGTGTATTTCCAGGATGTAGCACAGGGGTGGTGCCTTTACTACAGTTACCAAAAAACCCCCTACTTTTCTGACTGTGATTAATTGTATGGGGCAAAAGAGAAGCAATAATTAGCATAAAATTTGGAAGAAAATAGCAACTGTTGTACTCAAAAGCACTAAAAACTCTTCCCACTAGCTGGAATATGGATTTGCAAATCAAATAATACTCATTATCTAGCTAGGAAAAAAAAGCTGGAGCTAAAAGGGGTCTAAAAAGAAGAGACTTTGCTTCCCCCACCCTCCTAAAACAGCATCTTAAATTGAACTGAATAATAATTTTAAAAATCACTGCTATGCTTCAACTAAATTATAAGAAGTTATAGTAGAATAAATTCAGTTAAACGAGAAGAAATTCATTTAAATGAGAACATGGTGAAACAATACTAAAAGCTTTTGTGACAGAAGTCAGGCAGTAACTATAATTACAGTATTTACTACTGGTGTATAATGTTGCTGCTGAAATAAAACCACACGTAGAGAAAGACAGGAGTTCTGGGTTTAGCTAGGTGCAGCAAGCTTGAAGATGGCTCCATTTTTTTCCCTGCCCTTTGTTCTAAAGGAATAATAATAAAAAAAAAAAAAAGGGTGAATCATCAACTAGGCAGAAAAATTGAGCAGAAAAAGAAGATGTAAAAGCCTCTATTTAAGGAAAGGATCACACTGGTAGTGTATGGTGTAGGATGCTGGATGTTACGGACTCGCACACGTCCCGAGTGCTCCTTAATCACAGCATCCCACAAAGGACAGTGGCAGAATCAGCCGCTACCTTTTCTGCAGCACAGCCACCAGTTCCAGAAGCCTGTTTCTTTCCACTTCTGCAGCCTGGCACAGAGCCGTGTGCTCTGTGATCTGCGTCTGCGGCGCTTTCAAAGCCAAGCTGTCCGTGCCAGTAAGCCTGAAAGCAAGGAGAGGTGTAGAGAGTTTACTGTTCCCCCAATTCACAAATGAAAGAAGTGAAACAAAGGCAGGATTTGAAATAAAACCAGATCAAAATACACTTATCTAAAGGCTAGGGCAGAGCACAGCACCTATCGCTGTGCTGCAATAAACGGAAGAAAAATATTTGGAAATATAACTCCCGTGAGTTTCATTCAAAAGATTTTTTTTCCTTAGCAAGAATGTTTTTCCTTCCCACCACCCATGAAAACAAACTTGCATCTCTGATCAATTCACTGTCAACCTCTTATTCTATTGCTGCTGCGAAAGTGAGAGAAGGCTGGATGGCGATTCTCCAAAGCGCTGCGCTAAGCTATTAAATGACAGGTGATTTATTTTCTCCCAGTGAAAGGCTCCAGGCAGCCAGAGCACAATGGCTCCTCTTGTGCCCAGGGTGGGATGAGAGCAAGAGGCAGTTTTCCCATGCAATCCATTATCATGTACTTCAGTACTTCTTCAACCTCTCCAACAAGAAATATTCAGGAATATCTCAAGACTGAAAAAAGCAAGAAAAATCTTGTGGGGGGTAGGGGGAAGGAAAAAATTGAATTTATGAGGCATAAAACTAGCAATTTATTAGGAAACTTAAGATAGTAAGAAGACGCCAGAGACTGTGTCACAGCTTTCTGACAGAATGAAGTAGAAAGGATGGTGAAAGTAGCTGTTAAGCAGATAAGGCAGACAAGGATATGGTTTGCCAGCAAATCGTGGCGTAGGGCAGGAAAACTCTCTTGTTTCTGATGAAGATGCATAAAAATTTCAGTGATTTTTGACTGTGTTCCCTTTAATCACAGACTGGTTTGGGTTGGAAGGGACCTCAGAGATCACCTAATTCCAATCCCCTCCCATGGCAGGGACATCTCTCACCAGACCAGGTTGCCCAGAACCTCATCCAGCCTGGCCTTGAGCACTTCCAGGGATGGAGCAGCCACAGCCTCCCTGGGCAACCATTTCAGTGCCTCAGCACCCTCACAGGGAGGAATAAAGTCCCTCTCCAGCTTTTCTGTAGCCCCCTTAAGGTACTGGAAAGCTGCTACAAAGGTACCCCCAGAACTTTCTCTTCTCTAAGCTGAACAGCCCCAGCTCCCTCAGCCTGTATTTACAGAATTGGTGCTCTTGCCTTATGATCATCCTTGTGGCCTCCTCTGGACTCGCTCCAACACTTCCATGTCCTCCTTATATTGGGAACTCCACAATTGAACACAGGACTCCAGCTGAGGTCTCATGAGAGCAGAGTAGAGAGGGAGAACCACCTCCCTTGACCTGATGGTGACACTTCTTTTCCCCCAGCCCAGGACACAGCCTTCTGGGCTGCCCTCATACAGTGCCAGCTAATGTTGAGTTTCTCTTCTACCAACATCCCCAAGCCCTTCTCCTTCGTGCTGTCAATCCAATCACCACCAAGCGTGGATTTATGCTTGGGATTGCCCTGATTCATGTGCAGAACCTTGCACTTGGACTTGTTGAACCTTGTGCAGTTTGCACAGGCCCAATTCTCAACCCTGTCAAGATCACTCTGGATGGCCTCCATTCCC
Source organism: Phoeniculus purpureus (assembly GCA_028565055.1). Classification (NCBI taxonomy): domain Eukaryota; kingdom Metazoa; phylum Chordata; class Aves; order Bucerotiformes; family Phoeniculidae; genus Phoeniculus; species Phoeniculus purpureus. The sequence continues at coordinate 1,116,786 of JAOXOE010000506.1, forward strand.
TTCAGGTGTGTCGACCACAGCTCACAGCTTGGTGTCATCACAAACCTGTTTCTATACCTACCTGTCAGTCGGGATGTTATTACTGAGATAAAAAGGCTTCGTAGCTGCTGACTCAACAAGCTTGTGGCCCATCTTGGACACTGTGCTGGGAGGAAGAAAGCTTTGTTATGCTCAGAGCTCTACAACAGGCAGTTCTCCAACAATCCTGACATCTGTATTTATTGCTGCCTTGTAGGGCAAAGACTCCCAGAGCCTCCTAAGTGGGTATCACACGGGCTCTGCATACACAATAGCTCAGCTTGCTCCCCAACTTTGCTGCAAAACCAGTTCATGTCTCCAACGTGCTGAAAACTGTAGCTTAGCATTTGATCTGTCTGCTTCTGGTGATATTCTGCTGGCACTGCAGAGTAGCTCTGTGGAGCTCTGTGTCACAGAGCAGACACTTGAGACAGCAACTTGAGAACAGGAATAGCTCTCGACCCTGCTTGTCTCAAGCCAAGCACGCAGCCACAAAAGCAGCCAGGGCTACTGCTCCATCTCCTTGTAGGCACTGCCATGGATTTCCTCATCTCATACCTTCAACAAGAAAAACTGTTCTGCAACAAGGTGCACCACTTGCATTTCCAAGTGCCCCTTAAAATTAGACTTTATATAATTTTCTGAACCCTTTGAATTCATGGAGACTCCTCCACCAGGAAGACCTGTTAGGCTGGTTGTTTTAAGAGGAGTCAGCTGATAACACTGGAGCATCACTTGCAGTCTGGATGAATTTTATGTGGAATGATGTATGTACTTGGGACTAATCTGCATTTGTTTTCCAAATTTGAGCTCAGCTGCCTAAAGGCAAGGCTCCGTAGGTTTGGACCATGCTTCCTTGCCTTTTGGTTGTAGCTAACAGAGGATAAAGCATTAATCTTGTGGAAGGGCAGAGATGCCTTCTAGGTTAGGAGTGCTTAATCCTAAAATGAAGTTACAGTTGATAATCACAGAAGTGTGCCAGTCTAACAATGCACAGTTTCACTTCAACATTTCCAAGGGACTTTAGTTCCTATTTATACCACTTTTCCTTTCATTTTTCCTGATAGGAGAAGATGATTCGCTAAAGTAAAAGGGAATAAGAGAGTTCATCAGAATATTAAAGTTAATAGGATGAGTGAGGCCACATCATCAAAAGAACTCCTGCAGTTTTCAGACTCATTCATTGCCCATCTGACAAGTCAGCAATTGCCATGACAGAGCTCTGTTAGCAACAACTGCTTCATACCTAGTGACTTCCACAAAACGATTACCAACCTTTTGCTTTCCATCAGCAGGAATAGGAAGCAAAAACCAAAGAGTCATAGAATGATTTGGGTTGGAAGAGATCTCAGAGATCATTCCAACTCCTCTCCCATGATTGGGTACCATCCAACCTGACTTTGAACACTTCCAGAGATATTTGAAAGACCAGTTTCAAATCCCCATTGTCAGTTAGACCATTCTTTAAAGCAAAGCCAGCATGCTAATACAAAAGGAGGCAACACTTCAAGTAACAGCTGCAGTTTTGGGTACCTCAATACAGGAAAGACACTGAGGTGCTGGAGTGGGTCCACAGAAGGGCAACAAGAGTCTGGAGAACCTTGTGAGGAGCAGCTGAGGGAGCCGAGGCTGGTTAGTCTGAAGAAAAGGAGGCTGAGCAGAGACCCTACTGCTGTCTACAGTTACCTGAAAGGAGCCTGTAGAGAGATGGCAGTTGGTCTCTTCTCACAAGTAACAAGTGACAGGACAAGAGGAAACAGCCTCAAGTTGTGCCAAGGGAATTTTAGGTTGGACATTAGAAAAGAGTCATCAGGCCTTGGAACAGGCTACCCAGGGAGGGAGTAGAATCACCATCCCTGGACATTTTTTAAAAGTCCTGGAGCTAGGGACAGGGTTTAGCGGTGGCCTTGAGACAGATACGGTAATGGTTGGACTCAATGATCTTGAAGGTCTTTTCCAACCTAAACAATTCTCTGATTCTATAATTAAGATGTGAACAGTTCACATGCTCCTCAGTGTGGCTTTACAAAGGGTGGTTGTTAAGAACAAACAACACGGTGCCTTTCCAATGTTTCTGCAAGGAAATCCTACTCAAATCATATTTATTGATTTAAACCACACACTGGTGATTTAGTGTTGATCTAAAATGGAGCTTTGCATTAACACACCACTCTGCTCTCAAAACTCTGCTCATTTGAAACTCCGTTTCTCATGAGAGAGAAGAATTGCAGGCACTTACTAACCACATAAATATCATCTGAGCTGCAGAAAGACAATTAGCAGCACTACCATCATGCCAAATGGAGCAGTGCCTACAAGTCTGCAGTTCTTTCTCTGTTCCAGGATGAAAGTCCAAGAGATAATGTGATTAGAAATTCCCACACACAGTAAACATGCTGCCATAGCAGGTAGCACTTCTGATTTGATACAACTGTCCTGAAAAATTATGTTTCTGAACATATCACAACCATTTGAAACATTGACATTGGGTCGTCTTACCGAGAAGATTCAATCCTTCCGCCCTGACTGCTGTCTGATGCCAGGGGCTTAAGCAGAGTGAAGCCTGCATCCTCAGACTGCTCAGAGGATGATGTGTCAGCAGGTCCAGCGTCCCCTTGATGGGTAGATTTCTTCTGTTAATGTTGGAGCAGGTTATAAAACCAATTATACAGCTCAAAGGAAGAAAAGCTGCCTCAGTGCCTAATCAGCAGCTTATGATTATTGCTACCAGCATGGCAGAACTTCTGATTTATAGGACCTCCTCAGAAACTTTTCTTTAGTTTCTATCCACCAGAGAACGGAAACAGAGCAAAAAAATTAATAAAAAGCGTAGCTTCACAAGAAACCACAGAGACCATAAAGTGTCACTAGAGAAGGTCCAGTACAACACCACCAGTACCAGTACCAGTGCCAGCACAGCTGGTTCGTGTCCCTAACCCAAGTTTTATCATTAGTTCAATGCTCCATCCATAATACTGAGGGATCTGGCAGATTCACAATCTTACCATAATGCTACGAGGGTTTTGCACCAGTGGAAGCTGTATGTCTGAGTACTCTGATGAAAGCTGAGTGGAAGATTTGACACCCCATCTTGACTCTGCCAGTTTGGATCACTGAACCACAAATGTCAAAAACATCTTTACCATTTTGGTGCTTAGGGACATGGGTTGGTGGTGACCTGGCAGTGCTGGGTTGAAGGTTGGACTTTATGATCTTCAAGGTCTCTTCCCACCATCGATTGAGCTCTGTGGTAGGGGTTGGACTTGATGATCTATTAGGTCCCTTCCAACCATGGTAATACTATGATACTGTGTGTTTCTGCTATTTTAATCCATAAAGGGCAAATCTTCCCAATTCTTTCATCTCTACAATTACATTTCCATGTGCCTGAGACCCACCAGACTCAACAGCTTGGAGATCTGAGGGACAGGAAGTTTTGGAAGTGGTTTACAGTTGGAGATGAAAATAACTTACTCATAACATCATTCCACAAGGGGATGTAGCTGGGTAGGTTGGCAGTCTCACCTACCTGTCTCTGCTTGCTTCTTGCAGCAGCCAAGGGTTGTCAGTGCTGAGAAGACCCAACTGCAGCTCAACCCTTGCTGTCAGACCTGTGACACACTCTTGGCATGAAGCCATATGTGGATGGGATTGGATCTCTGTTTTCTGTGGCTTAAAGAGCTTGAAGAAAAGTTACACACAAAGAGGAGAGAAACTGAAGAGTAACAAGAGAGAATTCTTGCTTTATCACTCCATCAGAAGAGACCATTAGTAGGGCAGGTATTAGTGTCTCAACCCAGCAACCACCTCAAACAAAGACAGAAGGAAGTGGAAGGGCAGATCTAAAAAAGTTACAAAGCTTGCTTCTCTAGTTAAATTCCTCTGACTCTACCTGAAGTGTGAGTAGCCCAATCGTCTCTTCCAGCTCTTTAACCTTTGCTTCTCGCTCAGCCAACATCTGCCTGAGCTGCTCAATAAGGCAGTTTTGTTTCTGAACTTCACTGTTCAAGTGGTGCCCCAGCATCTGCTGGGACTCCTTGTTCTTCTCATCCTGTTGGCTCAGGTGCTTCAAGATCTCCTGCATTTGCTTCTGTTGGTTCTGATCAAATACAAGAACAGTGAATGAGATCCTCACTTCCATATACAATGATTATTAAGACTCCCTGAGTCTTTTAAAATATCCATTTAGGAACACAAGAGCAAGTCACTGCCTTGACAATCCCACTCCCTGGCATCACTTGAACTACTCCCAGAATTTTGTGATTTAAATATGAGATCTCCCTGTCTTGTTCTCAACACTTATACATTGAAAAGACTGCACAGCACCTCTACTTGCAATGCCCACACATACATGGCTGGGTAGGAAAGTCTGTCCCCACTACCCCACTAGCCCTTGTGGGTCACATCAAGGCTTTAGTGACTGGATGGTGCAAGTAGAAAAGACCTGAGAAACTAGGAGATGCAGTTTGCTGCCAGCTTTGCTCCTGAGCAGCAGAGTGTAGCACAATGAGTCAAAGTACAGGACTGAAGGCATTCCAAGACCAAAAACCCTACTAACAGAGTTAGAAGCTGAATGGAGAATACAGAACAGCTTCACAGATCTGGAGTGATTCACAGAATCATGGAATCATAGAATGGTTTGGATTGGAAGGGACCTCAGAGATCAACCTAGTTCCAAACCCCTGCCATGGACAGGGACACCTCTCACCAGACCAGGTTGCCCAGAGCCACATCCAATCTGGACTTGGACACTTCCAGGGATGGAGCATCCACAACGTACCTAGGCAACCTGTTCCAGTGCCTCAACACCCTTAGAGGGCAGAATTTATTTCTAAGATCTCACCTAAATCTGATCTCTTTAGCCTTCTTGTTCTATTCACTTCAGTCCCTTGCAAAAAGTCCCTCTCCAACTTTCCTGTAGCCACCCTTCAGGTACTGGAAGGCTGCTAGAAGGCCCCTCTAGAGCATTCTCCTCTCCAGACTGAACTCCTTTAGCCTGTCCCCATAGCAGCAGTGCTCCAGCCCTCTGATCATCCTTGTGGCCTCCTCTGGACTCACTCCAACAATTCCACATCCTCCTTATATTGCGAACTCCAGAACTGGACACAGGATTCCAAGTGAGGTCTCATGAGAGCAGAGTAGAGGGGGAGAATCCCCTCCCTTGACTTGACAGTGATGTATCTTTTCACCCAGCCCAGGACACAGTTAGCTTTCTGGGCTGCCCTCACACATTGCCAGCTCGCATTGAGCTTCTCTTCTACTAGCACCCCCAAGCTCTTCTCTTTATGGTTGCTCTCAATCCTATCACCACCCAGCACGGATTGCCCTGATTCAGGTGCAGAACCTTGCACTTAGACTTGTTTAACCTCATGCAGTTTGCACAGGCCCAATTCTCAACCCTGTCAAGATCACTCTGGATGGCCTCCATTCCCTCAGTGTGTTGACCACACCTCACAGCTTGGTGTCACCAGCAAACTTGCTGAAGTGCCTTCCTCTACAACCCTATTTCTACAAAACATTTCTTCCAGCTCAGTGCAGCTGTGCCATGGCTGCTGCTATCCTGCAGATTTCACATGATCTGATGCTAAATGAAGGGCTTCATCTGACTGGGAAACCTCTGGCTTTCACAGTTTGATTCATCAGGCCCCTCTGTACTCTACAGTTGCCTGTGTCACCATATCATGAAATTCCATCACTTCTAGAAAGTGAGTTGATCTGCAGGTCTGGGACCAGAAGCAACAGTCAGACTGTACCAGTAGGGCATTTACGAGCTCATCATCATGTTTTCCTTTCTCCAGCAGGGTCGTGATCTGTCCTTTCAGGGTTTTCACTTCGCTGCACAGCACTTTGTTCCTGGCTTTTGAGGCATCGAGGGTTTTTTTCACTTCTTCATGGCTTTTTTGGAGTGCATTGCGTTCCTCAGTGAGTTTCTGCAGGGATGGAAACACGTAAGGAACAACAGTTAGAGCAAATCAGCAAGCCCTGGGTGACTTCGGCGAGCTGGGAGAATCTCTAAAGTGGAACTGTTATATTGCCCCAAAATAAGTAGAAATCAAAAATGTTACTGCTGCTGCCTGCTTGGCAGCCTTAGAAAAAGTCTGTCTGCTCAGGAATGTCAGGGGACTAGGGTGATTCAGTACATGCCAGCAAACGGATGACAATTTTGTCTTAAAAGCTAACTCTGTGCACTCCTGATTTTTCATTGGCCTCACAATTTTCCACAGGGAAACTCTTCTCCTTACAGAAATGGGGTGGTGATGCCACACTACTACTGACATTCCACACTGTCATGCCTTCATCTAGATGAAAACATCTGGAAAGCCTATTAGCAGATGAGTAGCAATGGACAAGCATAGGAGAAGTTATTTGAGTCTGAAACACCAAGGCAGAAGCGGAGTCACACAGACCACAGTTACTGCGAAACATCTTTCTGTGCTCTGTAGCTAGAAATCATAGCACCATAGAATAGCTTGGGTGAGCAGGTGATGACCTTTAGAGGTCATCTGCAACTAGACCAGAACACCAAACAACCTGACCCCAGATGTTTTCAGGGATGGAGCTTCTGCCACCATTCTGGGCAACCTGGCCCAGAGTTTCACCACCCTTAGTGTAAATAGTCTTCCTTCTATCTAACCTGAGACTCCTTTTCTCTTGTCATAACAGCCCCCGGTAAAAAGTCTTTCTTATAAGCCCCCTTTAAGTAGTAAAAGGCCACAATAAAAGGTCTCCCCAGAGCCTTCTCTTCTCCAGTTGAACACCTCCAACAATCTCAGCTTGGTCTCATAGCAGTAGGTTTCAGGCTCAGAGCAGTACTTCTAGGGCCTCCTCCGGTCCCACCCTAACAGCTCCAAGTCTCTGCTGTTCTGAGGAGCCCAGGATTGTAGGGAGTCTCACTCTCTGCAGAGCAGAGGGGAAGGATCATTCCTCTTGACCTGCTACCCAAAGTGCTGGAGATACAGCCCAGGACATGTTTGGCTTCTGGGCTGCAAGGGCATGTTTCCGGCTCTTCTCTTTCATTCCTAGGTCCAAGAGTGAAATCTGTGTCACCGTATTACTCGTTCTGTTGCACAATTAAACTGGGGTGAGGTTAGCAGCAGCTAATCAAGCTCTGGGATGGTTCCAGGTGGCCTCTACAGAATGGAATACAAGAGAGCACAGGGAGATGTGCTCAGCTAACCGGGATCTGTAGCTGATCCCCACTACCCATGTTTCTTGTGGAACACAGATCTGTGTATGGTTTCCACCACGGAGTTACTAAATGTGCCATTAACTACAGCTTCTCTCAACCCCTTCACACTGGATGTCTGTTTCTTTTGTAGCAGCTACATGTGAGAGATGACTGGTAAGATCCAGAATGCCTCTAGGAGGGTGTTTGGTGTCATTTTTGTCTTTATTCTGTTCAAATGTAGATATAAAGTGTGAGAGCCATGCAGATATAAAGTGTGAGGGCGATGTTTGTATTTGTTGTCACGTGAAGAATATACATCTGGCCAAAGGGCAAGGGCGATGCTACAGAGCTTGGATGCAGTTATAGCAGCTTCTGCTACGTTCTCAGACCTTTTACTCAGCCTGTGAAGTGTGGCAGGACTTCCACCAACCACTCTGGTGGGTTTCTGAAATGGCTGCCAGGCTGGGTGTAATCTGAAGGTACGTTACTACACACCATATTCTCAAATAGGACTCACTCAGCTCAGGGTTTTTTACCTCCAAGTTTTCTTTCTTTTCTTTTTCCAAGCTGCGAATCTTCAACAAGTTCTTCTCCTGGGCTGACAGCTTCCTTGAATCAGTAAGTGCCAGCAGTTCCTCATCAATCTCACTCAGTGATGTTCTGCTCTTGTTCTGAGCCAACTGATTCTCCAGCTCTCGAACCTAGGGGGATAGCAATGACAACTCAGCTAGAGTCGTTACCAGGAGAAACAGGGGCCCAGCATGAAAGAGGACATAACCAGAGGGAGCTTAGAGTGTAACTAACACAGGGCAGTGTCTGCTCTTTAAAATTTAAACGTGTTAAGAACGAGGCAGATGTCTAGGGCATCTGTGCAGGGAGGAGACAGGACACCAGACCTTCAGGAGACTCAGGACAAAAGGGAGAACCTGTGCCTCATAATAGGTACAGGTGTCTGTCTGTAGAAGCCAGGTGTACACTCTGAAGCATCTTGAACTCTACTAAACACATGTGTGGTCAACAGGATAACACCTTAGGTCTCCTCTAAAAGGGTAGACACTTATAAAGCATATATTAATATTTATACTTAGAAGAGGGAGCTGGAGAGCAGCTCTAGAGAAAAGCATCTGATGGACACAGGCTGACCACGAGCCAGCAGTGTGCCTTTGTGGCTCAAGGCAAATAGTCTCTTGGAGTGCATTAAGAAGAGTGTGGTCAGTAGGTCAAGGGAGGTTCTCTTGCCCTGGTGAGGACACATCTGGAATACTGAGTCCATTTCAAGGTTCTGCAGTCAAGAGGGTCAGTGAGCTACTGAGGAGAATCCAGAGCAGAGCCACTGAGATGACTTGGGTGGGTGGAGCATCTTCCTTATTAGGAGAGGCTGAGAGAGCTGAGGCTGTTTAGGCTGGCAAGGAGGAGACTGAGGAGGATCTCATCAATGTAAGTATCTAAAGAGTGAGTGTCAAGAGGAAGGGATGGGGCTCTTCTCAGTGGTGCCCAGTGATTAGACAAGGGACAAGGGGTACAAACTGAAACACAGAAGATTCAGTTTGAACACATGGAAAAACTTTACACACTGAAAGTATCAGAGCCTTGACCCAGGCTGTTGAAAATGGTTGTGGAGTCTCCTGCTCTGGAGACATCCCAAACCCCCCTGCATGTGTTCCTGTGGGGTCTGCTCTAGGAGAACCTACTGTAGCAGGGACACTGGACTAGACAATCTCCAGACATCTCTTCCAACCCCCACCATTCTGTGATTCAAGAAGGGGCAACCCAGCAGAGAACTTAGATGACACTGTGCAGGATTTTAACTCACCTTGCTTTGGAGAACAAGAATTTGCTGGGCTCGCCCACGCCAACTACCAGAATTGGTCAAGAGGCTTTGAATATTCACATCCTCACCAACTTCATTTGCTAAAAGCTATGGAAAAAAAAAGATTAAAAGGCTGAAATGCAGTTGCTGAGGAGAGGTGAGAAAAAGCTGCTCTTTCTAGCAGTAAAAACAAACTGTCTACACACAGTGGCCTGTACCTGATATTCAGTGTCCCATGTAAAAATTTAACTAGAGCTAAATAGGAATAGAGATGGTCTTGCTACCCACTCTTCTAGTCAGGAATTAAGCCAATATCTCTTGCAAAATTCCAACACAGACATATTAACAAGAGCTAAAGTTAGTATGAGGAGCATTTAAATTATTTAGAAAAAGGTCAGCAGAGTTTTATTTTTAGGACTATAAGGCTTTACTCTGATCTGCATTGCAGGTCTCTTATGCAAGTAATGAAAGCAAAGGAAACAGAGCACGTAGAGAGGCTTTAAATCTATCACGAATCAAAAGGTTACTCTGGATGTCACACCAACCAACTATTTAAACACACGCTTTCGTCCACTGTGGTCTTTAATCCTATTGAATTCCATGAGACTGAAGACTACATTAAAAGTAAATATACTATGAAATGTTTGGGGAAGGAGAAATGGGCCTGAAAGTTTGCTTTAAGTCAATCACAAACCTATCTTGCTGAACTGGGACCTTCAAACCTTAAAGAATCATGTGTAGTTCTGGGCCACTCAGTTCCAGAAGGGCATTGTTGGGCTGGAGCAGGTCCCAAGAAGGGCAGTGGGGCTGAGGAAGAATCTGGAGCACAAGTGCTCTGAGGAGTGGCTGACAGAACTAGTAGGGGTTAAACAGGAGAAAAGGAGGCTTGGGGAGACCATCTTCCTTTCCACAACATCTTGAAAGGAAGTTCAAGTTAAGTGGGGGTTGGTCTCTCCTCCCAAGTGACAGGACAAGTCTTCAGTTTGTGTCAGTAGAGCTGTAGGCTGGCCCTGAGGAACAATTTCTTCCCCAAAAGGGTTGTCAAGGCCTGGGACAGGCTGCCCAGGGAAGTGATGGAGTCCTCATGCCTGGAGGGATTGAAACACCTTGGAGATGTGTGTGAGGGACATGGGTTAGTTGGACTGCTGCTGGCAGTGCTGGGTCAACAGTTGGACTTGATCTTTTCCAGTCAGAATAGTTCTGTGTTCACTACACCAATGTCTTTTCTTACCATCTTACATTTCACTGAAATACTTCATGGAGGCTGATCAAAACTCAAAAGAAAACCCTCCTGATGTCACAAAATTACACCCCTTGCGCCAGATCCCAGTCACAGGCTGTCCCCTGCACCAGTACCTTTTGAGCCATCTTCAGCTCCTGTTTCACAGACTGGAGTTGGTTCCGATACTCCATCACTTTAAAGTTGGCAGTGGTTAATTTTTCTTGCAGTGCTCTCATCTCAGGACTTTCGGCCTTTGAAGAGAAGAAAATAATTGGTAAGAAGAATCCTCAGGGCTAAACTGAAGTGATTAAGATCCACATACCCACAGAATTACAGAACTTTTTTTTTCCCCAGCCCCACACAAATGCTTCCCTAATTTTTGGGGTCATAAAGTACAAACAGAACAATCTGGTCACAGAACTAGTGACAGTGATACATCCTTGTTGTAAGAAAAGAACTGAACTACAGGAGAGAACAAAGTATCAGGTTCTGATTTCCCCTCTTCAATTACAATTTGTACCAGGTTTCCTTCTATCACCTTCAGAGCCGATTGCTTGATCCCTGCATCGCTACCACCAAGTGAACGTACTTTTTCCACAGCTGTCTGCAACTGGAAAAAAAAACCCAACATTGTTATTGCAGAATGAATAGGCCACCTCCTGTATCTACTTCACAAACTCCTTCAGTCAGTAGAGGGAGAATGAGAAATTTCAGTGAGGGCTGGCAGCTCCTAGGCCAGATCCTAAGGAAGTTTTGTGCAAACACCTGTTTGCAGCCTTTGCTTACCTGTTCCACCCTTTTGTTTTTGTTTGAGGGAACACAGACATCGGAAATCACTTATGATTTACAGATTTTTAAAAGCAATTTAAACAGACCCAGCTGCTGCAGCAGTCCTGTCACGTCTAACAGCCCTGCAGAGATGTTTGAGAGATCAAGTAACATCACAGATTTTCCTTTAGCGCTTGCCAATGGGCAACTGAATTGCACTTTTAGTCGTCTTGGCTCTTTCTAGAGTCAGTGGAGAAAGATGAGTGTGGCTAGGCAGTGATCCAGCTCAGCTTAAGAGGTCCTAAACAGATATGAACCACTGCAGGCTCCTGTCTAAGACAGCTCTTCTCTTTCATCACTCAAAAATTTTCATAGGTACCTCCCATGGTTAAACACCACTTAAATTCTTTTATTTCCTTTGCTGAGGTGTCTGTGGCCTTTTCTTCCGGGCCAATACCTGATGATATTTTAACTTTCTGTTTGCAGAAACAAAATAATTCATTATGCAGTAGGAGATTGAAACCAAACTGGTTTTTCTTGTAATTATTCATGGATTGCTCCCCTACTTGTGTGATTTTGTATACCTCCAGCTTCACTTGATATTTCTCAGCCCTACTGCCAACTGTTTGACAAGGCCCCTCTGACCAAAATGCTCTGGATTTAAGCAGCAGCGCTAAAAATTTTTAATCTATTGTTTTCTGATCTTTCAGGTAACTGACGGACAATTTGGACACAGGCCTGATTCATGATAATAAGAGACTGTGAAAGACGGACTCAAAATGCATTTGTGAGCGGGATAAACATTATTGATCCATTTAAATGATGTCTTCCAAGGAAGCAAAGTGCAGAAAAAGCACTAGAAACAATTAAAACTTTTAGTGCTGTGTAAAGAAGAGTAGCTGTAGCCAATAAAAAAAGGAAACATTGACATAAGGGCTTCTGATTCTCATTTCAGCAGCCACCCGAGTAAAAATCACAGAAACATAGAATGGTTAGGTTGGAAAAGACTTCAGAGGTTCCAACCCCTCCGCCATGGGCAGGGACACCTCTCACCAGAACAAGTTGCCCAGAGCCACATCTGACCTGGCCTTGAACACTTCCAGGGATAGAGCAGCCACAATCTCCCTGGGAAACCTGTTCCAGTGCCTCAGCATCCTTACACGAAGGAATTTCTTCCTATGATCTCATCTAAATCTGCCCTCTTTTAGCTTGAAACCATCCCTCTTTTTCTATTCACTGAAGTCTCTCATCAAAAGTGCCTCTCCAGCTTTCCTGCAGCCCCCTTCAGGTACTGGAGGGCTGCTAGAAGGTCCCTCTGGAGCCTTCTCCTCTCCGAATGTCCCCAACTCCCTCAGTCTATTCGTATAGCAGAGTTGCTCCAGCCCTCTGATCATCCTTGCGGCCTCCTCTGGATTTGCTCCAACACTTCCATGTCCTCCTTGTATTTGGGACTCCAGAACTGGACACAGGACTCCAAGTGAGGTCTTATGAGAGCAGAGGAGCAGAATCACTTCCCTTCAACTGCTGGTGACACTTCTTTTGATCCAAACCAGGACACAGCTGGCCTTCTGGGCTGCCCTCACACACTACGAGCTCATGTCAAGCCTTCAAAAGGTGAGCACATACAAAAAATTGGTACTAAACCGAAAATATTAATTTGCCTGAGTTAAGATTTTTGTCTTGGGTGATACACTTCATTGTTAATCATTATTCTTCTAAGCTTTATTCATCGATGTAAAGTGCTAATTTATGAGTGGTATTAACGAGGTGGGAATCACAGCAAGGGTGAATGGAAATTCAAAATAGGACGTGAATCAAACACAGTTCCTACAGCTCCTTTCTCCTGAAGGCTGCATTTCTATGGTTTAGCACACAAAAAGAGAACAAGAAAAGCGCCTCACTTCTCTCTCCAGCTCTTTGACTCTGTTACTCAGTTGCTTCACTTTGGCTTTTTCACTCTCAGTCTCAGCCATTATTTCACGATTCTTTTTGGCCAATTCAACTATTTTAGTAGCTGCAACATCTCCAGCCAAACCAGATGCTCCTGAAAAGCAGAAATAAAAGCAAAGGACACATCTTACAGGCAAGATTCAGAATAGAGAGTGCTTTTGTTCTCTGTCCAGTGCACAAAGAACTTTCATTGTCTAATCCATTTCTCCAAGAGCTGTGCCAGGCACATAAATGAACAAGGGAGGGAAAAGAGGCATCAGTGATTCCAGCTGGATCACTTGGTCACCATCACATTGAGGCTAGTAAAGCCACACTTCTCCTTACAAGGCCACAGTGGGGGTTGTAGTGACAAAACCACATAGAAAGGGTAGAGGTGTTTGGTGCTCAGTGCTTCGAAAGACAGTTAGGAACAGATTTAGTGTGGCATGTTAGAGACAAAGAAAACAATTTGGCTTTGCACTGGTTGTTTACTACTGGAGGAGTGACTGAAACAGAGGTGGGAACATTTCTGGACATGTGTTCCAAAAGGTCAGACACACTACTGCAGTTGAGTCCTGGGTAAGGTCCAGGAAATTTCATTGCACCTATTTATATGTCCCTTGAGTTTATTCATGGAGACTTACTGTATTACTCTTTTAATTGCTCTTTTAAACAGATACTTCGTTCACCTCCTCATCAGAGGGGGTTTGATTAGTGTCACAGATAAATCCCGATGACTGGGGGCTTGTGTGTCACTCAGCTTTCACAAGCCAAGTCACTCACATGAGCACAAAATCAATATAAACATCCACAGAAACCACAAACTCAGCAACAAGCAGGAGCCTGCAATAACCAACCCTTGGTAGGCTGCATGAAGATTGAACTTGGCTTTTGTCATTTGTCTTAACTCTTTCATCCTCCTTCACTTTTCTGCTGACACCTGTGAAGATTCTAATCAAGAACTAGGGTGAGATGCAAGAGTGACAGATCACTCTAAGTGAATTCTAGCTCCTGTAAAACCCCTAGAGACATTCAAGGGCTGCACTGAACACAACCTGGCCAAACAGTACTGCTTAACAACCTGGTAGAGAACACAACTTTATTATTTTTAAAAAGTGTCTTCACCGTTCTCACTCCTTTAGCTGATTTGTGTTCAAATGTACTGCACACGTTTAAAGTTTTTCATTTCCAAGTACTCTGTGTGTGTGTTTTGCTACAATGGAGAGAGGGAAGACAAAGCAAGGGGGCAAAATGCCTCAAGCTGGCATGAGTCAGTCTGAGAAGCTGCAACAGCACATTTGGCTCTCGGTCTTGACCCACTAATAATCTCTCCTACGCACATGCTGCAAATAGTTTTTAAGAATTGAAGTGTCAGTTAAGTGTTACTTGCTTCTGCTTACTGCTGGTTTCCCCCTTCTATACTAGCCTGGACACTACTGCTGTCCTAAACAACAGCGGCACCCAGTGGAGGAATCATAGAATCATTCAAATTGGGAAAGACTTCTGAGGTCATCAAGTCTAACCAACAACCTACTCCACCAAGTTCACCACTAAACCAGATCACTAAGCACCACATCTAAACGGTCTTTAAACACTTCCAACGATGGGGACTCAACCTCCTTCCTGGCTTGTTCCAAGGCCTGACCACTATCTCAGTGAAAATATTTTTCATAACGTCCAGCCTAAAACTCCCCTGGTACAGCTTGAGGCCATTTCCTCTTGTTCTATCACTTGTGAGAAGAGATCAGCATTCACCTTTCTACAATGTCTCCTCATGTAGTTGTAGAGGGCAATAAGGTCTCCCCTCAGCCTCCTCTTCCTCAGACTCAGACTCCAACCTCCAGCCTCAGCTCCCTCAGCCACATGCCACAAGGTTTGTTCTCTAGACCCTTCCCCAACCTTGTTGCCCTTCTTTGGACCTACTCTAGCCCCTCAATGCTTTTATTGAGGTACCCAAACCTGAACCAGTACTCAAGGTGTGGCCTCACCAGTGCCCAGTGCAATGGGAGAATCACTTCCCTACTCCTGCTTGCCACAGTATTTCTGATCCAAGCAGTTTCATTTCCAAAGAACACCTGGAACTGCTTCAGAAGCTGGACTTGGCCTTCACCCAGAGCCCTGCATGTGCCCTATCCAGGCAAACAAAAGGAGTTTAACACTATTTAGCAGAAAAAACTGCAGCAACACCCTTGGACCTTAACAGAGAGTTTTCCAAAACACTATTTATGTGAATCATCACTTTTTTGTGCCACTAATAGCAAGTCTGCAGAAGGACCTGTAAAGAACAGAGATCATAGTGTACCCCTAAAAGAGCACTTTTAAGAGACATAGCATTACCAATAACAGTATTTTGCACCTTAGGTCTGACCAGTCTGATTATCTGATCCTTTCAATAGGTCTCTGAGATGGGGAGTAGTTGTATTCATAGTTCATAGCTCACAGACTCATAGAATTATTTAGTGAAATAATTCTGTGAGCTATGAACTATGAAAAAGTGAAGGAGAGAGGAGGAAGGGACAGAACTTGAAGCCACAAAAAAACCATTCTCCACATTGAAGCAGTGTGAGGAACTTGCCTCTGGAAATAAAGCAAGGGGACTTCTTGTACGGGAGATACGTTGAGCCAGCTTAGACCCTTGTGAGCTTAGGCAGCAACTAAGTTTTGGCTAAATCTACATAAGAATTTTCAAAGCTCAGATCCACGAGGTTTCAAAGAACAAGGCTTTCCCTGTTCAGAGCTGAATTCTGGTTCTTTGTAACAGAACTTATCACAGGAATGAAAACAGAGGCAGCCGGAGAACTGGTAGACACCCCATCCCCAGAAACATTCCAGGTGAGGTTGGATGCAGCTCTGAGCAACCTGCTCTAGTTGAAGATGTTCCTACTTACTGCAGGGGGGCTGGACTAGATTAGCTTTGATGGCCCCTTCCAACTCAAACCATTCTGTGATTCTACAACTGAAATTCTCCTTCTGTATTGTTTTTTTAATCATAAAGCAGCTAAAGAGATTTTATACAAAAATTTCACTGCCAGGAGCTCACAGTGAATCTGTTGTCCTACCTCTGTTGTCTCCAGCATCAAGCAAACACTGGAACTAAACCAGTGAGAACACAAAGTTACTGAGTTTACCTGCCAAAGCCAATCTGTCCTCCTGCATTTTCTTCTGGAACTGCTTTACTTCAAAATCTTTCTCTGCCATCAGTTTGCACAGTCTGCAGTTCTCATCTCGGACCTCACGAAGCTCATTCTGGAGCCGCTCATTCTCAAGCTCAAGCAACCTTGGAAAAAACAAACCAGAACACAGTCATAATGGCAAAGATGACTGTAATGAGTTTCAAATAGACGCATCCAGAAAAAAATAATAAAATAAAAATAATATAAATAAGTAAGTGACTATGCGCTGGATGAGCTGAGCTTAGCAGGAGTTTACTGAATTAAGCAGGACATCCTAAACCTCAGACCAGAACACAAGCTGTCAGCCTTACCTCTGTGCCTGGGAAGATTATGGAACAGATTGTCCCAGAAGGTCTGATAAGACACATGGAGGACAGGGAGGAGATCAAAGACAGCCAGCATGGCTTCACTAAGGGACAATCCTGCCTGACATATCTAGTGGCTTTTTATGACTGAGTGACTACACCAGAAAACAAGGGATGACCTAGGGATGTCATCTGTCTGGACTTCTTCAAGGCCTTTGACATGGTTTCCCCCAACAGCCTACTTGCCAAGTTGGAGAGTTATGGATTTGATGGGTGGACTGTTCAGTTGATAAAGAACTGATTGGATGGTCAAATACAGAGGGCAGTGACAAGTGGTGTCCCTTAGGGGTCCACGCTGGCACCTGCACTGTTAAACATCTTAATCAATGATACAGATAGTGGGATCAAGTGCACCATCAGCAAGTGTGCAGATGACATCAAGATGAGTGGTGCTGTTGATAAGCCAGAGGGATGACATGTCATCCAGAAGAATCTGGACAAGCTGGAGAGGTGGGCCCAGGTGAATCACACAAGGTTCAACAAGACTAAGTGCAGGGTCCTGCACCTGGATCAGAACAATCCTCATTATCAATTCAAGCTGGAGGAGGAGGTGACAGAAAGCAGCCCTGAGGAAGAGGACTTAGGGGTGCTGGTAGACAAGAAGCTGGACATGAGCAGATAGTGTGTGCTTGCAGCCCAGAAGGCCAAACATATCCTGGGCTGCATCAAAAGAAGCATGGCCAGAAGACTGAGAGGTGATTTTTCCACTCTGCTCTGGTAAGACCTCACCTGGAGTCTTGCGTCCAACTCTGAAGCCCTCAATATAGGAAGGACAGGGACCTGATGGAGCAGGTCCAGAGGAGGGCCACAAAGACAATCAGGGGGCTGGAGCACCTCTACAAGGTCAGGCTGATGGAGCTGGGGTTGTTCAGCCTGAGGAAGAGAAGGCTCCAAGGGTACCTGATAGCAACCTTCCAGTACCTGAAGGGGGCTGCAGAGGGATTGCTTACGAAGGCCTGCATTAACAGGATATGCGGCAACGGTTTCAAATTAGAGAAGTGCAGATTTAAATTGGATGTGAGGAAGATGTTCTTTAGCAAGAGGGTTGTTGAACAGGTTGCCCAGGGAGGTGGTTGAGGCCCCATCCCTGCAGATATTCAAGGTGAGGCACAAGAAGTCTCTCGGCCATCTATCTAGTTAAGGATGTCCCTGCTTACTGCAGGGAGGTTGCACTAGATGAACTTTGGAGGTCCCTTCCAACCCGGGCAATTCTGTGATTCTATGCTCTGACCTATTCAGTTACTTCTTCTTAAAAAATTCTGCATTTCTCCATGTTGTCTGGGGCAAAACATCACCTAACAGACTCCTTCTCAGCGCTCTTGAGAATAGTCTTCATCTCAGATTAAGACAGTTTTTCAGGGAAAACCAGACAGGTTCATCATTCTGCATCCCTGACATTCAGGCGTTACCTTCTACACTTAACCACAGCTAAAAAGAAGCCAGCAGAGCACTGGCTATAAAAGCTGCTACTGAGGTTCTTTCTTTAAACACAGACGCTTCAGAACAACTCACAAAAGACCCATTTCCTGTGTCCTCATCTGATTTTCTTGGAACCCCACCAGGACAGCCTGGCTTTGTTTTGTATGGTTAACATTGCTGTTTTGGAGTTCATTTAGAATAATAATAAAAAAAAAAAAAGACTATCAAGGAGCCCTCTGAACACTCTGAACAGGAGTAAACAGCCTCGCTTCTCCTATTCTTCAGGACATTTAGGAGCAGTTCTGGGTTTCATCTAAGACATCCAGAGAATTAACAACTTTAATCTCTTTGCTGTCCTAACAAGATGGGTCCTCCAAATGTAAAAACTTAGATGCTAAGCCTCAGGGACTCAGTTCAATCTATTTCAGATGCCCTGGGGATAATATAATCATAGAATGGGTTTGGTTGGAAAGGAGCTCAGAGATCATCTAGTTCCAGCACCTCCGCCATGGGTAGGTACATATCTCACCAGACAAGGTTGCCCAGAGCCCCATCCAACCTGGACTTGAACACTTCCAGGGAGGGATTATCCAAGCTCCCTACATGAGGGCAGCAACCACCATACAGAGTTCATGGAAAACTTCTGAGGTCCAGGCGGAGAATGAAGAGCACTGATTACCCTTGTGTGGACATCTGAGACAAGCTGTCTGCCTGTCCCCAGGCTGCTGAAGGGTGCAGGTATCCTGTGTGTTGTCATTCCCATTTGGAGGTTCCTGATAGCACCTCAGATATAATTAAATACCTAATTGAACCCTAGATCGTCACTATCTACAGCATGACCGTAGATGTGAAAATTTTGGTGACCTAATCTGACAGTGTCCCACCGCTCTGGCCCACAGACTGATTGCTCCGTATCTGGATGAACACACAGATTTGGAGAAAGTCCAGTGGTTACAGGATGTACCTGTAGCTATAGACACAGCCACAGCCAGACAATTTAGCTGTCTCAAGAGTCTCCTAAATCTTTATTCAATAGTTTTAGCAAGATTTTTGTTCCAACTGGACTGCTCCACGTGCACACATTGGAATAAATGACCCCTCAGAGTGTTGCTGTAAACAGTTTGATGAACAGCTCAATCCACAATCCATAATTAAGAAATGCACTTCTGCTTCAAAGCTGCAAATCAAAGGGAGATCAAAGGCTGCTGTTTACAAGGGAAAGGAAAGCAAGCAGGGACAAGGCAAAACTAAGTTATTCCCTCATGTACCATTCACAGAAGTGAGCAACAAAAACTCAGAAGATCTAATTAGAGGCATGTGGACAAAAAAGATCTTGAAGGGAATTCACATGAAAAAGAAAAGCTTCTACGCTCTTAACACACCTGATCAGCAAGTGACAAGACTTGACAAAAAGCACTGGCAGTAGGATGGATGGAAAACCCAGCTGCACTGGAGTGCTCTCTGAGAAACATCTCCATCCCATCCCACTCCAGAGTGACTCTGTGTTACAAAGGAGGCAGCAGGTCACAACCAAGTCAGTCAGAAGAAAGAGGCTGTAGAAAGGTAACTCTCTTCACTCCAGTTTAGGGAAACATCCCAGTTCAAGGAGGCAGAGGAAGCTGATCTGCAGAGCCCACCACTGAAATTTGGGTCAGTGTTGTTCTCAATTTGACTAATGATTTTCCATGTAATGGCGAGAAACATTTAATCCTAAATACACCAAACAGAGCACGGAGATAAGTGACAGAAAGAAGAAACCAGAAAGGCAGAAACATCAATGAAACAGTCGCCTAAACAAACTTTGGGAGTGGGATGGAAGGAATAAGGAGCTCCCAAGGCTCAGAGGAAGGGAGACTTGTGAGAGGAGAATGTTTTCCAGGCGCTGCTATAAACAAAACTGACACATTGAAATGAGGCCACCACAGAACATATGGAGTGCTGTCACTGGAACAAGTTTCTAACATGTTGTTATGGGAATATTGCTAAGTACATCCTGGTGAATCCTTTCCAGAAGCAAATCCTGCCTGGATTTGATAAACTCGTAAGAGCTGAACACACAAGCAGAGGACAATCCAGGTAAAACCATTACATATGTCATGACAAATGGGCCCCTTGACAAATCCACATTTGACACTAGGAAACAGTCTCCCTTGCCATTAAAATAAAAAAGGGTTGCCCAGAACAATACAGAGGGAAAATCAGCATTTAAGGCCTAATAAACCTTCATTAGGGGCTTGATAAACTTTGGTGAAGGTGCCCTCCCCTACTTTGGATTCTGGGAGGGGAAACTGGCTCAAAGGATATCCCCAACTCTGGTTTTCCACCCATAATCTGCTGGTTTCTGGCAGAGCTGCCAGATTCTACTTCCTGCTCCTGTATTGAAGCCCTTTGTGGTTACAATAGAATAATCTGTGGGGCTGCAGCTGCAAACTGGATCACTGAAATGACCTGAGATAAAGGTAGCTCTGGCCCAGAAAGAGAATCCAGTTTCCAGCAAACAGGTGTGTCAGCACAGCTGCACAGGCAGGAGGATAAGCTGGTTTCACTGCCAACGTGGAGCAAATCGCTCAACTGCCAGTGGTGTAGGAGCTGCAGGTACCTTTGGGGTGTGTTGAACTTCAGACCCATTGTAGCTGTTTATAAAAATATTAATTAGGTCAGGAAAAGAGACTGACCTCCTTCCTAGGAGGAAGAGGCATGATCTGAGCTGGGGTTTCAAATTGCTGCTCTAGTAAATTGAATTATATGCTCAGCTTCAGATCAAGGGAGATCCAGAATGCCCAGAGAATCCAGATAAAACCCCAGTGGCTGATTTAAGACACACAAAATATATAACAACAAAAGTGCTTTGTGAGCTTAAAATTAGTTTAAGGTCACATGCAAAACGTACTTCTGTGAGTTCCTGAATCAGCAATGCTGCCACACCTTTACCTTTTGCTGTCATCTTCATTTATTGGTTGCCCTGTTTCGAACAGATTTAAATCGTTTAGGATCCTGAAGGTCTCCTTTGCATTGCCATTATCACCCTTCTGAAAGTCCTGCTTTTCCTTCTTTCTCTCCATTAGATTTTGCAGTCGCTTTTGCTGTTGCTCTTGATAAGCCTGAAACTGGCTTTTAAAATCTTTGTTCCCTTTTATGTCCGGCTCCATCACTTGCTAAAAGCATAACAAGAATAGAAAGTGACAGCAGAGATCAACCCCACACTGAAAAATATCTTCTTCTTTGCTCTTCATCCCCACTGCCTTGCTTCAAGCCTCCTTTCCCCATTAACAGTTTTCAATCTTCAAAAAAACCTTTTTGGGTGATTTTTCACTTGCAGAAAATATTTCAGAATGTTTTATGTCAACACATCTGTTTAAATAAACATTTTTACTTAGAGCAAGCAGAGGTCAAATAGCAACAACATTTTACTGAGTTAAAGGAAGCAGAGACAGCAACCCAGGCCAACCCTCCCCACAGGACTGGGGGAAGTTGATCCCGTTTTGGGGTTCATGCGGCACTGACAGAAAGATTTTTGTTTATCCTAATGTTCCCCATGGGCACTAGGGCAAGGATGACGCTTTCCCCTTACATTTCTAAGCGTTAAGAGATAACATTAAAGCAGTAACGTTGCCACCCATTTAAATCTACTTAGTGGGACTAAAGACAGTAATTTTTGTGGTGTTTTCCAGCCCCTTCTCCTTGGGTTCGACATTTACCACCGGCAAAAGCAACCAGTGCACAAAAAGCAGTTGGTTAAATCATGTAGAAAATAAAAACTCAGTAAAAACGTTACTCCGTGGAGTAATTAATGCGGGTCCTTCCTCACAATTATCCTGATGAAGTGGTAAAACGCAGGAGACGTCCCTCTGTACCTGTGCTGTGAGGGGTGGACAGAGGGGTCCCCACACGGCCTCACAGCCTCCCCAGACCCAACACCTCCCCTACAGCCCCCTCGCCCAGCCTACCGACACCTTATTTCTCGACCCTCAGAGTTATCCCCGGCCTCCCTCTTCCGCCTGAGCAGGGAAGGGCCGAACCCGCCTGCTGCCCAACACCTCTCCCGCAACCCACAGCGGTTCCCAAGGCAACGACGCCAGCGGCGGGGCGGGGCGGGGCGGGGCGGGAGCAGGGCCGCGCGTGCGCCAGCCCGGCCGCCATGATAGTTCGCCGCTCGGCACGTTCCTTGCCCCGTGAGCTGCTTCAGGCACCCGCAATTGCAGTTCCTTTGAGTCCTCCCCGGAATGAGAGTTGCCCTCAGCCATGAGTCACTCCGCCTCCACGGCAGTTCCTCTTAACGACGAAGACAGCATCAGCCCCCGCCGCCATGACAGATCCCCTCAGTATCGCCCCCCTCCGCTATGACAGAACCCCGCAGTCCTCCCCACCAAAACAGTCCCTCAAGCCCCGTCGCCATAATAATTGCGCTCAGCCGTGATGAGAATCCCTCGGCGCCCCGCCCCCCCGTCGCCATGACCGCTGCCCCCAGTCTGGACAAGACGCCCTCTACCCCCGCCGCCATAACAGGTCCCATCAGCCCCGCCTTCCCGCCCAAAGCCCGGCCTCTCTGTCCCTCAGACCGCCCATAATGAAGAGCTTTGAGAGCAGCCGAGGGCACAGCAAGAGAAAATGGGCTTCGAAAGCTCTTTCCAGTAGCACCACACACCCCATGCCAACAAAGCCGTAGCGAAACATTTGTTAGCTGCGGTGCTGCCCCATTTATTGCATTTTCTCTCCCACAGCTCTGTACAGTGGCACAGAGGTGCAGTATTTGTCACAGATACGCTGTCACCGCGCAACGTAAGCTCGTGGCAGAGAAAATGATTTAACAATACAGCATTGACTTTTGCGTCTGCTGTTGGAGATACAAGGGGTTCAAGTGCAAATTGCCACTGTTAAAACTGCAAAAATCATAGAACTGGAGAAGACCTTTAAGATTATTGAGTCCAACCATTACCCTAATTCAAACCTGTGGGGCTTCTCAGACCTAAAATCTTAACAGAAGTCCTGTGGGGAATGATCTTGCAGAAATCAGAGCTCAAGCGTAAACTTAACGAGCATTAGGACACCAAATCAAGGTTTAGTTTCCACAATATGTAATTTTAAGTATTAACATTTAGATGTTATTCAGAACCCCACAACAACATTACAAAATAATCCAAGAATCTGAAAATCTAGAGTAAAAATAGGGCGCCTGTGTCTTCATTAACAATGAATAAATATGACACTTAAATAGCTGCAACACACCAAATATTTACGCCTTAATAAAAAAAAAATAGATGTTTTATCTCAACATTTTAGAAGCTATTTAGTGCTACTAGTAGCTTCTAAATTACAAAGCTGAAGGCTGACAAATATACAGGATAGAGAGTGACAGCAAAGAGTTCACAACGCCATCTCACACATCCTGCCCGAGGCCTAATAGAAGCTAGTTCAGACTTTGTGTTTGGGCAAAGGCAGCAAGAGGAGTCACTGATTTTAGGACTGAGTTGACAGCCGAGGGGAAGATAATGGGACTGGGCTCTACTATCCCCGTTTTCACGGGGTATATGGCCGTGTCAATCAGAAAGAACCGGACCTTGACACCCGCTCCTCCTGTGGTGCGTGACCATTTAGGCTGCCATACAACGTACCGTTCACAAAATAGATATGGGGCAATTCTCTAATACCACATATTGTTTGTTTGGTTTTTTTCCCCTCGACAACCCCTCAATATGAGGTTTGTAGCTGCAGTACACAGGCCACCACCAGGACAGAGATTTCAGCTTTCCATTACTCCTTGGGCTTAAACACGTGCT
Organism: Phoeniculus purpureus; assembly: GCA_028565055.1. Classification (NCBI taxonomy): domain Eukaryota; kingdom Metazoa; phylum Chordata; class Aves; order Bucerotiformes; family Phoeniculidae; genus Phoeniculus; species Phoeniculus purpureus. Next base: position 1,140,435 of record JAOXOE010000506.1, read on the forward strand.
CCCGAACCATTGAGTACAGCACACCTACAAGACACAAACACAAGCACAATCAGAAAACTGTATTAAATAAAAAACAATAGCTTTCAAAATACGAACAGTTATATTCTGGGCAACAGAAATAGCACTTCCATCCATTTTTTTTTTACTAGAGGTGATGAACAGTACACTCTTTGTACACAAAGAGCGTGAATATGACAATGTGCTGTATATGGCACATCCCAGACCAATTCAGGTTTACTCTGCAGTTAAAGTCAAGCTTCAAATTGGCACTGTCTGGGCACACAGCACAGATCAACAGTGTTTCATGTCTCATTTACACAGTCACAGAGCTGCAAGACTTCAATGTGATCTGGGATATAGAAATCACTGTACAGGGATGAAATTCCAGTCCTGAAAAAATATGTATGTAAAATACGCCACAGTCTACTGAAGCTGCTTTTCCAATGCATGCAATGTTTACTGTAAAAAAAATTAATGTCAGATAGTTGTGGGGGTTTTTTTTCCCTTTGTCTCCAATTTCAGGACTTGTAGAACCCCACATAGTTTCTAAATCTGAGTCAAAACTTCTTTCAGTTATTGTTAAATAAGTGTATTTAAACATCATATGACACTTGAAAGACTGAGCAAACACCAGTACTGAGCATAAACATTTTGAAATATAATGTCCTAGGCACTTCCACCCTGAGGATATTTCACTGTAGAAGAGATGCGAGAGATTCCCCACAGGTGCCAGTGCTGAGGACAGCTTCTCTGTTCGATACATACCACACGTTATTGCTCCCACTACAAAACCCTGGGCTGCCACACGCATGTGAATCAGGTGAAGGGACATTTTCATCTCGCCTCTGTGCTTCAGTCTGTACAGCCCATAGCCAACCACCACCACAAAGCCAGCCATCCCTACAAGGCAAGGAGAGAAGCCTGCTGAGCCAAGATCTAAGTTAGTGAGACATGGGATGTGATCCACTCAAAATATCCCAGGAATAAGTCATGTTCTGGTCTGCTCTGGTTTTGTCTAGGCACTGTTTTCACTTTACTTCCATCTCATTAATCACAGAATTACTTAGGTTGGAAAAGACCTTTAAGATCAGAGTCCAACCACTAACCCAGCACTGCCTGGTCACCACTAACCCACATCCCGCACCCCTTTATCTCCATGACTTTTCAATCCCTCCAAACATAGGGACCCTACCACTGCCCTGGGCAGCCTGGGCCTATCTTGACAATCTTTTCACGGAATTGTTTCTCTGGGCCATCTTAAACCTCTCCTGATACAGCTTAAGGCTGTTTCCTCTTGTCTTGTCATTTGTTTCTTGGGAGAAGAGACTGACCCCACTTTGTTCCAACCTCCTTTCAGGGAGGTGTCGAGAGCAGGACAGTCTCTATGTCCAAGTCACTTTGGAAATTTCCAGGACTGTAAAAATGCCACAGCAGTAGCTCAAGTGTCAGAGTTTCTTGGATATTTTTCAAAGGCACAAGTGCTGTCTGTGCCCTCCTTCCCAGACAGAAGTTTAAACCAAAGAACACGGCTGAGCTACAGCTGAGACCCTCACTGTGAGGACACACCTTGATGTACCACCAGACTGTTGAGGATGCTATTTTGGATGTTGTCATGTTTGGCATCAAATGTATTCCATATTTAGGATGGTTACTTACATAGTTAGGAGGAGGTTGCCAAAGCTTTAAGTGGTGTGTGTATTTTACTGATGTGTGAACCTCACTAAACACCAATTAAGAATTGTAGGGCATTTGAACTAGCTCCAACACAGACTGAAGGTTAGTTCTTCTGATCTGCTCTGCAGAACCTGAACCGTCAGAGTTCACAGTACATCCCAGCAACCCAGAGAACAAAGTCCTGTGACCACAAACCCCAGTGACAGATATGTGCTGGCAAATGCTTGGAACAGTTCACCCCAAATGACCCTTCCGTCTCCATCTAAGGTGGCTGGAAATCAAAATGTGTTTTGTGTCAGAGGGAAAGTTTTCAGGGAGGACACAACTGATCCTTTCTTCCCTCAGGGGCTCTTTTGGGGTCTCAGCTGAGAACTTTAACAACCTCCTCAAGCTGAGGTACCACAAAACCTGCTAAGGAAATGCATTTTTAATTAAGGGGTGGTAATTGTTCCATTCTGTTATTTAAATTCACATGGAGAGAAAGAGCTACATAATGACATCTCTTCATCGTTCAACTTACCAATGGGTACAAACGGTGTCTCTTTAAATTTCCTTAACAGCTTCGATGTTTGGCTGGTTTCAGTCTCATACTCAGGGAAAACGGGCTCCTGGTCAGATGACATGGTGGCTGCAAAGGCAAAGAGTCTCTCTTCAGGTTTTAGAAACATCAAATTGAGAGAACTTTGTAGAAAAAAAAATCCCAGCCCTTGTTTATTCCATTTATTCCACCAGCAACAACCTGTCCACGTTGCAAGAAACAAGCACAGGAGTCAGAATCAAGCTTTGGTTGCTGCCTGCATTTCTTCTCAGGACTTCCATCCTCCCCCAAACCACTTCACTCTGACCTCGGGAAAGTGCATTCCTCCTCTTTCATTCCCTGCCAAGAACAACCAAAGCCCTCAGGGTGGGAAGTAGAAGCCACTATGGCAGGTCAGATCATCAGTCCCACCTCATTCACCACTTCAAACTTCTGCTGGAGAGCACTGAGTGGGGAATGGCTGCTGCTGAGGAGTGGGAACAAGGCTTCAAGCCCTTGACAGGCACAGACTGGTGTGGGGATGCATGAGGAGGATGAGGAGAGTTTCCACTGAGGCACAAGGGTTTTCTCATCCACTTCCAAGGAAAAAAAAGCAGCAGCGGCCATGAGAAAGGTCCTACCCCCTGAGCCATCATCACCAACCCAGTAAGACCACTTGCCAGCCCCATCACAGATCATGCCAAGAGTTGGTCCCTCTTCAGTGCTGGACATGAGCATCACCCTTCAATTAGCCACTGTCTGCTGGTACAATTAGCTTGGCAACATCACAAAGATCTTTGCTAGAAGAACCTCTACTGATAAGATTCCAGTTTTGCCATCAACACCCTCAGCAGCAAAACGCACCTACTGTGTAAGCACCTGCAGCTCTTGAAATACGGCAAGAGTAAGGTAACTGAAGCACCCACCACAGATCCATCTCGAATGCGGCCCTACTCCCTGGTTACACTGCATGCTGTTTTCAGCAGCAGACTGACCTGTTGTTAAAACTACACATTCAAACAGTTTCCCTGGCATGGCAAAGGGTTTGGCCTGTCCACACCTGCTAGATTTGCTAAATGTAATTTCTGCTTAGCCTGAGCCGTTCAGAGAAAGAAACATGAGAGCCCTGGGTTAATGGGGGCAGGTGGAAAAAGCCCAGGGCAGGATCTACACGAGACAAGGGTATCGGGAAGTGAATCAGCCTGTCCACAAATCAATTAGTTTCTGCGACCTTCAGCTCCCGCAGAGGCCGGGCTGGGTGTGGGGCAGAGGAAGCCAGCAGAACACACCTTCCGGCCGCCCCGACCTTTTACAGAGGTGGGGCACATCACGCGGGACAGCTCTGATACGGGGGGCGAAATAACCGGTCCCTCCCGTCAATGAGGCTGCCTTGGGCACCACCACGCTGCTGCCTGCCCCCTACCCGATCCCAAGTCCCACCGCCGCACTCGGGGCTCTTGCCCTACCGCAGCCCCAGACCCTCACTCGAAGCTTCTCCCCTGTCCCATCCCCGCAGGCTCCTCTCCGGGCTTCTGTCCTACCCGTGACCCTGCATCGTAACCCTCTCCTAATCCCAGGCCCTAATTCAGGCCCCGCACCCCACACACGGCCTCTGCCCTCCACCAGCCCCTGGCGCCTCCATCCATCCTGGGCCTGGATCTGCCTGTCGGGGCCAATCCTTACCCAATTCCACCGTGTCTCCCCTCCGGCCCGGCCCGGCCCGGCCCTTACCTTCTGTCACGCTGCCGCCGTACTCTACCGTCTCTTGATACCGGCCGGTGTCGGTCCCCTCTAGCCCCGCCCCCCACTCTTATTTGCCGCTATCGCCCCGCCCCTCCAAACGCACGCCCTTGCCGCGAGCTGCTGGGGGGGGGGGGGTGGTGTGTGTGTCAAAGAACCACAACTCCCAGCGTGCCCGCCGCAGCCCGCCCGGCGCCAGCCAATCGAAAGCGCGAGTCGTCGTGACGTTACCGCACGGGAGTGTGCACGCGCTCTCTGCAGTGCTGCTGGAGGGGAGAGAAAGGTGGCGGCCGGTCCGCCCCACTGAATTAGCCCATTGACCCGTTCAAGTTCAGCTTCTGAGCCGAGTTAGGTCGACACCTGCGTTCTTCCACCGGTGTGAGACAGCGAATCAACCCAGAGTATCATAGAATTACAGACTGGTTGGGGTTGGAAGGGACCTATGGAGACCATATAGTCCTACCCTGCTGCCAGAGCAGGTTTTCCTAGAGCAGATCTCACAGGAACATGCCCATGTGGGTTTAGGATATCTCCAGAGCAGGAGACTCCGCACCTCTCTGGCCAGGGCTCTGGTACCCTCACTGGGAAAATGTTTTTCCTTGTGTTTAATGAGTCTCCTGTTTCTAGTTTGTGCCCATTGCCCCTTGTCCTATCACTGAGAACCACTGAGAAGAGCCTGGCCCTGTCAACCTGACACTCAGCCTTTCGATACTGGTGGGATCTCCCCTCAGTCTCCTACTCTCCAGGCTGAACAGCCCCAGCTCTCTCAGCCTCTCCTCATAAGGCTCCAGTCTCCTGATCCTCTTGAGGAGCCTAGAACTGGACCTAGTATTCCAGATGTGGCCTCACCAGGGAGGCCTGTGACCTCCCTTGACCTGGCCACACTTAATGCACCCCAAGAGACTGTTTACCTTACTGGCCACAAGGATCTGTTGCTGGCTCCTGGTCAGCCTGTAGTCCACCACACCCCCACATTCTCTTCCCCAGAGCTGCTCTCCAGCAGGTCAGTCCCCAACCTGTACTGATCCATAGGCAGAGGGCCGAGGGATTCCTTTACTGCAGGTTTGTGCAAAGATCACAAGAATCAGCCTTCAACACCTGCTCTGTGCCAAGCTCTGGGTTTTTAAGCCCACTGACAACCCAGAACGTGCTCCACACCTGAAGTGAACTGAAGCATGGAGGAAAAAGCATTCCCTGGGGATGCCTAAAACCCTCCACTAAACCTTGGGGCAGCTCATCAGAGAACACCACAGAAAATGTCTTTTCTCTAAAAACCCTGCCTTGTTCTGCAGCGCTCCGTGAGCTGTCCATGACGCCACATCTCTAAGGACCAAGTAAAGCTGTTCCTGCAAGACCACTCCACCACTAACACAGCATCAAAAAGAGGAGTGTCTCAGAATTGTTAGTCCCACTGTGTCTCTCCAAATGTGCTTCACATTACTTGTAACCTTGTTACTTTAATTGCCAAACCCATCAGGGCTCTGCCTGGTCTTAAAGGAGAAAAACAAGTCTGCAGTTGCCAGCTCCCAAATTGAGTTAAAATCTTGTAATAAATTAAAGTGAAGGCTACTTTCTCCAGTGACTCTCTGAGGTACATTTAATTCCCTGCAGCTCTGCTTAGGGTGGGAGAAACTCAATTAAAACCAAAACCTGCTTTTGTTTTAATTGCTGGGCTAATGAAACTGCTGCTACCTGTAGTGTCCCTGTGTGGATGTTGCTGCCTTGGTTTGCTGAGTGCCTTCTTGCCCTCTGCTGATGTGTGTGTTGCCTATAGATAGTTATTGCAGGAGATTACACCAGCTGATGGTGAACATGAAAATGGGTAAAAATAATGTTGTTCTCTTGTCAAATCCACTTTTCCCAGGAAAAAAACTGCAGGTTTCTACACCAGGGTCTCAGTGCAGAAACTAAGCTGTTCCAATCATGCCTGAGGAATGTGGACAGGACGGACATGATCTGAATATCCATTAGGTAACGGCAGATATTCCACCAGTTACAGTTTTTAGAAACCAAAATAACAAGAGTGAGCTTGTTGCCACAACTGGGGTTTGGAAATTAGCGAAATTAGGATCAGATTGCTTGTTTGGGGAACACTGAGTGAGGAAAAGGGAAGGATCATGGGAAGGAAGGATGGGGGGGAAAAGCGTAAGTGGAAATGTTGAGGGAATCACAGAAATGCAAGCGCTGGAAGGGACGTCTGGAGATCATCTAGTCCAACCCACCCACCAAAGAAGTATTTAAGCAAGTGGCTGCCCCGTGTGCTGGTCTGAGTCACCCTGATCTGGAACATCTCAGAAGAACCTGCTCCAGACTGTTTTGTGGCTAGTCTCACCACTCAGCCTGTGCATGCTGGAACACTTGGGATCCATCAGCATTGAGCAGACTTGGGTCCTTGGTCCCAGTGGCTCCGGCCACTCCTGTGGCTCCTGTGGCAGAAGACGCTGAAGAGCTGATTTGTATGTCAGAAGACAGAACCAAACTCGGGGTGTCAGTTATGGCAGGACACGTACTCAGACGCAGAACTGAGATGACCCCTCCAGCGCAGAACACCAGGAAAGGCAGAACAAAGCCAGGGAGGTCACACTGACTTCACTCTTCCTGCCCATGCTCTTACACAAGTGAAATAAATACCTAAAAGCCTGATTTAAACCTCCGCCAGGATGGGAACAGGAGAAGAAGCTCCTGTAAGTGCGTTTTCTGTTTCTTTATTGTAGAACTGCTCGAGAAAACTGGAGAGGTTCTGATTTCTGCTTTGAAAATTATCCAGCAGCTTGTAGTTGTCAGTGCTCCAGCAGCTCTGGATTAATTTCTGCACTCAGCTGATGTTGCGTTCATCAGTTCTCTGCTATGAATCCTGAAGGTCTTTTCCAAACCTAGATTATTCTTTGATGGGAACATGAATGTCAGTACTAACGTGATACAGAGCAGAGAAGATACATCAGAGGGGAAAGAGGTGTCTTGGTGGGCTAGAAGAGACCCAGAAATAGAAATTTTGGGAATAGCTTGTCCTAATGTGGGTGCAGAGGCTGGGCTGGGGCGGTGGCAGGGGTGGGGAATATGTCTTGCTGGGTTCCTGCTTGTGCTCTTACACAGTAAAAGTAGTTCCCAATAGCCTGATTTAAGCCTTCAGCAGAATGGGAACAGGAGAAGAAGCTCCTGTGCTGTAATCAGACGGGTGGTCAGCTTTGATTTCTTCTCATAGAGTCAGAACTGCCTGTGGCTAATTTCTTCCAAAATATGAATCAGAAAAAAACTGAAAGGTTCAATCCCAGAGCTGTCTTTTTCTGGCACTCTCTTGTGGCAGATCTCTGCTCTCTCTCTCTGCAGCACTCACCGAAGAACCACAAGACAGAAAAAAACCCATTTCTATCCAGCCCAACCCACATGGTTCTTTTCTTTTCAGCTGCCTGGGATTGCCTGGAATGGGTATTTGAGCAATATTAGACATGGGAAGACAACAGGTATGTCCGTGGCTTCACCCCTTATGGCTATGCCCCACAGGCATCCTCAACACCCCACTACAAGCCCTGAGTGCTTTGTTTGATGGGCTTGGGGTGGAGAAGCATCATTTTCCCAGGGTGTTCATGGGGTGGGAGCCAACCCTACACATTGCAGATCCACCATGGGGTATGCCCTCTTTGAGATGTGTAGCACACCCAGGGACCAACAGCGTCATCTTCTTATTACTCAGTGGCTGCATGTGTCTTGGGCAATCGTAAAAAACAGGTCCTGGAGGAAAGCAAGGCAGGAGAGACCACAGGCAGGGAACTGCACTGTGGGAGATGAGCTCTTTGGTGACAGCTGTTGCCAAGTTCTGGTAGTTTTTGAAAGACAAAACTGAAAATCAGTCTTCAAAAGTAGGAAGCTCTTCACATCTGTCACCATTTCCTGAAATCTGAGCTGCAGCTGTCTAAACACTAAACCAGCCCAGAGTCCTGGGGAGCAGCAGGATAAATCAGCTCCAGCAACCTCCTTCCAGCTATTTCACTACCTCTAACGTTGATTGAGGGGTTGATTCTGGTGTCTACATGTCCTTACCTTGGATGAGACCTTGAGCAACCTCATCTAGTGGAAGGTGTCCACTGGATGAACTTAAAGTCCCTTCCAACATAAACCATTTGGTGATTCTACGGTTCAATGTTTCTATATATTCCACTTGCAAATACCTTTTACAAGAATCCATGAGCTGGCACAGAGAGGGGTCAGTGTCCTACCAGAAGCAGTGAGATATTCAGCATTTAATTTCTGGGAGCAGTTTCACCAGCATAAAGGTGCTCCTGGGAACTGAGAAGCAGAGAGACTGCTTCACTGAGAACTGAGAAGTCACTTTCTCAGTGGTCACCTGGGTGAAACTAAAGCTCACAGCAAGGTGAGGTGGTGGCTTTCAGATAATTTAGAGTAGAGACTTCCTCAAAAGCTTGCAGTGCTGTCAGGAAGAGGTGGAAAGTTCTGTCAGAGGAAGATGTTCTCATTTACTTTCAAGTTTCAACATGTCAAACTAAGGAAACCAGAATTATTTATGTTATATATAGTGTAGACAGCTGTGACCATGTCATCAGCAAAGACCAAGGAGTACAGGACACAAAATATTGATCAGAAAGTGGCAGAGATTTAAACCTATGGCCTAGAGGAAACCACTCTATCTAGCTGAACGCCTGTATCTAGTGGAGTCCCCCAAGGGGTGGTGCTGGGACGAGTACTATTCAATCTATTCATTAATGACTTGGATGAGAGATTAGGGTGCACTGTCTGCAAGTTTGCTGATGACACAAAGCTGGGAGGAGTGGCCGACACCCCAGCAGGCTGTGCTGCCATTTAGCGAGACTTGGACAGGCTGGAGAGCTGAGCAGGGAGAAATTGAGTGAACTATAACAAGAGTAAGTGTAGAGTCTGGCATCTGGGCAGGAACAACCCCGGGTACCAGTGTAAGTTGGGGACTGACCTTTTGGAGAGCAGTGTAGGAGAAAGGGACCTGGGGGCGTGAACCAGCAATGTGCCCTTGCGGCCAAGAGGGCCAACAGCATCCTGGGGTGGATCAGAAGGGGGGTAATTAGCAGATTGATCTTCCCCCTCTACTCTGCCCTGGTGAGACTACATCTGGAGTATTGTGTCCAGTTCTGGGCCCCTCCGTTCCAGAAGGACACAGAACTGCTTGAGAGAGTCCAGTGCAGAGCCAAAGAGATGATGGAGTGGAACATCTCCCTGCTGAGGAAAGGCTGAGAGAGCTGGGTCTCTTTAGCTTGCAGAAGAGGAGACTGAAGGGTGACCTCATTAATGTTTATAAATATGTGAAGGATGGGTGTCAGGAGGATGGAGCCAGGCTCTTCTCAGTGACATCTAATGATAGAACAAAGGGCAATGGGTGTCAGCTGGAACATAGGTGGTTCCACATAAATATGAGAAGAAACTTCTTCATGGTGAGGGTGACAGAGCACTGGAATGGGCTGCCCATGGGGGCAGTGGAATCTCCTCCTCTGGAGACATTTAAAACCCACCTAGATATATTCCTGTGTGACTTGATCTAGGTGATCCTTCTGTGGCAGGGGGATTGGACTTGATGATCTTTGGAGGTCCTTTCCAATCCCTAATGTTCTGTGATTCTGTGATACGATGTTTGCCATTCCCATGTAGATTGAAATAACCTTTTGATCACCTTCACTTTTCTTTTGCTCCCAGGCAGCCACTTTTCATACACCACCTCAGATGTGGTAACAGCAACAACCGCTGCCAGCTTGCTGGGACCTGCCAATTCGAGTGACTACCCATACGAGTACTTGGATGAGGAGGATTACGCACAGTATGGCCTCTGCACAAAAGAAGAGGTACTCTCCTTTAGCAGAGTGTTCTTGCCATCTTTTTACACCATGGTCTTCCTGGTTGGATTGGCTGGGAATGTTCTCCTGTTTGTTGTCCTCATTATGTACATCAAGAAGAAGAAGAAGATGACTGAGATCTATCTGCTGAACCTGGTGGTTTCAGACTTCTTCTTGCTATTAACCCTTCCTTTTTGGTCTTTGCACATTTCTCAGTGGATGACCTGGGACATATTGTGCCCAATCTTAAATGCCATGTACACCATGAATTTCTACAGTGGCATCTTTTTTGTGAGCTGCATGAGTCTGGACATGTATCTGCAGATAGTTCATGCTTGCTCTCCTCGTAGCTCCATGGCACGGATGAAGTCCATCATTGTCTTGTTAGTGCTATGGGTCCTTTCCATACTCCTCTCCATTCCTGATGGTCTCTTCAGCAGCACAAGGCAAATGCACAACAAAACCATCCTGTGCACCCATGATTACGGCCAGAAACATTTGTTTTGGAAAGTTGCCTTTCGGGTCACTCAAAACATCCTGGGTTTCCTTTTTCCCTTCCTCTTCATGCTGTTTTGCTATTCCCGCATTGTATGTGTCCTCACTGCATCTCAGACGCCTGGCTTAAGGAGAGCATTCTGCTTGGTCTTTACTCTGGTGGGTGTCTTCTTTGTCCTGTGGTCCCCTTACAACATTGTCCTCATCCTTCTCTCCCTTCAAGATGTTGGTGTGATCAGGAGCTGTGAAAGCAGCAGGCACTTGGACTATGCCTTGCAGATCACAGAGAGTTTGTCCTTTGTCCACTGCTGTCTCAACCCCTTGCTCTATGCTTTTGTGAAAAAGCGATTCAGACTATATTTGTGGGTGATCCTGCGGGGCATTTTCAGGAGAAGAGCTTCCTTTGACATCCAGCCCTCGGAGTCCAGCCAGTCTTGCAGCAGACACACAGCTGAGATAGAGATGTTGAGAATCACAAACACATGAGAAAGAATTGCTATTTCTGTAACTGTTTATGTTAGGTTTGTGCCCGCTACGGTGTATTTTACTGGTCCTGGCCATGCGATGGAGTCAGTGTGCCACGCTGGGACTGGAAAAGTACACTGTTGTAACTGGAACTATTATGAAAGGATTGATCTTGGTTTATGCTCACAGAAGAAGCCCAGCTCCTGTCTGAAATACGCGAGGCACTAATGGATGAAGGAGCAGCTCATCTAGATGTTGTTCCCTTGAAAATGTAAATGGAAACTTGTGCAGAAATTCTCCTTATAAATTCTAAAGGGTCAATGGAGAAACAATCCCATTATCGCTCCATCTCGTGGTGTGGAATGGGGAATGGATTTGTCATGCTCGTCCATTAGTCCAGACATGGGTGGCCAGAAGCCCAGCCTAGAGGCTGGCTTTTCTTCTCCTGACTTTTGCCATCTGCCAGGTAGATGTGTCCGTTTGTCCGGCAGGAGAGACAACGTGAGGTATGAGGCACATCTAAACTGGGTTGTCTGATCAATGATGAGTTTCTCTGTGCCACAGATCAGGATCAGGAAGCTGTGTGTTTTCAAGAGATGGATCCTTCGCTAGAGATCAGTTTAATCAGCAACCAATTTGACATCAGTTCAAACATAGTTCAAACCAGTAACAGAAAGTGAGAAAGAAAGAAATGGGCTCAGCAGAACAGTGGCGGAGGTGTTTGCCTTACTGAGGGGCCACTGTGACAAGATAAAAAAGATCCACAGATATCACTGTTAACACAAACATTAGCCCTGCAAAACCACAGAGTGACAGCTTGGCCTTGAGCAGAAGAGCTGTTACCAATCCTTATTGCCCTGTGCAGGCTGAAAGATCAAAGTTATTGTTTGTCCGTTTACATCAGTGATTTAACAACGTTTGAACAGTAAATGCAACTTTTTAACAAGGTGGAATGGTGAGCTACACCACAACTTGTTTACTGCACAGGGGACCGCATCCGACAAAGCTGTCAGGAGACCCTCCCAATTAAAGGGCTAGATGTGCACAACTAATCTTAAACATTACTTTAACGAAGCTTCAACGTTCTTCCTTCTGTCAATCATTAATCAAGGAACTGTTGCAGCAAGAACCTCAGCCTCGAGGAGGACTTTTCTTGACAGGGGTCCCCATCCAAGGGAGAGATCATGGTGTGCAGCCAGCTACTGTGCAGGACAGCTCCAAGGGCTCTTGGGCTGCCCAGTAGTGATTGTGAGGTGGGGGGGGTAAGATGACTGTCTCACAGTCATCCCTACAGAACAAATTTACCTTGAGCTTATTGCTCAAAGGTAGCCCTTGGCTGTTGTGCCAAACCATCAAACCCAGAGGTATTGCTATTGCATCACAAGCTCAGAAGCAGATTACAGGGGATGGGGGTGGGTAAAGCCCACTTTCCCAGGTCCTTTCTAGCCTGGAAAACTCTAGAGCATGAGAGTTGCCTGGAATTATACAAATAAAATTAAAAATTAAGAGAAAACATTGATCAGCTTGATGTTAATGCTACACAAGGATTCTCGACTGAGAAACAGTGGATTTTTTTTCACTGCTGTTGTTTTTCATCTTAACGTGACTACAGCTTGTTTCCAAATGGCAAAGCTGGGAGTTTTCCTTTATAAAAAACAAAAAAAACTGAGAAAAGAGCCAGAACAAATATTTATCTGAAGCTACGCTGTAGCCTTCACAGCACGAGTCAGGTCACTGGGAGGGAATGTGGAAAGGGAAAGCAGCTGAGTGTCAAAACCAAAGATCCCAGACGTAGGAGGACTCGTGAGACTGTCCAGATCTCATGACTGGGTGCTCAGTGGAAGGGCAATGTTGGGGGACGTGAGGGGTCTGTGTGTATAGAAAGAGTCTGATTGTGTGGAACAAACATGTCCTGTGGCAGCTCACAGCAGCCTGTCCTGTCCCCCTTTCTGAGTAGTTTTTCTCAACAACATGACTCCAATGTTTTCTTCCATCCTCCATGTGGATACTGCTGAACTTGGGCAGGGTGTAAACCAAAACCTTCCTGCATTAAGGCATCTTGATATCTGCAACCTGGTTACCACCTAGCTTTGACCTTAAAACTGTCTGTCCATCAAGGAAGAGGTTGACATTGTCAATGTCAATGGGGGAAAGGCAAACACGGACTGCCAATGGGGACAGAGGCTGTCACTGTGTGTCTGCATATCTGCCACTGGATGGGAATAAAAGCACATCCCTGCCTTCACCCAGCTCCAGTCCCAGCTGCCAGGCAGAGCTGTCATGCAGCCCTGGGTGATCCTCCTCTGTGCCGTGACAGCGTTGCTGCTTGGTGGACTTCACCTCCTGGGTGTGTTTCGAAGACGGAGACCCCATGAGCCACCGCTGGACAAAGGTACCTTTCCCTGGCTGGGTCACTTGCTGGCTTTCAGAAAGGACAGCTCAGAGTTCCTGAAAAAGATGCAGAGGAAACACGGGGATATTTTCACAGTGCTGATCGGGGGCTACTACTTCACCTATGTGATGGACCCCTTCTGCTTTGGAGCCATCATGAAGGAATCACGGTCTAAAATAGACTTTAGGACTTTTGCCACTAAACTGGTCCTGAGGGTGTTTGGCTACAAGCACAACGATGCATTCAAGACCATGGTTCATGAGGCGAGCAGGAAGCATCTGATGGGAGATGGACTCGCCGTCATGATGCAGGCCACCATGGAGAGCTTTCAGAGGCTGATGCATTTCAGTCTGAGCCCAGGAGAAGAAAAACCAGGCTGGCAAGAGGACAGCCTCTTCCACTACTGCTACAACATTGTCTTCAGAGCCGGGTACCTGGCTCTGTACGGCTCTGAGCCACACCAAGGGGCTGACAGCAAGGAGAAAGCTCACGAGGTGGATCGCATCCACTCCAACCAGCTGTTCCGTGAGTTTCGCAAGTACGACCGCCTCTTCCCTAACCTGGCCTACGCTACGTTGCCTCCCAAGGACAAACTAGAAGCTGAACGGCTGAAGAGGTTTTTCTGGAACGTGCTGTCTGTGAAGAAGAGACAGCAGAAGGACAATGTCAGTGGGTGGATAGATGATCAAGATCGGTTTCTGGCAGAAAACGGAGTCTCTGAAGACATGAGGGATCGTTTCATGTTTGTGCTCCTCTGGGCATCCCAAGGCAATACAGGCCCCACTGCCTTCTGGCTGCTCTTCTATCTCATGAAACATCCAGAAGCTATGAAGGCTGTGAGGGATGAGGTTGAGAAAGTCTTAAGGAAGAGTGGCCACGAAGCAGGGCCTAGGAGCCCACCAGTTTACATCACCAGGGACATGTTAAACCAGACTCCTCTTCTGGACAGTGCGCTGGAGGAGACCCTGAGGCTGGTGGCAGCCCCAATCCTGATCAGAGCTGTCCTGCAGGACGTCAGCCTTAAGACAAGCAGCGGGACAGAGTACACTCTGCGCAAGGGAGACAGGGTGGCCCTGTTCCCTCACCTCTCTGTGCAGATGAACCCAGAAATCCACCCTGAGCCCCACAAATTCAAGTACGACCGCTTTGTGAACCCAGACGGCACCAAGAAAGATTTCTACAAGGACGGCAAGAGACTGAAGTACTTCAACATGCCTTGGGGAGCAGGAGTATCCATCTGCCCCGGCCGCTTCTTTGCTGCTGCTGAAATGAAACTCTTTGTGTTCTTGATGCTGAGCCACTATGACCTGGAGCTGGTCAACGGAGAAGAGGAGATCCCAGCGATAGACGTCAGCCGCTGGGGGTTTGGGATGATGCAGCCTGTTCATGACGTTCGGTTCAGGTACCGGCTACGCTGTTAATTTGGGCAGTTAGTCCTTGTTGTGTGGTTCGTTGTGGTGTTATCTGTGAAATAAATTGGTGAATCCGTGGTTATCAGATCCACGTGTGGCCAACGCTGATATGGTCTTGTTTGCTTCAGGGTTATCATGGCTTTCCTCTTTATGTCCTTCACACGCATTGCTGCTCGGCTTCTCTGAGGGGGCCATCAGCCCATCCAAAGTCCATCTACACAAGGCCAGAGGAGCATAAGATCATGTTAGCAGATGGAAATGCAAATTAAGGACTTCCAAGGAACGAGTGTTGTGTCCAGGTCACACCAAGATCTGTCCCATTGCAGTCGTCAGCCCCATGGTCTTGGCATGAAGCCTATTGGGATGTGATATTGGGAGGTTCAAGAGTTGTGTTGATGGGGTGGGATGAGGAACACTATTTCTCACACAGTGGCGGTAGGGTCATCTCTTGCTTCTATGCCGTAAATAGATTAGTGACAATTTATGCGGTTGCAGATCCACGGTGGGTAGATAGTGGAGCATTGCTATGAGCTATGTATCAGCTTGTATGTGGTTTGAGCTGGGTTATTTATCAGGTTCCAAACATTTTCATACTATAGAATTATCAGCAACAGACATGTTAGAGTTAGCCAAGTTACAACCTGGTAAAGCATAAAATTCTAAACTTCCATTGCTTTCAGTGAGAAATTCAAGGAGAGTTTCCAGCCAGTGACTTTCTCCATCCTTCCTCATTCTTTCCAAGACCCGGTGTGACTCTTCTATCATGGTGAACACGAATTTTGTGTCTGTTGTTCCAGCTGAATTCTAACAGTTGCTGCATGTCACAGTGTTGTAGCAATTTCTTCACCAATTTAAGTGTCATTGCAACAGGGTTAGGTAATAAATCTTGATTCGAAGGATAATTAGATTGTAGTCATTGATAAGATGTGACAGGAGCGGGTTAATTTTGGACACCCCCAGTTTGGAAAAGCTGCAAACACAAATATTTGGGTGTCTACCTGCATCTGTAGCAATCTACAAAACTAAAAGTACAGAGCGTTCTCCTGCAAACAGTGCAGTTGGCCAAGTGTCACCAGGACTGGAATTCTTTCTGAAATTTATTTGCTTTATCCTAACTTACCTTCTGGGTTTCACTGGGTAAAGTGCCCTCTTCACCTTTTTGTATAATGCCTGCTACTGCAGGATGCATCAACATTTGAGGTTGGACACAGCCAAGAGGTAGAGAAAGACTATTTTGGGCTGCATCAAATGCATCCACAGTCTGTTGGTGGTCCCATTTGTTAGTTAGTGACAAGAACACAGGATTTCCATCATGCATCCTGTGGGGCACTGAGAGAAAACAGAGACTTGTTTTGGTGGGGAGAGTCCAAATAGGTGACCCCACTAAAAAGAAGGAAAAATCATTGAATCATAGAACCATCAACGTTAGAAAAGACCTTCAAGATCATCAAGTCAAACTACCCACCCTACAACCACTAAACCATCTCCTGGAACATCATGTCTACAACTTTTTTGAACCCCTCCAGGGTTGGTGCCTCCACCCCCTCCCTGGACAGTCTGTTCCAAGGCCTCCCCACACTTTCTGTGAACAAGCCTTTCCTAAGAACCAATCTGAACCTCCCCTGGCACAACTTGACCCCATTTCCTCTTGTCCTATCACTAGTCACCAGGGAGAAGAGGCCAACACCTACCTCACTACAAACACCTTTCAGGTAGTTGTAGACAGCAAGGTCTCCCCTCAGTCTCCTCTTCTCTAGGCTGAACAGCCCCAGCCCCCTCAGCCTCCATCAGACCTGTTCTCCAGACACCTAATCAGCCCAGTTGCCCTTCTTTGCCCCCTCCAGTACCTCCATGTCCTTCCAAAACTGCACCCAGTACTCAAGGTGCAGCCTCATAAGGGCTAGGAACAGGGGCAGGATCATTCTATTTCTGATGCAGGCCAGGATGCCATTGACCTTCTTGGCCACCTGGGCACACTGCTGGCCCATGTTCAGCTGGCTGTCAATCAACAGCCCCAGGCACCTCTCTGGTGAACAGATTTCCAGCCACTCCTCCTTAGATCCATCCTGCCGATACGGTTGCACACCTTTGGGGTGTGAGACTGTCTGTAGAAGTTCAGCAGGCACAGCTTGAGCATTTGTGGGTGGATGTTTATTATTTGTGTGCAGCCTGCTACCATGGTGGCTGTAGAGAGCTCCCTGAGAGATCGAACGGTAATTATGGAGGGTTCATCTTGCTCCATGGTGCCTGTTTCTCCAGCTCAATGAGCTACTCAGCTGATGACAGAGTGACATGAATTGGCTCCTAAATGAAAATAACTCCCAGATGCAAGAAGCCACCAGCTTCACCCTCACTCAACGTTTTGTGGTCACCACCACTCGGGCATATTCACTGCAAGTATTCAGCTGCAGTTTGCTTGGGTTCCTACCATATTTCTCTTGCAAACCCAATCACTGCAGTGGATCCCAGGAGGAGGTTTGTGTAGAATGAAGTGAATGAACATCCTGAGGTGCCACAGTTTTAGTAACAGGTCTGGCTCTGTATTCAGGAGGATTCATGTGGGACAAAGGACTGTCATCTAATTTGCTATCACTGAGATCACCCCTGGTGTCTCCATCACTATCTACAGGGGACAGAATCAGTTTCTGTCTCTGTACAATGTCAGGGGAGCAAGGAAACTGTGTAAACCTGATCCTGACGTTTAATTCCAATTCTTGGCCTTTTAGGTTTTTTTCTGAAGTTGCTCAATTTTAAGACAGCAATAACTCAGCTGCCTTCCTGATTGCTGTGTCTTTCTTTGGGTCCTGCTCCTTTCTACTTCTCTTGTAACTGTCTTTCCCTGCAGCTTCTAAATGGGTACCTAGAATTTTACAGAAAACTTGCTTCCCTTTCCCATCCTTTCTGTGGACCCTAACTACCTTCAAGCAGTTCCCAGTAATGACAGTTGCCAACAGCCTGCTCTTCTGAGAATTGAGGACTTGAGTTCATTCCATGTCTCTGTAAATAACCACTGATGCTACTTTACCATCCTGCTGCCAACACCAGCTTGTCATAGATGGAATTATGAACTTCACTTGCAATAAGGAAGTCACAGGAAAAGACCAGATGTGCACAGCTAATCTTAAACATTACCTTAATGAAGCTTCAACGTTCTGCCTGCTGTCAGTCATTAATCAAGGAACTGTTGCAGCAGGAACCTCTCAGCCTCCAGGAGGACTTTCCTTGACAGAGGTCCCTGTCCACAGGGAGATCATGGTGTGCAGCCAGCTGCTGTGCACAGCGCCAAGGGCTCACCCCAGTATTGATGGGGGTAAGATGATTGCCTTGT
This sequence comes from Phoeniculus purpureus, assembly GCA_028565055.1. Taxonomy (NCBI): domain Eukaryota; kingdom Metazoa; phylum Chordata; class Aves; order Bucerotiformes; family Phoeniculidae; genus Phoeniculus; species Phoeniculus purpureus. The sequence goes on from JAOXOE010000506.1 coordinate 1,158,271, forward strand.
AGTCACCCCTACAGACCAAACTTCCCTTGAGCTCATTGCTCAAGTTAGCTCTTGGCTATTGTGCTGTTGTCTTCTTCCCCTGAATCCATCTTGAGCAGGATGCAATCACACACCCAGAGGCATCGTTATTGCATCACTAGCTCAGAAGCAGATTACAGGGGATGGGGGTGGGTGAAATCCACCAGCCCAGGCCCTTTCCAGCCTGGGAAACTTTTTGAGTATGGGAGTTGCCTGGAATTATACAAATATAATTATAAATTAAGAGAAAACATTGATCATCTTGATGTTACAAGAAACATGACCAAGAAAGGATGGATTTGTTTTCACTGCTGTTGTTTTTCATCCTAACATGACTATGGCCTCTTTCCAAACCAGCAAAGCTGGGAGTTTTCCTTTGAAAAAGAAAAAAAGAAAAAAATAAAACTTTGGAACAAATATTTAGCTGATGCTCTGCTGTGGCCTTCACTGCAGGGGTCAGGTGTCAGGTCACTGGGAAGGAAAGTGGAAAGGGAAAGCAGCTGTCAATCAAAACTGTAGATAAAGACTGTGACCTTAGATGTAGGAAGGCTCATGGGACCGTTCAAATCTCACGACCGGATGCTCAGCAGAAGGGCAATGCTGGGGAAAGTGAGAGGGGTGTGTGCGCGTGTATAGAAGAGTCTGACTGTGTGGAACCAACGTGTCCTGTGGCAGCTCACAGCAGCCTGTCCTGTCCCCTTTCTGAACCGTTTTTCTCAACAATGTGCCTCTTCTGTTTCTTCCATCCTCCATGTGGATATGGCAAAGCCCAACTGGCTGCATAGATCGAGGAGGCACCACTCAGATGCTATGGTGCTCAATCAGTGTGGAGTGTCTGGCATTGTCCCCAGACCTCATCTGGAGACTGAGACCAAGGCAGACCTACTTTGCTTTGTGCTCATAGGGGTCACCACTACTTGTCCGTTGGTGAAGAACTTCAGGGACACTGTGCCTTGGACAACATCAAAAAGTTACAGACCTTTCATTCGCTTGTCTTTTGGAGACCAGATTAGCTAGCTGTAATCCCCTTCCTTTGGTCCTGAGCTCATCTCCCGTAGCATTTCCAGTATCCAATCTTCCTCTCATGCTTTTTAGGCTCTGGCATGTGTCCCTATACAGGCCGTAAAGGCAGAAATCAATGAGTGAACTTCTCTGAACTCTTTATTGAAACCCAGCACCCATTCAGCCTAGAAAATGAAAATCTCTCAAGCTGAAACGGACCACATGCAACACATGTTCACCTTATGTAGCTTGGTATCTCCAATTCTATTATCACATACCCTCCACATTAAACATCCTTGTCTGGCCATCAAGGAACAGGTGGAACAAGATGGGAGTGTCTATGGGGGAAAGGCAAACACGGACTGCCAATGGGGACAGAGGCTGTCACTGTGTGTCTGCATATCTGCCACTGGATGGGAATAAAAGCACATCCCTGCCTTCACCCAGCTCCAGTCCCAGCTGCCAGGCAGAGCTGTCATGCAGCCCTGGGTGATCCTCCTCTGTGCCGTGACAGCGTTGCTGCTTGGTGGACTTCACCTCCTGGGTGTGTTTCGAAGACGGAGACCCCATGAGCCACCGCTGGACAAAGGTACCTTTCCCTGGCTGGGTCACTTGCTGGCTTTCAGAAAGGACAGCTCAGAGTTCCTGAAAAAGATGCAGAGGAAACACGGGGATATTTTCACAGTGCTGATCGGGGGCTACTACTTCACCTATGTGATGGACCCCTTCTGCTTTGGAGCCATCATGAAGGAATCACGGTCTAAAATAGACTTTAGGACTTTTGCCACTAAACTGGTCCTGAGGGTGTTTGGCTACAAGCACAACGATGCATTCAAGACCATGGTTCATGAGGCGAGCAGGAAGCATCTGATGGGAGATGGACTCGCCGTCATGATGCAGGCCACCATGGAGAGCTTTCAGAGGCTGATGCATTTCAGTCTGAGCCCAGGAGAAGAAAAACCAGGCTGGCAAGAGGACAGCCTCTTCCACTACTGCTACAACATTGTCTTCAGAGCCGGGTACCTGGCTCTGTACGGCTCTGAGCCACACCAAGGGGCTGACAGCAAGGAGAAAGCTCACGAGGTGGATCGCATCCACTCCAACCAGCTGTTCCGTGAGTTTCGCAAGTACGACCGCCTCTTCCCTAACCTGGCCTACGCTACGTTGCCTCCCAAGGACAAACTAGAAGCTGAACGGCTGAAGAGGTTTTTCTGGAACGTGCTGTCTGTGAAGAAGAGACAGCAGAAGGACAATGTCAGTGGGTGGATAGATGATCAAGATCGGTTTCTGGCAGAAAACGGAGTCTCTGAAGACATGAGGGATCGTTTCATGTTTGTGCTCCTCTGGGCATCCCAAGGCAATACAGGCCCCACTGCCTTCTGGCTGCTCTTCTATCTCATGAAACATCCAGAAGCTATGAAGGCTGTGAGGGATGAGGTTGAGAAAGTCTTAAGGAAGAGTGGCCACGAAGCAGGGCCTAGGAGCCCACCAGTTTACATCACCAGGGACATGTTAAACCAGACTCCTCTTCTGGACAGTGCGCTGGAGGAGACCCTGAGGCTGGTGGCAGCCCCAATCCTGATCAGAGCTGTCCTGCAGGACGTCAGCCTTAAGACAAGCAGCGGGACAGAGTACACTCTGCGCAAGGGAGACAGGGTGGCCCTGTTCCCTCACCTCTCTGTGCAGATGAACCCAGAAATCCACCCTGAGCCCCACAAATTCAAGTACGACCGCTTTGTGAACCCAGACGGCACCAAGAAAGATTTCTACAAGGACGGCAAGAGACTGAAGTACTTCAACATGCCTTGGGGAGCAGGAGTATCCATCTGCCCCGGCCGCTTCTTTGCTGCTGCTGAAATGAAACTCTTTGTGTTCTTGATGCTGAGCCACTATGACCTGGAGCTGGTCAACGGAGAAGAGGAGATCCCAGCGATAGACGTCAGCCGCTGGGGGTTTGGGATGATGCAGCCTGTTCATGACGTTCGGTTCAGGTACCGGCTACGCTGTTAATTTGGGCAGTTAGTCCTTGTTGTGTGGTTCGTTGTGGTGTTATCTGTGAAATAAATTGGTGAATCCGTGGTTATCAGATCCACGTGTGGCCAACGCTGATATGGTCTTGTTTGCTTCAGGGTTATCATGGCTTTCCTCTTTATGTCCTTCACACGCATTGCTGCTCGGCTTCTCTGAGGGGGCCATCAGCCCATCCAAAGTCCATCTACACAAGGCCAGAGGAGCATAAGATCATGTTAGCAGATGGAAATGCAAATTAAGGACTTCCAAGGAACGAGTGTTGTGTCCAGGTCACACCAAGATCTGTCCCATTGCAGTCGTCAGCCCCATGGTCTTGGCATGAAGCCTACTGAGATGTGGTTTAAGGAGTGGCACCCCAGGTCACCGCCTGTATTTAGACGGTTTGCTGCCTATGAATGGGACACATCTTAGGATTTTCAGGGAAGAGCATTTTGAGATTTTACAAGATGGATGGTGGGATGTTTAGGAAAGGAACCAAAGTTGTGGAAACTGTGGCTTTAGTTGATTTGAGGAGGAAAACAGAGAGAGAATGATATCAAAATAGCTGGTTGTGTGTAAATAAGTGTCAGATGCTCACACTTGTCTGGTCACACCCCACACAGTCTCCCCTATTGTCTCATTAAATTTCTCTCCTTAAATTCCAGACACTGCCTCAGAGCTGCCATATATCTGCCTGTCGTGTGTTGGAAGCCCAACTGTTTTTTGACCAAGAACTTTTTACCTGAAGTGCTAAACACAAAGGGAGAGTTTAAGAAAACCACTTATGAATTTGCAGGCAATAAACCGAATGATTTCATTTGGGCAACAGAGGCACCAACACATTTCAGTTCACCCCTCCCACACCAGAAAAAAATCCTCAACACACAGAAGACACACACAGACATATGGGGGTCTGTCACAATGCTCCCACGTAACTGAGCCAGAACACTCAATGTCCAAAGGAGGACAGTTCCAACAGCTTCTGCTTCTTTTCTGATGCCCCAGTGGTTGCCCATCTCCCCCAGGTTGGACATCTTAAGAGGCAGTTTGTAAATTTCCAAAGGTTCAGAAAACACAGTCACTCCAAACAGACAAGGAGAGTGCAGCAGATCATGAAAATCCAGACAAAGCTTCCTCCTCCTGAAAATCTTCACAGCAACAGGCATCTTCCTCAGTGGCACTGTGTCTCCTTCCCAAATGATCCAAGACAAGATCCAAGATGGAAGACCCAAAATAACAAGAAGCAGAAACGAAGGGGAGAAGAGGGAAAGGGGTTTGGGAGGGAGGGCAGAAACTTTCTCCAAAGCCAACCTTTTCTGTGGGAAGGACACAAACCCACCTTACAGATTCCACCAGGCTTTTCAACTACATGCTGCGGTGCTGCCAGCTCGCAGTAGCATGTGCGTGGGTGTGCACACAAAGATCAGGCCAGGTGAGCTGGCAAATGAGTGACGTTGCCTGGGAGCCTGGAGGGCTGCACCTCAGTACTGAGGCTGCGTCGTTTTGTTATCAGCTCCTTGCAGGCACGCTTATTTTCTCTGTGCAGTATCACTGGTGGGGTGGCACGAGCTTGTAATAAACTCTGAAAGGCCAGAAAACAACACACATCCAGTCCAGAGCACCCCGTGGGCCAATGGTGTTCCCAGATGATCACGGGATAATTTAGATTGGAAAAGACCCTCAAGATCATTGAGTACAACCATTAACCCAACTGTCCCAAGCCCACCACCGCCCAACCCTAAGCTCCACAGCTCCATGACTTTTAAATACATCCAGGGATGGTGGTTCAGCCCCCTCCCTTCAACCAAACTGGGTCAGTGACAGTCTCAATCCCTTATGGGCTACAGCTGCTGTGACCTTAACATCTGTTTTATCCACTGGATCCCACGTAGGATAAAACTTCACTTTACAAGCCTTGCTTTGCTCTTTTTTCCCTTGCTGAGGACAACATCAGTTCTCACAGTAGTTAAATCACAGCATTACCTGTGCAGAAGACAGTTGATTGATTTAATGCTGACACTAACCATGGACTTTGGAGATTATGTGTAATTGAGGAATGCACTCGAACATTTTCATGAGTCCAAACATCAGACCAGATCATGCTTTGTTCTGCAAAGGACAGCCTTTGTCGCTGCATGCCAGGGCTGACCTATCCCATACTGATGGACTGAGCATTACACCAGATGTTCAAGTCATGGAAATTCAGGCAGAAACTATCAGAGATAAGGAAAATCAAACCTGACTGTACAAGGCTCTGCTCTTAATGTCCCTACTAATCCCACACTTTCATAGAACCATGGAGTTGTTTAGTTTGGAAAAAACCCTTCAAGATCAACTGTCGCAAGGCCACCACTAAACCCTGTCCCCAAGCTCCACATCTCCACAACTTTGAAACACATCCAGGGATGGTGATTCCACTCCCTCCCTGGGCAGCCTGTTCCAAGGCCTGATGACCCTTTCCAGGAAGAATTTTTTCCTCAGGGCCAACCTAAACTTCCCCTGGTGCAGCTTGAGCCCTTCTCCTCTTGTCCTGTCACTTGTTCTTTGTGACAAGAGACCAACCCCCACCTCTCTCCAACCTCTTTTCAGGTCTTTGTAGACAGCAAGGTGGTCTCTCCTCAGCCTCCTTTTCTTCAGACTAACCAACCCCAGCTCCCTCAGCCACTGCTCACAAGGTTTGTTCTCCAGACCCTTCCCCAACCTTCTTGCCCTTCTCTGGATCCTCTCCAGCCCCTCAATAACTTTCTTGTATCAAAGTGCTCAGCACTGAACCAGTACTCAAGGTGTTCAAGTGTGGAGTACAGAGGGACAATAGCTTCCCGACTCGTGCTGGCCTTGCTGTGTCTCATACAAGCTCATACAACTGGCCTCGTAAGTCCTCTATGTCTCACCTCTTTTTTTGTCCCCAGTGGATTTGTTTCTTTGTTATCAAGAATGAATCTGGGGCTCTTCCCATGTTCTGGCTGATGGTCTGGTCTGATGGTCAGGAGTGCTTTGGGATAGCCACAGAGTCACAGTGACATTCTTCTGGCCAAGTGGTGCCCTCACTTCAAAGCTTTAGCAAGAGGATTTTTGAAGTGGCAGGTTTGCCTGAAGAGCCTGTGGGGTGTGTGTTTGTGGTGATCACTTGGTAATGGGATGTAAAAATAAGGACGACAGTGGTTCAGCAGATAAACCTGTTTTTACTTTGTTTTCAGACTGGTTTATGTAACCAAATGGTGTTGAGTCTATTAAGGACTTCAAACATGCTCAGGTGCATGCAGCTGTGATAAGCAGAAGAGACTTTGTTTGAGTCGTGTACAGAAGAGTGCAAAAGCTCCACATGAGTTAATCTGTGATGGGTTATGTGCTTAGATGGGTTGTCCCTGGGCACTGAGCTTTCCATCCCAAAGGGTACTGGCAAGAGTAAGGAACAGCCTGTGCCAATAGAAACTGTACTGGGTTTGTAAAAGAAGTTACACTGGAGGGCATCCAGGGTCTTCAAAAAGTTAATTGAGGGGCAGACCTCATGCAAGTGTCTGTTCCGTGATGGTACTAACTGTAAGGGGTTAGGAACTGTTTTGCCATTCTTGTGTGTCTAAACACAGCCAGACACAGCTCTGAGAAAGCCTCCACTTGCTGCTGCTTCTAAGAAAAACTGAAACTCAGCAAAGTTGAGAAGGAACTGATGGGTACATCATTCACTGCAGAGAAATTCAAAGGGGGTTATAAGAAAACTCACTGAGGTTATAAATGCAAAGCAACGACACAGCTACCACCACCCATTGCAAAGGAAAACTGATTTTGAGGAGAAAGAGGAACGTGGAAGTTCCAAGATTAGATTTAGGAATTAAAACACAGAGCATTTACCAGTGATGCTGCTGTCATATCTCCTGGAAGATGTGTCTGTGGACTCCCCAGAGAAGAGCGTCCCAGCTTCAGAGACACACTTACTTAGTGGTAAAACATCTGCATGTACTGAGGTCATGGTCACTCCTGCCTTTGCTGCCTTTACTGGATGGTGCCCAAGTTAAACACAAATCACAGCATGTGCAGAGCTCTCCTGTGGCAGGCAGGACACACCAACACAAACATGGTGAAGCTGTTATCTAGGCATAGTAGGACACTTCAAATACAGTCCGCAAAACCAAGTTTTATGGTGGTTTCAAATCTTGAAACCTTTGAGCAGCTTGGCCAGCTCTGCAGATGTGACATGGAGGGCTGGTGGCCCTCCATGGAGCCACAGAGCTCACTGGGCAAGAAAAGTGGTATAGAGAGGGTCAACATGGAGCCCTGGGAGAACACAAGCTCTTCTCAAATCTAAGCAAGCTATGGCTATGGCCTCCTGTAGGAGCTTCCTTACAAGAGTATGGAAAGCCCTGGTTAAAGTGTCCTCTGTGATAGCAGTGTCACACATGTATCTCACACCTCCCTCCTTTGCAGGCTGTTGCCTCCAGAGCTAGAAGAGCCTCCCTCTACCCCTGTGTTGAATCTTGTGTCAGGCCCATGGGGATATGAACTTGGCCACATAAGCGACATACTGAGCCTGGTTGCTGGTGGATGTCAGCAGAGTCCCACCACTCCAGTCTTGCATTTGGCACTTGGCAAAGACAGAATCACAGGACAAGTTGGGAGGGAGCTCAGGAGGCCTCTAAATCAACCTTCTGCACAAAGCAATGTCAGCTATCAGCCCAGTCTGAGTTGCTGAGGACTGGATCTAGGTGGACTTCTACATCCAAAGCCTGAAGATTCATTGCTGCCTAATATTAGCCCTCAAAAAGGTGCTTCGCTCTCCTCTGTTTTTGTTTCCTAACTGGTCACTGAGTTCTTTTAGATTCCAAGGTGAGAAACCCACCAGTCACTCAGACCTGGCTGTTGTAATTAATCACTGTGGGATGAGCAACACAGGAACTCATGAAAGGGAGCGTCTGGTTGTCATTTCCGGGGGCAAAAATCAGCACCCAGCACACATGGAGTCCCTCTGACCATAGGGAAGGATTCACAAAGCTGTTGGGGGCTGGTAGCTAGTCCCATTCAGAAATCTTTCCTGGGAGTGTGCAACCGAAAGATAACCTAGTCTCAAGCCACTGTTGGTCACAGAATGCTCCAGGTTGGAAGGGACCTCGAAAGATCATCTAAGTCAAACCCCCACTGCTGGAGCAAGGTCAGCCGACAGCACCTGGTGTACCCAGACTGTCTCCCATCCGAGTACAAACCAGGCCCAACCCCGCTTAGCTAAGCCAACCTTCTGTCTCTGTATCTCTTGGCCCACTGGTCAGCTGAGCCGTGTTCACAGCCTGTGTTTACATTTATGGATGAATTTGCTGAGTTACACTAAAATCACAGCACAGAGCCCAGTTCGGCTGATGGGCAGCAACGTGGCAGGAGACTATTCAGTACCAAACACTAAGTGCAGAAAGGGAGAGGGAGACAACTCATGTCTGTTGCCGCATCCACATCACTGTGCGATCATGAGGCCGTACTTGGAGCACAGCAGGCCCCTTTTCTTTTCCCGTTCGGTGAGGAAATTCCTCAGTTTGGTGGTAGAGAAGGTCACCAGTGCTTGCTGCCTGTTGTCCAAGCCTGTCTCTTGGAGCCACGGGCTCTGAAGGCACTCTGAGGCTGATGGCCTTCCCCTACAACAAAGATGAGAAGGTCAGTGTCTGTGTCAGCTAGGGAGACTTCTTGGAGGTGGAGAGAAGAAGGGGCGATAGCCAGGATCTGCACCAGTTGTGCTGTTGGGGCAGCAGACACCATCTTACCAGGGGTTTGCACACAGTGTGCTCTGGAGAAAGGACACCGCTCCCCCGGAGAGCCCTGCGTAGCACTGTGTGAGCTTCACTTTTCCCTTCCTGGTGGTTCTCAGAAACTCACAAGCTATGTCAGAGCTGACAGGGTAGTTGGCACTCAACCTGCCCCAAAAGAAGAGAATTGATCAGCATCACTCGAGATTGCTCCTTCTCATAGGAATTTCAACTCAGCAGCGAGAGGACAGTCACAACAACGCAGAGAAATATAATATAGGAAAAGAAAACCTCAGAGGTTCTTCAGTGTGTTTAGTGACTTTGGCTGCCTTTGACCTGGTGTAATTTGAATTTTCTTGGTAAAGTTGTGGCTTTTCAGATGAGGCTGAGTGAGAAACACCAGCAATGTCTGTGTTGTAAAACAGCCTCCCTACTCTACCTGGAGACATCACAGAACATCACAGAACATTAGGGATTGGAAGGGATCTTGAAAGATCATCTAGTTCAATCCCCCCACCACAGCAAGAACACCTAGATCAAGTTGCATAGGAACATATCCAGGCAGGTTTTAAACATCTCCAGAGAAGGGACCATATCCATATCCTCCATCACAGCCTTCTGTGGCTTTGCCAAGGAGAGCGGCACACCCAAGGTTGACTCTCTGAGTCAATGCATCTCTCCTCATGATGAGCTTTTAAAGCTACTTGTAGGGCACGGAAGGGCAGACTGACTTACATGATGAAGGCTGTGATTCCGATGGACCAGATATCAGTCTGTGGGAGGGCTCCTTGTTCTGTCAGCAGTTCTGGAGCTAGAAAAGCAAACAAGTGTGAGCCAAGCTCACTCCGAGTGCGCTGAGACCAGTACAAAAGCAGTGGGTACTTCTACACTTTGCTATGTCTACATATAGGTGCCAGCCAGAGCAGTGATGGCTGTGACTTCGGGCTCTGTCACCATTACCTGCTCCTGCAATCTCACACTGTATTGGAGGGCAGCATCTGGGCAACTTTGCTTTGTTGGGGCCAGCTGTTGCCTTGACCAGTAGCTCTGGCTGTCCTTCTCTTTACCACAGACTGCACATAAGGCTGAGATTGCTGTGACAAGAACTGTGTACTCACCCATGGTTTCAACATAGTCCATGCACTTGTCCATGGTAATAACTTGGTCTGGGTCATAGAACTGTGCATTGCCAAAATCCAAGACTTTGAGCAGGTTGGGCTCAGTGATGATCATGTTTTCAGACCTGAGATCCAAGTGCAAGATGCTGTGTGCGTGAAGGTACTCAACAGCACTGAGGATCTGCCACAGGTAGTCTCGGACCTCCACTTCTGAGTATGATGTCCTGATAGAAGAAAGGGGAGTAGAAACATGCCCAAAGGAACCATTCTGCACACACTGTCATCCTCCCCGGATGTCTAATCTTGTGAAACCCTTGAGAGTCAAGAAGAGACAACTCTATTCATTTAGCAAATCTAGTGTGCGTGGAGAGGCTGGCCCAGTATCAGAACTACAGATGCAAGGGGTTCAGGAGGTTGTAGAGTTGCATCTCAGAGAAAGGAGAGGTTGTGCAGTAATCCAAAAGCAGACTCAATGCCCATCATTTCCGCTTCTTTAATCAGAGGGATTGAGCAGATCAATTTTCTGCCATTGTGAGAAAACAATGTGGAGGAGAAATGAAGCTTCCTGAGCCACAGTAATCTCCACAAAATCATTTAAGTTGGAAAGGACCTATAAGATCATCAAGTCCAACCATTAACTTAACTCTACCAAGCCCACCATGTTATGGCAGAGGGTTTCATATCAACTACTATGAACTGCTTTCAACAGCTCAGCTGGTTGGCCCTAAAGTGACCCCTACCCAAGCCTTGTAGGGAACTTAAGTACTTTTTTAATGTCACAAGAAGCTGCAGAACAGATGCATCACAAATCCCATGTGCCATGACAGCATGCTGGAACAGATGGGGAGAGATGATCCAGTTTGTCAGAGGAAAGCAATAGATTTTTTGCTCCCTACACCAGCCCTGATCAGAAAAACCCTTCCCTCCACTCGTTATTACCGTAACGCCAGAGAGTGGAGCAGCTCTGGTCCCACGCACATCTCCTGGATCAACACTAAGTGCCGTGGGCTGACGTAGGCTCCCTTCAGCTGAGCTATGTTTGTATGATGAAGCTTCCTCAGGATCTGGTACTCCAAGAGCACAATCTGCTTGTCCTCTTGCCAGTAAGGGATAATTTTAGCAGCTAAAGTCTTGCCGCTTACTTTTTCCCTGCACTGTCGGACGATGCTGAAGCGTCCCCTGTCACAAAGGAACACAAAAGCAAGTTCAGTGTCTTTGCTGCTCCTGGAAGTTCTGCTCTTTAAAACCACCAGGGTCCCTTGCTGTGTTTTTCATTCAAGCTTGATGTGGGATTGTCACAGTCTGCACACCTTCCTGTGTCTCTATATTGTGCACAAGTACAGGAGTAAGAACTTAACTCCTTTGGAGAGAGAGAAGGTGGCTCACAATGTCTCGAGCAAGAGAACTACCCCTGTTACAACAGAAATTGGTGCCTATCTTCCAGGCAGAGAAAGATAAATCTGAACCTCACATCTGGAACACATCTGCAAAGGTTGATGCAACAAGGACAGGAGCCTTTGTTAGCCCTGGGCTCACTACATAAAAGGGGCTCCCCTGGTGCCCTTTTGCTCTCCCAGATCATCCACACCTGATTCCTACCAAACCAAGATAAAGATTGCTCAGCCAGTGTTCTCAGAGTTATATCTACTGCTGTGGAGGTGTTTTCAGCAATACACCGTGACACAAAGTGAACAGAGCATTTAAAAAAGTGACTTTTCTAAACTCCAGATACATAGAATCATCAAGGTTGGACAAGACCTTCAAGATCATCAAGTCCAACCATCCACGCTACAACCCCTAACCACTAAACCATTTCCTGAAACACCATGTCTGCGAGTTTGTTGAACCCCTCTAGGGACGGTGCCTCCACCTTCTCCCTCGGCAGCCTGTTCTGAGGCTTCTCCACTCCTTTTGTTCAGCAGCTTTTGTCAATATCCACCTCTGAACCTCCCCCAGCACAACTTGACCCCATTTCCTCTTGTCCTATTGCTAGTCACTAGAGAGAAGAGGACAACACCCACCTCACTACAACCTTCCTTCAGGTAATTATAGAGAATAATGAGTTCTCCCTTCGGTCTCCTCCTCTCCAGGCTGAACAACCCCAGCTCCCTCAGCCTCTCCCCATTAGACCTGTTCTCCAAATCCCTAATTGCCTCAGTTGCCCTTCTCTATACCCTCTCCAGCACCTCAATGTCCCTCCTATACTGCAGTGTTTTCCTCCGGCTGGATGAGCACTCAGTTGGATTTGTTACCTTTTGATCTCTGTTTGGAAGGCATAGGTCTGGTAGGTTGGGAAAGGCTCAGGTGGTGCAATTATTTCACTTTCTTCCTCAGTAGCAGCTGATGGGAACGTTGCAGCATGAAGACCTGCAGGCAAGAAGCAACAGGGATTACACAGGACAACTCTGTGTGGAAACTGGAGCCTTCCTAATCACTCCTGTTATTTATGAACCATGCCAGAGGAGACAGCAGAGCTTTCTCCAGGTGAGTCTGCAGGTTGTCTCCCAGCTGTGGAACCCAGTGCTATTTAAATGCAACAGATTCTGGACTGTTCACCCAGTAATCCCCTGGCTATGAGGTGGATTGTATGTTGTGTGGTGTAATAGCAAGCATTGCAGCCACTGGGTCTCATCTTCTCACATAAGGAGTCATCAGGGCATGGTAAGACACTGACAAAAAATTGGAAGCTTCTTTTAGTTGGACAGCTCAGGGCAGCAGGTGAAACTTGCTGCTCCGGTTCTGCCATGTGGTTGTGTCTGAGTGCTCCCTGAAATGTTAAACCATGTGCTGGGAAATGTTGGGTGGACTGGGATACGTGAAAGAATCTTGGGTAAAGGGAAAGCAGAGGATTGAGGGTGAGTTAAAAATATCTCTGTTAACTGATTTTTACAGAATCATCCTCTCCACTGGGAGGAAATTCCAGTTAGAGCATCCTTCCACTTGGCAGAAAGGGTATTTCCTTTGCTACAAGGACGTATTTGTTGTGGGATTATAGATGTCTTCGTTTTAAAAATGTGAAAAGTATTCAAACAGGTGGGAAAAAAAAGTAAGTGGAGTTTTTTATTTACTTGAAGACAAAATACAGCTGAAAAATGCACCACAACAGGGTGGTAGCTCCCTGCAGCAAACATCAGAACACATAAATTAATTATTGAGCTCAGGACTGAGTCTGCAACATAGAGCAGGTCCAGGGCTTTCACCAGTGGCAGATCTATACCAACAGGAACAGATCTGTGTCTCCAGGAAACCTCTGTTGTCCCAGATCCGTTTCCTCATGATCTCACAAAACAAACTGAGTTAGTCTTCAGTGGATAATCTACAGTTTCCAGGTGTTTATTTTGGTGTTGAATTTTTAGATATAGTTACATATTTGAATTAAGTTATCATTTGTTATACATCTACACAGATTCCCCTAACTGTCTTCAGAATTAGAAATAAATTTACTTTCATCTGAGAAAGCCAAAGAGAAAGCCCTAAACCACCCATCTGAGAAAGCCCTAAACCACCCTGAGCTGTGTGGAATTTGTGTGAATCGACCTGGTTAGGACTTCCAGATAGGTGCAGGACCACCACTGTGCTTACATGGTGTTTGATCTTACCCATCTGATTTTTCCCTGTGATTTCCACTTTGGCAGATGGGTCGCTGTAGGGGCCCATTCCCGCTCTACTGGTGCAGGCTACCCTGAAGCTGTAGATAAAGCCCTTGGAGAGACTTTTGGCAGAGTAGCGGCAGTCAGCAATGTCAGAAGCAAGAGTTGTCCATTCCCCATCTTCACCAAGGAAAGACAGAAAAGACATTAGGACTCACATCAGGTTTGATTTTACAGAATCACAGAACATTAGGGACTGGAAGGGACCTCAAAAGATCATCCAGTCCAATCCCCCTGCCACAGCAGGATC
>JAOXOE010000506.1:1175903-1218295 GCA_028565055.1 Phoeniculus purpureus
CTGCGCGTCACGCGCCACCGCTCGCGTCCCTGCCCGTCGCCAGGGCCCAGCTGGGCCGCCAGCACAAAGCCGCTCGCCGCTGGGCCTGGGCCCGGCCCCCCCGGCAGCGGGAGAGCGCGGCCGCTGCGCTCCGGGACTGCCACGTAACCCCGCGGGCACTCGGGCAGCGCTGTCAGCCCGCCGGCCGTGCCCTCACGTGAGGCGGCAGAGGTGGGGGAGGGTGCGCGGGACACGGCCTCCCCTTACAGGCCGCCAGTGGAAACGGCGCCGGGGCAGCAGCGGGCGACACCTCTCCGCGCTCAAACGGCGAAGGCGTTCCCCAAGGGGCCGTGTCCGACAAGGAGAGAACGAGCTGCAGGAGCCCCGGGACGGCGTGGGCTGGAGGGCAGGTAACGCAGGGAGGTGCTCACGCAAGCTGAGGGGCCGCCGCAGCGACACGCCACCCGCCCAGCCGGCCACCCCCGCGCATTAGCGCCTCCGCGCCCTCCCCGACCAGCACCAGGAGCCCCTCAACGGAGAAAGAGCAGAACGAAGCCTCTGGGGCAGGGACACGAGTGCCGCCTCACCTCGAACATGAGCCCCAGCAGGAAGATCATGGCCATGCAGGACACGATGTCCGCATGGTTCTGCACAATAAACTCGTGGCTCAGCACCGGCGGGTTCTTGTTGCTTTTCTTGCGGATCGCCATGGCAGGCAGTGAGCTGGGCGCTGCCCCCGTCTCCCTACTGCCAGCACAGCTCCTCTCGCTGCGGCCAGGAAGAGGCGGAGGGGGAGGAGGCGGTCGCGCAGCCGAGCAATGGTAGCCGCCGCCGCCACGCCGCTCCGCTTCACCCCGCCCCGCCCGGCCGGAGGAAAGGCCGCGGACACAGCGCCCCTGCCGGCCGGGGGGCGCCTTCCTCCCGCCTCGAGGTCCGGTTGGCGGAGCTGCGCCGCCGCGCCTGGGGGAGCGCTGCTGCAGGCCCGGCGGCGCCAGCTGGCTGTTCGCGGGCGGGAGAACGGAGCCCGCGATGGGCACCCGCACAGGTTCCCTCTCGAGGCGGCGGCGACGGAAAATGGCCGTGGGGGTCCTTTCGGGGTCGCGGAGAAGGCGGCCGTGCCCCGGGAAGCTGCTGCTTGAACCAGGCAACCAGAACTATGCTCCAGACTTCGCTCCCCATGCCGGGATTCCTCGTCGTCCAGATTCACCTTTGATTTCTTCTTGTGGCCGACCTCCGCCAACTTGAAGTTGGGCACCTGCAGGATTCCACGCAGAACCCGTGTTCACTGCGGGAGTTGCGGTTATGGTTGAGACCCATCCTCGAGGTACCGTTCCCAGTGTTCTAGAGGCAAGCTCTTACCACCCGTTGTGCTCCCGTTGTACCGCGAAGCTAAAAATAGCACGTTAGCCAAGTTAAAAGGGGTCCAATAACAAGAGAGCAGAAAGGAGAAAAAGCTAACTGGGAGGCTCAGAAGAGAGATCGAGGAGGGAGGCTAGAAACGGATTTAAAAACCCAACTCAATTATAGAAGGCTGTTACCAGCTTAAAACATGAATGAAGAGTTCTGAGTAGTCAGTAGTTCAGAAAACAACCTGGCCTGTCCTTCAAACCCCCCCTAGAACTCATGCTGCTTTTATTTATTAACACTTCTGGATGACAAGGAGTAATTTGTCATTGAAGTTTAGGGTTGGCAGAACAACTTTCACAGACTCACAGAACATTAGGGATTGGAAGGGACCTTGAAAGATCATCTAGTCCAATCCCCCTGCCAGAGCAGGATCACCTAGACCAAGTTGCACAGAAACATGTCCAGGGTGAGTTTTAAAAGTCTCCAGAGAAGGATATTTATGCAAGAAGCTTTTCTGAGACAGCAAGTGTTTCTAAAAAAGGTCAGTTTACAGCACTTTCCCCCCCTAAGCTTAATGAGGTTCCTAGAGCTGAAATAATTTCATGAATTTACATTTATTTTCACATCTGAAGAAAGATGCCAAAACAAACCCACCTACAATGAACTGAATAAAGTATAGCCCTGGATTTGATTGAGGAGATAGGAAAACCTACAATGTCAAGAGGGGCCTTCCCATTAGTCACTCTGTTGAATATTCCTTATGTGCCTTTAGAAGTGAAACCACTGGTTAAAGACCAGCACATGTTGTAAGCCAGTTAAAATGAATAGCAAAATGTCTTCTGGTTTTTGGTAAGAAGTAACTTATTTCAAAGCCTTCCAGCAACTTAAGCTGGCTGAAATAATACAGACACTTAACAAGCCACAATTTGCATATCTTGTCTCGACTCACTAAGTTCCATGAAAACTTTTTAAACCCAAGCAGTACCTAAGTGACAGCACTTGTTCTTGTGTATTCTAGAGACACTGAAACCTACAAAAATGATAGAATTACATTAACATTTCAGAAACTGCTCTCCTGCAGAAAAATGGAGTCAGAAGCTGTTTTCCTTTAAAAAAGAAAGTCTAAAGGAGTGGAAAGCCAATACCTAACCCTTAAAGACAGAACAATTCATAAGGCTGTTGTATGCCTTCTCCTTAAATGTCATCTGAACTAAATATTTAGCAGGAATGATTTAGGATGTATTTTGCCTTCGGAAACATGAAAACATTTTAGCACCCAGGTTTCCTCAACTCCTTTAAACAATGAAGCCTTTAAACAGCTTCAAGATTCCCATAAACTTTGCATTAACAAGAGGAAATTAATTGTTTGGAAGAAGCCTGTGCATGATAAATGAACGTAGGTTTAATATCATCATACCAGGCCACAGTTTATAGAGTATATCTATTATGTGGGGTTGACAGCACCGACCATACACAGCTGCCTGATGCTTTCCTTCCAAGGCTCATTTCAATTACACGCGTGTCCATCAGGGTTGCAGTAAGTGTTGTGTTTCATGTTGGCCTTAGCTTTTGTTAAAAAGAATAATCATAGACAAGCTTTCAGTATACAACAAGCCACCACTAATGATCTTCCAGACACTCTGAGATAATAAATCATCAGCATCAACTTGTGAATACCACGCAGACAAGGGGCTTCATCCCAGCTCAGTGGTGAGTTGACTTTTTGGCACAAAAATGTGAAATGGGGCGGCAGGACTGGATGGGAAAAAAATGTTGGATAAAAATCCTTCACGTGTCATTAAGTGAAGCAAGACAGGGTGTCATGAGGGACTTTTGTGCAGTGTAATAGGCTCTGGGTATGACCTATGGAAGAAAGGCCAGGTGGGCAACGGAAGATAAATGACAAGCTGTTCCTTGTTAGGTGGGACTTATCTTGTTGGAACAAGAGGCCATCTCATGGATTGGTAAGAGATGGAAGAAAGGGACTACTAATGGTAAGCTAAGAAAAACCCTTTTCCCATCTAATCAAGTGTACAACGACTTGTAGGGATACAAAGAGATGAAATAATGTGTAAGATTAACAGAAAATTTACCTCCTTGTGAAGCAAAAATGTGCTACTAAGCCACAGTAGTATGAGCTGGTGGAAAACTCTGTGTGCTTGAAATAAAGTTTAATGTAACTCGTTTAGGAAAGGAAAGAGGGGGTAAAAAGGAGAACAGTGCTACATGGAGCCCTCACTATGCCCTTGGTTGTCTTGGCGTTATTAGCAATCCAGGGAATACAGGACTTCCAGCATTCACAGGTCATTTATGGTTCTCTAATCAAACCAGTGTAACATTTTGTAAACTACGACCAGAGCAAGTTACTCGATAAGCACTTCTCAGTAAGGTGTGGAAAAGAAATCGTGTTACGAATGTCATCAGCCCAGGAAGCTTTCTATGAGGGATTTGCACGGAACCCCATCACTCTTCTGCAATGGTTTAACAAAGTAGGGAGAAAAAAACGCTCCTGCTAAAACTTAGGGGCTTTGAGAAGCTGGTAAGTGATAATGAAGACAGGAAAGCCACATGACAAAGTGTCTCTTATCAGATGGGATATACCAACAGAATGCAGGACTGTGCCCCGGAAAGCAGAGGCTCTGAAAAGAATTAAAATTCACAGCAGGGGAGGAAAACATGTTAATACCTCTGAGTGATGTGCATTAGTGAAAAAGAACTGTTTGAACCCTCTAATCCGTGCAGTAGAAGTAATTTTATCCCTGTGTGAAAAGTAGGTGAGGTTAGTACTGAAATACAGCTGGCAGTTTCGGTGGCTGTATTTATAGTGGGGTTTAGAAGCCTCAAGAGAGCTCCAAAGATAACCACAGCAGTGACTTTATTTGCTGAAGAAAACATCTTGCTGTTAAAAGCTTGACGCTCAAATCTGGTTAGCTTATTAAAAGAGAAGATTGAGGAGTGATTTGATTAGAGAGTATAATGCCTTCACAAGGAGAAAACAGAGGGGGGCACATATCATTTTGTTTAGTGAGAAAGGCAGAAGAAAACCTAAGAAATCAAATCAGATAAATTCTAATAAGAAATAAGATACAAAACCCAGTAACATCCTGACAGATTATTTCCGGAAGTAAACTACTTAGAAAATCAACCATCTCCTAAGCTCTCATCATCCTTCAAGCAGAGCAGTGTAATTTGCTTTGAAGATGTGCTGTTCAAATCATAAAAGCCTTTGGTCCCAGTAGAGTAGCATGGGGTAAATACCAAGAGCATGTGATAGAGATGATCAGACTGACGGACTGAGGCAACTAAGGCTTATGCTGTTGTTTTTTGGAAACCTTTTGATTTCAGTAAATCACCACTTTCTAAAACTCTCAGCTTATATTTGCTCATTAAGTACTAGAAGAGCTTTAACAACTATGTGGCATATCCCTCTGGCAATGAGTGTGCTCCATCACCACACAATCATTTGGTTGTGAATAGCCTGAGTAAGTCTTTCCTTAGCCCTTCAGGAGTGCAATCCTTGGACAACCCTTAAAATTGCTCCCTTTCCTAGGAGGAAAGGAAGATATGGTACTATGTTGTAAAAGATGCAACTTGACCTGCTGTGGGGATATTGGACTAGATGATCTTTTGAGGTCTCTTCCAACCCCTAATATTCTGTGACGCTGTGATTCTGTGAAAAGATGTGATTGTGCTTTCCTGCATGGTAACTGTTTGTGAATTATTTTGTGGTGAAGAGCAGTGGTCAGATGGTAGGGTCTTAATGTCTGTGTGGTAAGAGAGCAGGGTGGGTGGACAAGCAAGCATGGGAAAAGGAGTTGAAAATATCAAGGAATAAAGAACACAACTGAAACTAAAGTGCACAGGAATTCATGCACTATGTGAAAGGATATAAGAGAATCAGAAGACAGATGTCGTGGAAGGAGGTAGAAGTGCTGCATGATGGAGCCAGGCTCTTCTCGATATCATCTAATGGCAGGACAAGGGACAAGCTGGAACGTAGGAAGTTCCACATCAATATGAGAAGGAACTTCACAGTGAGGGTGACAGAACACTGGAAGGGGCTCTCCAAGGGAGTTGTGAGTCTCCTTCACTGGAGATGTTTAAGACCTGCCTGGATGTGTTCCTGTGTGACTTGGTCTAGGTGATCCTGCTGTGGCAGGGGGATTGGACTAGATGATCTTTTGAGGTCCCTTCCAATCCCTAATGATTCTGTGGTATGGAGAAAGGCCTGATTTCAAGTTGAGCATCCTAATGTAAGTCACAATGTCTACTCAAATTCAGCAGTGGGAAGGAGGCAGGAAAATTTATAATCTGTATTAAAAGAGTGCACAAGAACAGGCATTAAAAGACAATCCCAGGGGACCACAAAATTGTAATTGTAATATATGAAAACTTTATCATTTTGAGCAGAAATGCTAGAGCTGTGAATTGCTAAATACTGTGAACGAGAGAGCAATTCCATACAAGGACAAAAAAAGGCAAATGCTTCAGAAAATGTATTCTGTACATTCAGTAGGAGAAGCCTCATTATTACCCAAACAGTGACTGCTGCAAGATAGAGTCTCATCCACACAGACACAGAGATGGAGTTTGCAATGAGGGTACTGCTGCCCTGATTGCTCTTGCTGTAGCTTCTACATGAGCAAGAGCTCTGCTATTAAATCAGGGATATTCCTGCCAGTGGGGTCCCCAGGGGGGTCAAATGTTGGCTTCTGACTGCTCCACTTTACATTTAGATTCACTGGAAGTTTATAGGGCAGAGGAATGATTCTATAAAAAGCCTGAAGCTAAGAGGAAATGAGAGCAGAAAGCCAGGAGCTGCAGGGACCCCTCCTGCCTCCTTAAAGATCAGTGGGCTGTTTGAAATCATTCTCAAGAGGCAATATAAAAGTAAATAATGCCCGTATCTACCAACATCTTGCCCCACTGATAAGAGCCAGGGTGACTACCCATCTTAAATCACAGCTTCTGTGTTTTCTATCTCTTGCTGTTTTTCCCTTGATTCCTTGGATCACTTTACTTTCTGATCTCAACCCGCAATGGTCAATCCAGTATTTTTGTGAGGAGTTTTGAGGGCTGCTTCCAATGGTAAGGGGCCCACACTCTGTAAAACCCCTAAGCATGTGTTTTTAAAGCTTTGCTAGCTTTTAGAGCAAGACTCCTGTGGCTGACAACAATCTAAAAGCAGCTCTTAGAACAAAACATTACAGGCACTTGGAAATCTGTAAAGAATTGGTGAATCACTGCAGATGATATTTGAGGAATTGAAACACCTGAAAATGTGACAACGTGAATCACGTTTCTCTTTGTCATCACTGTGACTCACTGTTTCCCACTTGAAGTAGGATGTTCTCCAACTTTTCTTCTTTTATAAATCTGATGCACGGGAATTACACCTCAGCTAGCTGGGATGACTTTCCCTGAAGACTGGCACTCATACCTACATTTGGAAAACTGATACAGCGGCAAGAGAAGTTCCAAGGTTAAGATCACTCTAAGTATCAAGTTGTATATTAATTTTCACACATAACTGAAAACATGCACATGTGCAGCCTTGCCCCAGGGAATGAAAAGCATGTGGCTTCAGAAATGATAAATAACAGGTGTACAAAATCTTCTAAAAGCTTGTTGACAGCTCTGAAGAAACCACCCAGAGCTGGCTGCTGCACCAACAATCTAATGAAGTTGTACTGAAAGACCCTTTTGATATTAAAAGAGGAGGCAGCAAAAAATGAGCAATCTCAAAGCAGAGGGAAGAGCTTAGAGCTCTTAGGAACTCTGACAAGGGTTAAAATTTGCCAGGCATTCAGTTTAGAGATAACTGCTGAAGGGGGAGTCTAGATGCTTGAAAATGCCATCTTAGAGTCACAGGATCATAGAATTGCTTATGTTAGAAAAAGACTTCCAAGAATGTTGAATCCATTAACCCAGCTGTCCCAAGCCTACAGCTAAACTGTGTCTCTAAGCTCCAGATCTACATGACTTCTAAACACATCCAGGGATGGTGGTTCAATCGCCTCCCTGGGCAGCCTGATGACTCTTTCAATGAAGTTTTTCCTGTCTAACCTAAACTTCTCCTGGTGGAACTTGACGCCATTTCCTCTTGTCCTACCACTCGTTACTTGCAAGGAAAGACCAACCCCCATATCTCTACAGCCTCCTTTTGTAGACAGTAGAAAGGTCTTCCATCAGCCTCCTCCTCTGCAGAATAATCTTCCCCAGCTCCAGTCAGAATCCTGGCACAAAAGACAGCTTTTATCCCAGTGCCACTATGCCATGCTTCTCTCATATCTTTTGCAGAAGTATGTTCTTGTTGTTACCTCTTCCCCCTCTACTCTACCCTGGTGACACCACATCTGGAATATTGTGTCCAGTTCTGAGCCACTCAGTTCAAGGACATAGAACTGCTAGAGAGAGTCCAGCATAGAACCACAAAGATGATGAAGGGAGTGGAACATCTCCCTGATGAGGAAAGGCTGAGGGAGCTGGGTGTTTTGGTTAGCTTAGAGAAAAGGTGACTGAGGGGTGACCTCATTATATCTATAAATATTTGAAAGGTGGGTGTCAGGAGGATGGAACAACTCAATGTCATGTAGTGCTAGGACAAGGAGCAATGGGTGTAAGCTGGAACATAAGAGGTTCCACATCAATATGAGAAGGAACTTCTTCACAGTGAGGGTGACAGAGCACTGGAAAGTGCTGCCCAGGATGGTTGTGGAATCTCCTTCTCTGGAGACAACTGAAACCCACCTAGACGTGTTCCTGTGTGACTTGATCTAGGTGATCCTGCTGTGGCGGGGGTTTGGTCTTTCAAGGTCCCTTCCAATCCCTAAAGTTGTGTGATTCTGTGACAACTAGCTAATTGCTTGGTTACTTAATAAATGAGCTCTACTTAGTACTTCCCAGACAAGCAGCACAGTAAAGGATACAACTCCAGAATCAATATCAGGGTTTTCCGTGTTTCAAACTCATCCAGGAGTCTCGTAATTCTGTCATGGGACAGAGAGGCAAGAATATCCCTCTCTTGATGCGCTCGAGCCTTTGTTTTGCTTCGCAGAGGAATGAATTTGGCAGCACAAGACACTCTGTTCCCTTTGTGTACAACTCGTTTCACAAAGCTGAAGCAGCCTCTGTGTAAAAATCAAAGGACAAGCCCTGCTCAGACTTGGTTCAAAGCCTTCTGCCCAGCAGGTGTAGAACCGTGCCACCGACCAGCCTTCGACAGCTACCTACCACTCACGGCTTCAACTCTCCACCACGAAAAACTTTTTGCTGAATGTGAGGTGCTATTGCCCTCTCCTGGCTGTCTCCAAAATAAAGCAACGAGTTCACATCAAGGGAAAAACTAGCTTCAGGTGATACAGCCTTGTCCTGACAAAGTCTGCTGCTTCTGCATCCCTCAGGACACGTTGCTATGGACTTGTGACACTAACACTGTCAAGAAGCCAAATCCAGGCACCTATCCTGGCAGCCCCTGGCTTGTGTTATTTCTGATTGGAGCTACTTGTACCTATGGCTTGTATGGATGTCCCTGTCCTCGGTCAGAAACCTCAGGCAAGTGCTTCCAGCACTAATGCAATGGGATGATGCCCTGCTGGTACTTTCATCTTTCAGACTCTTCCCCACCTGAGCCCACCTCTGTCTCTGGTTACACATGCTCAGCATCTCAGACTGATGGTTAGATATTCTCCAGCAGTGATGTTAAGGAGTTGGAAAATTTATTTACCTTCCAATCTCTTGTTTAACCTCATAATAGGCATGGAGCTTTCTCCTGGTGGCCACTTTCTTTGCTTCTTGGTCTTTCTTAGCTTTGGAAAGAAAGGAAGCTGTGAAGTGTTAATACTTAGACAACACAGCCTTGCTAACCACACGCAAATTATTACAGGACAATTCAAGGCAGGAAAATTTACAAGGCTCCTCTAAACCTCTGCACAGAATTAAGTGGAGCTGTCTGATGACAGAACCTGTCACTATGAACTTTGGGGCTGCATTTTGACCTGACATAAGTCAGAAGAGCCAGGCTAGAGAACACAGCATCACCAAAGCCATGGCCCCACTTCGTTCTGTGAGCTATTGTGACAATTTGTCATGTAGTCCGAATAAACAAAAAAAAGCTCTTATTTGTACATCTAAGTCAGTAGAACATTTGCTTTTATACTGCATCCTGCCATACTGATAATATAAAAATGCTACACAGAACTATAGAGCAGATACCACCTGCTTCTACCACATGCATGCCAAAAGTCCTCTACAACAGAAAACACGTTGCAACGGCAAGGAAGGAACTCTGGCAGCTGAAAGAACGACATTACCTTCACGTACGATAAGCTCTGCTTTGCACAAAACCTCCCCACCTGTGTTTTTGGCAACACAGGTATAAACACCACCATCTTCTGAGACAGCGTTGGCCACCATTAAGAAATAGGTTGTTCCTACATTCCCTTGGTGGATCCTGTCACTGTCTGTCAGCAGCAAAGTGCCCTGAAAGAACAAAACGACATTTTGGCACTGGAAAAATCCAAGTGGAAACACGTTTCTTCTCTTCATGAACCATAGACTGGTTTGGGTTGGAAGGGACCTCAGATCATTTAGTTCCAACCCCTTGCCATGGGCAGGGACACCTCTCACCAGACCACGTTTGTCCAGAGCCCCATCCAGCCTGACCTTGAACACTTCCAGGGATGGATCAGCCATTACCTCCCTGGGCAACCTGTTCAGTGCCTCAGCACCCTCACAGGGAGGAAATAGGAAACAAGGCACGGGAACAGAGCTACAACACAGAATGTTTAGGCTAGTAAATCGCACTAACAAAACTTTGGCTGAAGAAGTCCCCATGACTAACTGGTTTCCACATTACCCAACAACATTTTTGTTTCATTACCCGTTCATAGGAACACAGGCTTGGAGGGGACACCAGGGCTATGTGGATTATTCTTCAGTTCTCCCAGAACACCAAACCTGAGCAGTCAGCCTAAGGAGCACAAGGACCCTCTACTTTGCTTGTGCTGGTTCTTGTGCCTGCTTACTATATTCATAAATGCTACCAAAAAATGGAGTGTGTGAAACACAGCGAGCAGGTTATGGAGATTTGCAAAAGGACCTGTC
Source organism: Phoeniculus purpureus (assembly GCA_028565055.1). NCBI lineage: Eukaryota > Metazoa > Chordata > Aves > Bucerotiformes > Phoeniculidae > Phoeniculus > Phoeniculus purpureus. Next base: position 1,186,335 of record JAOXOE010000506.1, read on the forward strand.
CAGGCAGTAAAATTAGGGTCTAGAGAACAAGTCGTGCAAGGAGCGGCTGAAGGGACTGGGGTTGTTTAGGCTAGAGAAAAGAGGACTAAGCGGAGACTTTCTCACTTGCAAGGTGGGAGTTGGTCTCTTCTCCCAAGGAAGAAGCTATAGGACAAGTGGAAATGGCCTCAAGTTGTGCCAGGGGAGGTTTATGTTGGCTCTGAGGAACAATTTCTTCCCTGAAAGTTGCAAGGCCTGGCCCAGACTGCCCAGGGCAGGGTGGAGTCCCCATCCCTGATGGTATTTAAATGATTTGTAGCTGTGCTGCTGAAGGACATGGTTTAGTGGTGACCTGGCAGTGCTGAAAAACGGTTGGTCTCAATGATCTTAAAACCCTTTTCCAACCAAAATGATCCTGTGATTCTAAAAATGTCAGATAAATGTATCTAATGCAATACAAGTAGGTGATGCAACCCTAGTCCTCCACACGAAATGTTGTCTCTGAGTTGTTTTCATTCCACTGGAGCAGAACTCTGAGTTACAGCAGATCACTCAGTTACAGCAATCCTCAATTTGCCCAGGGTGTGATACTGCTGCAGCAATGTTCTTTCTATAACAGCTTCCAGATGAGGATTGACACAGCACTGTTAGGGCTCTTCAACTTACAATAGAGGAATAGAGGCTCTAGAATGTGACATTGTCCTTTGTCACATTCATTCTACCAACTAACTGTAAAGAACATACAGGGCCTCAAAGTCATCTTGACATTTGGAATTAAAAACTCTTAATCCCATCTCTGACCCCAAAAGTGAGACCTCCAAGTGGCTCTCAGGCAGAAGCCAATCTTCCTGCCTATCTGGGAGCCCCAAACCGTTTTGGTTGTCCCTTCTGCAATAGGAGCCACAGTGACAGGGGAGACAATGCAGGATGAGAAGCATGGTTGGTGGACCCAGCAAGAACTGTCACTGGTTCAACAAAGTCTATAGATATAGAACCTTACAATCATTCAGGTTGGAAAAGACCTTTGAGATCAACCAACAACCCAACTCTACCAAGTTCACCAGTAGACGAGATCTCTAAGCACGACAACTAAATGATCTTTAAACACCTCCAAGGATGGTGACCCAACCCCCTCCCTGGGAAGCCTGTTCCAAGGCCTGACCACTCTTTCAATGAAAACATTCTTCCTAATGTCCAGCCTAAAATTGCCATGGTGCAGCTTGAGGCTGTTCTATCACTAATTACCTGTGAGAAGAGACCAACCCCCACCTCTCTACAATGTCTCTTCAGGTAGTTGTAGAGGGCAATAAGGTCTTCCCTCAGCCTCTTCTTCCTCAGACTAACTAGTCCTAGCTCCCTTAGCTGCTCCTCACAAGGTTTGTTCTCCAGACCCTTCCCCAACCTTGTTGTCCTTATTTGGACCTGCTCCGGCACCTCAATGTCTTTGTTGTATCAAAGTGCCCAATACTGAAACAGTACTCAAGTTGTTGCCTCACCAATGCTGAGTACAGGAGGACAATCCTATTCCATTCTAACCCAAAGTCAAAGCACTGCACTACATTCCTTTCTGTGATCACTCTCAGCCAGACAAAAGTCTGCACTTACCTTAAACCACAAAACAGTAGGCTGAGGGGTTCCTTCGATCACTGCCTGAAATTTGGCACAGTCCCCAGCATTCACCTGCACATCCTCTATCGTCACTTGCATATATGGAGGACCTGGTGAGACACAAGGGGGGGTTTGCTGTGACTTTATTGATAGTGTGCTGATGCAGCTTGAAATACTCAAATGGGATTTATAGGCATGGCCACTTAGGATATAAATTAGTTTAAAGTCAAGTCATATCACATCAATGCATTTGGCGTTCTTTATCACTTCTAGGCTTCTTCTCTTCATGCATATCTGTTACTTTTTGTTTAATAAAATCTTACTGCTCAAGAAATTGAAGTAATTGAAACAATAGTAATCAGCAGTTTTTACCAAAGGAGAAGACAACGCCAATCATGAGATATGGGAAAAGGAAACAAGCTTCTTACTTGTTGGGGTCTTCTCCTCAGTCTTATACACACGAGTCCTTTCTGTGGTCTCAATATAAACTTCACTGCGAACATCCCAGACCACATCTCCTTCTCTTCTGTACCAGTCTCCTGTCCCTTCATCTGGTGATGTTCTTTGATGAAGCCCAAGAGAGAAGATCATTGCATAGTCACATACAACTACTGAGATACAGGATTACACCCTGCTATTGAGCAGTGTGTTTCATCAATTCAAGTCACAACCTGCTTCCTCCACCACAGAGAACTTGCTTTTCTTGCAGCAAGTCTGCTCCCCACAGAAATCTGTACACAGAGAAGGGTATTTACCTGGTAATGGGAACAGTGCGCTCCTGAGCACTTCCATCTCCAGCAGCTGTCTCTTCATGGGAATGACCAGGGCTGGGCTTTGACACACTTGGTTCTTCAGATGGAATCTGCCTTTGTGCTTTGTCTGGCAGCAGAAATGGGGCAAGTTACACACATCACCTACAGTGACACACCTGAAACCCTGAGCAACCTTTGGAACCATCTCTAGTCTGCCTTGTGTCAGAACCAAGTCCATCTGACTTCAGCTGAGTGCAGTCACTAAAGCTAAGAGAAGAGCTTGGCCCTTTGGAGACTATGCAAAGCAAAGGGCTTGAATAATGTCAGAAACAGAACAGTGGCACATTGCTGACAGGACAAAACTAATTCTTCTGACAGGAAACACACACAGACAAAAGCACGAGAAGCAGTCACTAGGGACAAGAAGAAACAGGATGTCTTGAAGGACGGGGCGAGTTTGATACAGGAGGAATTTAACTATGGTGAGTTCTGTCTCATAGGATCATAGGATGTTAGGGGTTGGAAGGGACCCAAAGAGATCATCGAGTCCGGCTGTGATTAAATCATAGAGTCATAATTTATTTAAGTTGGAAAAGATCCTTAAGATCATCAAATCCAACCAGTAACCCAGCACTGCCAAGTCCACCACTAAACCATGTCTCTAAGCATCTTTTAAATATCTCCAGGGATATCCAGCATTAGCTTTGGACACACGAAGACTTCAATTAAACTTTGTGTTACAGGAAGAGCTCTTGACTCACTGGTGCAATCACAGACAGCATCATCGAGATGAGTAAGGTTATCTCAATGTAAAACTGGTGGTCATGGCAGGCCCTGGCTGGAGGTACAACTAATATGGAGATGAAATGGATATATGGTGATAAAGAGGACTTGGTGATGTTGTAACATTAGCTTTGGTGCTCCTCCACTGGGTTCCTGGAAAGTGTCCTTGTACAACTCTAAGTAGCACCAGAACAAGGTTTGGTCCCTGGTGCTTATAGGAACAAGGAAGCAAAAAGATCAGGTTGCCTGAGGGCAGTTCAGGTATTGGGAGTTTTCTTATTATTAATTATATTATCAGATATAATTGCCAATTGGTGTTGAGGGATATGGTTTAGGGGTGAACTTGTAAGGTAAGGCAGATGGTTGGACTCTATGATCCCAGGAGTCTTTTCCAACCAGGGTGATTCTGTAATTCGTATTTAACAACGAGTTTGATATTCCATTTCCAAAGTACCCGATTACCTTGTGATACTGATCATTGATGTTACTCCATGGGATAATGTGTACCATCTGCTTTTACATCTGAGAAGAAAAGATTAAGTTAAGTCTTCTCCCCAGCAGGAAGGGCCTTTCTTGAAAAAAATCTGGACTACTTTGGAAAAAAACCCCAGCAATCCTAGAAGTCACCAAACCGGCCCTACTGGAATGGAAAACATGGTTAGTCAAGGTGTTACTGACACGACCAGAGACCCTGGGTTGGTGGGATTGTGCTTTCTTATTGCCTTTTAATTGAAAGCATGTGAACATAAGGACAGTTGTCAAGCCTCCAGTATATTAAAATATTTCACCATATTAATAAACCAGTTTGTTTCTCAGATGAAAGGATTGCAGAGTTGATGACACCTGGCTGGCTCAGTTGGGAGAGCACAGCACTCTGAATCTCAGGCTCGTGGGTTTGAGCCCCATGTAGGACAGCATACCTTCAGAAAGTCTGGGTACACCAGGTACTATACGCTTATGCTGCTCCAGCAGGGGTGGTTGGACTTAGATGATCTTTCGAGGTCTCTTCCAACCTGTGAGACTCTGTGAAAACCATCTCATAAAACCTGCCTGGATGAGTTCCTGTGTGACTTGGTCTAGGTGATCCTGCTGTGGCAGGGGGATTGGATTGGATGACCTTTTGAGGTCCCTTCCAATCCCTAATGATTCTATGATTCATTCACCATTGTGTAACCTCTGTAGTTACCACTAAGGAAATAATCTGCTAGATGACATTTGGCTTCCGATTTTTGAATCACCTTACTTCACCAGATGATTATTTTCCTAGATGCCTTCTAACCAGAAAGGAAAGAAGGTTTGAAAGCCCTGTGATTTCTTCTGCAATTATTTAGGGTCTGATTCCATGAAACACTTCAATGCTCATTAAGTTTTAGACAATAATATCTTTTTTTTGTTTTTTAAACAGCATTTGAAGGCTACTGGATGTGGCCTTTTTGAAGTTAGCAGTGGTGGATTACAGTTACTCTGACTTGACACAGAGACAGCTTAGACAAGTTGCTAAGGCAGAAGCAGACGGAAGAGTGGAAAGGTTGAAGGGTTGATGCTTATTCACTTTTTTTTTTTTTAAAAAAAAGCAAATACAGAAGACTTGTGCTCTTTGACAAGACACAGTCACACACATCATTGATTTTCATCACATGGAAGCCATCAAGGAGTCTGTCAAGGCTCCAGGGCTGGTGAAATGCAGGTGAACTTGATGCACTCAATATCCTGGAAAGTCTCTGATGGTTGATACAAGGGTGTCAAACATATTTCCAGCTTGTTTATGGCAAGCAATAAAAGAAAAGCAACTTCCCTTAGCCACCCCACCAAATACAAATCCAAAGGACTTCTGTAAATCCAGAGGAGAAATCCCATTTCACCTTCCCCACAAAAAATTTAAGTGCAGCATCAAAAGGCCAAAGGTGGGAAAAATCTCCTGTCCCTTCATTTTGGGCAGGTGACAAAACAAACTCCACTTCAGACACAGATGTCAAACACCTCTTGCTTCCAGAAAGATCTACCCCAAGTTTGTGTCCAACCCACCCCCAACCTATGAACTCCATGATTCTTTGGGTCTGAATATCCTCTCTCAATCTCCACCAGCTCAAAACAGAACAAAACAAAAACAAATGCGGGGGAAAATGTCATTGTTGGCACGTTCAGCCTCCCACGGGACATTGTCCAGATGGTCACCAAACCTACCATGCCCTTCAGCAGCCTGGGTTTGGGTACTGGCTTCATGAACTACCACAGAGGGCCTGGCTGCTTTTTCTGAGTGGTCTGAAGGAACGGGCTCAGTAAGGCCAAGGCCACCAGCTCCTCCTCGCATGCCCGGGGGAAGAGTCACCAGCAGTGACGCTGAGTCCACAAGTTTCTTTAGAGCTGTCTTGATCTCCATGTCAGCACGCTGAAGCGAGGCCTGGACAGAAGTATCCATCTCTGACTGGGGGGAAGGGATTCCTACAGACAAGAAGAACAGCTTTTCTCTCTTCAGGGTAAAAAAAAAAAACAGCAGCAGCATCCACCCCACGGAAATATTTGTGACTGTATAATTCGCCCCTCCTAGAGGTGATGCAGAAACGCTTATTCCGGTAGCAAAAAAGGTAGTTAAGACTTCAAATAGAAAGGTTGACACAACACACTTCTGAAACACGTATCTTACCAGGCTGAGGAGGCTGCACCACATCGCACACACGCCCGGCCTCTCCCCAGAGAGTGGAACAGAAAGTCCATCTCCTAACTCAGTCCTACATTGGCTGGTCTGTCAAAAATACTTTCACTAGGATGAGTGAAATGAATGCAGTGGTGACTCGTTGCTGTGATACAGACTTTACGTGTGAGAGCGTTATTCTCACATGGAAGGAGGAGTGAGCAGGTACCAGTCTCATTGATGGCTCTGGAGAAGGGCAGTGAAAAGAATTGAGGGCTGTTCTGCATGAACCCGTACGCCTGAGGGGATGACAGAAAAGCTACTCCTTGCTCTAGAGTAATGTGTTTGCCCTACTTCATGGCATCCAAATACTTTTGCTGGGCTTTGCATTGGAAGGTACCTGGGACTTTCACAGTTGTACAAGGCTACACCTTTGATAGATATTCTAGAAGCAAGGTCACTGGGTCCGTACAGCTGTGCACAGCAGTATGTATAGGGTGGCTCTATGCAGAGGAAGATATAACTCCTGCCTCAACAAACTCATGGTCCTGAAGGCAGAGAGAGGACAAAAGCTTTCCACACAGAAAAATGAATTTTTAATAATGCATCTTTACAGAATGGCCACCCAGGAGACAAATAACCGTGGTCTTATCTCCAGTCAGTGCTGGCAGAAGAAACTAGGCTAGAAAGGGGCTGTAGTACCTCATGAGTTCATCTCCTCCAATCTCCTACCCAATACACCTTCCGCAAATCTTGAGGAGGCACAATAAAGGGACCGGCAGTATCTGAGGAAACCTTCAAGCAACCATAAAGACAAAGCTGCATGTCAGATTAAGACAATCTTCGTATCCATGACATGATTGCCTGTCAAGCAAGAGTACAACCTCAAACCATCATGTGGTTCAAGAAAAAATAAGAGCACTCAAACACAAACAGCTCTGAACTGCCCAGACCATGTCCTGTATCTGTTTTGATTCTGCTTCTTTCCCAGCCTTAAAATAAATTCTAATAAATCTTAGCAGGTAAAGTTGAAGGCTACATTTGGACCAGCTGCCTTTGAATATGTCTCACTTGGGCTTTGGTTCACTATCCTCTGTAGTTACCATAGACTGGTCTAGGTTGGAAAGGACCAAAGACCATCTAGTTCCACCCTCCCGTCATAGGCAGGGCCACCTCCCAAAGGTTGCTCAAAGCCCCATCCAAGCTGCCCTTGATCACTTACAAGGAGGGTAAATATGTAACTTCTGCGTTTGCAAACAGGAAAAGCAAGTTTTGCTCACACTATGTCCCACACTGCCCACCAGTGTCCATCAGCACTGTGCTGGGGGGAAGATCTTTAAGTATTTTCACAGGTAAATATTCTTATTCCCTGGTGCTCCTGTTGTGATTGCTGCCACCTGGTGCTGTCCTACAACCTGGGCACCTGCCAACAAGTGAACTGTTTGGAAAGGCATGAAACACTCTCAGTATCTCTCAAGAGAAATTAAATTGATACGTACATACATGTATACATACATACAGGTTAGCTACAACCACAGCTCTCCCCAGTGCTGCTAAAACTACTACTTGCCTCCCTGTGTAGGTTTGTTACACACTAAGAGCCAAGCTGCTGACCCGAATAACTTTAATTCTAGCTGAACTGTGTCAAACTAGCACCACAGTGATGACACCTTTGATAGATGGTCTCTTTCACAGTTCTAAAACCACAACAGTGAAGCTTTCCACCCCACCAGTAACCAGGAACACGAGACTAACATGTATTTTAAAGTTCCAGTTCAGCCTCAGAGAAGGACCCAACAGGACAGCAACATTCAGAACTCACAGCTGGAACTATTCCTAAACCCAGGATTTTTTCACTTCAACATTTCTGAAACATCCCATCAAACAAGGAGCCAGAGCCCAACGGCATTAAGTTGCAAACCACCTCCTGCTGAAGCCAATGGGAGAAGTGGACTAGCTGACGGACTACCAAATGCCATAAACAGAGAAGAACACAGAAACCCAGAATGTTCAGTGACAGCCGATGCAAGATATTTATTGATATAAACTCAGCATCTAACAGCGTACCTTGTATTTCATTTTTGTTGGGTTTATTTGTATTTGTGTCTCAAGCAAACTGAAGTTTCCACTTTATTAGTACCCGTTCACTTGCAGGAGTATTAGTAAAACATTCATTGTATTCAGATTTTTAATACAGCTGCATGTTTTCATCTACAAGAAATAAACCCCAACACGCCTCATTAGTTATCTACATAGTTGAATCACTTATAAGCATCATTTTTCACCTCTAGGAAAATATTTTGAAAGAAAATGTAATGAACTTCCCATAAACCTTTCACTTTTTGAACAGGGTCCTGCAGAGGATTTTAAAAATTCTTTTAGACTGATTTTGTTTTGAAAATGTAAACAGATGTTAATTGCTTTGAGCTAATAAATCGTAGCTATTTCTTCTATGACCATTTGAACTGCAACCTTATAGCTTCTTTAGAAAAAAAACCTGAGCATCATCCACAACAGGAGGAAATCTCCACACTCCTTCATGATCTCCTGGATGAATATCGTATTTTTGAAGACTATCATAGGACAAATTCTTTTCTCAGCAATATCTTTGTAAATGTTAATCAAGTCCCCTTCCATCTGTGGAATTATTCTAGACTGATACTGCAATAATGAAACAAAACAACTTAGTTTCAAAAGCATTTCCCTGTTGTATGTCTGTTACTTTCCAACGCACAGTGCGGTAAATGAAAAAAGCACTAACATACACCCATCAATTACAAAAGAAACAGTAGAAAGCAAGGAGATGTTATAAAAAAACTGGGAGAGTACCATAAAAGAGGCTTGATTTCTTTCACCGTATGTAATCACTGGAAAAGCATCCTATATCGTGAGGGTAGTGCACGTGATATGACACACAGCATCCTGTTTGGATCTTGAAAGTAAAAGGCTGTTCATTTTATGATGCACGTGATCAAGATGCAGCCACAGAAGGAACATATGATGTGTTGGGTTTCTGCTACAAGCACCTTTGGTGAATTCTTGTTAGTCCCTGTCAGTGAGAACACTGTTCAGGGGACTTCAGAACCATCTTCACAATACTGCCTAGCTGGGAAACACTGAGACATCATCACACATACATCTCCAAGGCAGAAGCTCACTTAACCCTCTCTCTTCATGCTGGTTAGAAATGTCAGCATTGCCTGAGCATTTCTGGTTTCCTTACACCGTGTAAATGAAAACATTTTCTGTTGCAAAACTTCCCCACAACTCATCTGGGACAAGTGCTGGCACTTCTCATCCCATATCTCTGTCAGATAGAGAGGACCAGTGATTGGTCCTTCTGAGATCAACAACAAACTCGAGCTGACTTCAACTAGGAGCAGTATCTGGACCTATGAGCTCATTTCTTTCCAGGGCTGTGTTAACATATTGAAGATTTGTGCAACATTCAGTTTGGGTGAAGCCAACAGGAATGGGCCGTGCTCAGTGCATCTTAACCTCCCTCTCAATCAGTGCTCCAGAGAAACTCAACAGAAGGCAGTATCTCGGCAAGACAGCTCAACGCGCACACGGTTACAGTAATACGATGTGATTGCAATGAGAAATTCTAAGCAGCCCAACACATTCTGATCAGGTGCATTTTTCAACTGGGCATTTATGGTAAAATACCTCTTTAGTTTTTTGTACCTCTCTTTGTGCCTCTACTACTTAGTTCTAGACCAGTGGTGCATTCCTCTTAGCATATAGGAGACATTACCCATCAATCAGTTAGCGGTAATGGTTCACCACTGACATGTACAGGAGGCCAAATATTCTTACAGTTATATTTATTGACACAGACCACGTTTGTGGTTCTTCGTATGTGTCCCAGTGTTTGGTTACAGATGCAGAAGTCATTCTGTGCAGCACTTGAATCCTGTGGTGCATGTTAAGTAAAACTATGTTTTAAAGGATATGCTTTATAAACATACATGTAGGTTTCCTCCATATAGAAACCTGCATATTTAGACAACTAGGAAGTAGACTTGAAAACAGCACTTAAAACCACGGCCTTTTTTTACTTAAATAAGAGAACAGCAAAATATTTGCTTCCTCAAGTCAGTGGGACTTTCACCACTGACTTTAGTTAAAACTAGGATTTCACTCCAAAGGTCTGACCAGCCCTTTTCATCCTTAGGAAATGCAGTATTTTCTGTGTTTTTCATTCTGTGGCAGAAGTTTAAAATATTCTGACTGTGCACATCGAAAGGTTCATGAAGAAATGTTGACAGAGCTAAGTGTGCGGCAGAGTCAAAGCAGTACAAAGCTTCATGACATCGGAGCCCACACAGTGATAGGAGATAAACAGTCCTCCTACCCTGGTTGCTGAAGGGTAGTGAAAAGTTAGACACTTTCACCCTCTTGCCACACCGTAATGTTCAAATCTGGCACTTGAAAGAATTTTTAAGATCATAGACAGAAACACACTCACCCATTTATACTTCTGTCGTAGGCAGGAAAATCAAGCTTTTCCTAAAACTACCATCACTGCTCTGCTATGGAATGATATGTTCACCTCGATCAAAGCTTTTAAAGTTACAAGCTGTTCTGACAGACATGTTCCCTTTAAGACTGGAAAAGCTTGACATACCAAGTTTAATTATATTTTCCTGAAAGGTTTTCCCTCCTACATGTTCTCTTGTGATCTTTGCCACCAATTGCCCTCACCTACAACAATTTTGATTAGCTTTTTCTAAAAACACTGTTTTCTTTTGAAGTTGAAAATGATGCTGGCATCTGTTCAGCTTTGGGAGAGGTCTTCTGTGCTGATGTGCAAGGTAACAGGCTCGCCGACAGTCCCATAGCTGAGGGTTCTCGTGGAAACTTCAGTTTTAAAGCTTGACTGTCCATTGTCTGCTGAGAGCTGGACTTCGGTGCAGAAAGATGGTTTCACTGTGAAAGAGGGAGGAGGAGCTGCTGCTGTTGTTGCTGCATGTACTCCTGCCATGCAGGTGTCACTCACATGGAAAGAGATGTTTGACGGGCCTACAGACTGCACACCGGTGACTCTAGATGCTGACATGAACATGCCCCCAGGAATGTGCTCCTCAAACTGGCTGAAGAATCTTTGTCTGGGCTCAGGCACCACAGGTCTCATCACATTCAGCAGCACTGGCTTCCCAACTGTTGGCTCGTTAATCTCTGTCTGGAGCACTGAGATCTCACAGGGTTTCTCTGCCGTGCGTTTCTGATCATCACACCCATAGGTCTCACCTTCTTCAGGAACATAATCTTCCAGATCCTCCAAAGTTAACACTTTGCCATTGTGGGTTAAGATTTTGCGGTCCCGGGTGCTAATGTCATCTGTCTGTACCTCCTCTGGTTCATCAACTATAACGACATTGCCCTCCTCTGGAAGGACCTCTTGGACTACTTCTGGTATCTCCTCTTCAACATGCCAAGATACGTCTAATTCATCTGCCACTTCCTTAACCTCTGGACTCGCTAGTGAGAACAGAAGTTCATGCTGGTCTGGGGCAGCTGTCTCAAAGCTGAAGATCAAAGGTTCGCCCCCACAGGCAAGCAGTGGGGAAGCGACATCTGACCCACAGTGAGCACTCACTTCCTGTGGGAAGCTCTTTCCTTCAGTTCCACAATCCATAAATGAATTATTTCCTAGCTGTTCAGACTCACAAGGGGAGCTTCTGTCTTCACTGCTGGCTTGAGGCCCTTCCTGCTCAGCTGCATACACCAGGGGCTGCATATTGGCTTCAGACAGATTGTCGCTAGGCAAAGATTTTGACTGTTCCACCAGTTTGTTGTTGGAGTTGTTTGTATTTGGATCATCTTCCGGGGAACGCCCAGACCTTGAGCCTGGAAAAGTGAATGTTAACACCCCTGAGTCATCTTCTTCTTGTTTTACTGGGGAAGAGTCTCTTTTTCTCACAGGTTTGGGTGATTTTTTCACCTTGAATTCAATTATTTCTTCCACTTCAACCCATTTGGGCTTTTTCTCGTCCACCTTGGTCTCTATGACAACGTCTGTAGCCGCTGCTCCTTGCCTGTCCTCCGGTTCCGTGACAAAAAGCATGGGAACTGCAGACTTCGTACTTGTCTCCTGCTCATGTCTGTGGACCGGTTGCCTGATCTTTGAAACATAAACTGGCTCTGGAGTTGGCCCTGCTCTCGGGGAGCGGGAGGGTGAACGTGAAGGGGAACGTGCAGGAGAAACCCTTCCCCTTTGCCTTGGGCTCTTCACCACAGTGGTAATCGTTTCCTCTCTGATGACAGAAAGGGTTGGAATGGAGTTGGCAGGAAGATGAGACTTTTCAGGGAGCCACACTCCATCAGCACATGCCATTGTTGGTCAGGGTGCTACACTGGGGTTAGTTTTGTGAGCAGTCCAGCTTTTGGTGAAGCGTGTCATCTTGGGAGGGGTACACACACAGCGCACACACCCACATGCCCATCTCCACTTACTTTCAGATACAGGGAAAACCTCCATGGACCTCCCTGAGTGCATGAACACACATGAGAAATGTTCTTCTAGGTGCTTGTATTGACCACCTACTATGTTACTTTGGATCTGTACAAGTTTCACAAGATTTTAGACACTCAGGGAGTTTAATCTCTTCCAGGGTGTCCTTATCCCAAATCCTGGCTACATCAAACTCAATGTCAAAATGCCCTGTATTACATTAGGGTCAATGGCTTATTTTTAATAAATAAAACATATAACTGCTTTTTAAATGAAAGACTTATTAAAGACTTTCCAGACCGGAGATCCAAATTCTCACATGCAGAACAGTTACAATAAAAGGGCAATAAACTTTTCGAGACAAGGAAACATCAGTTTAGAAATCTTACTGCACGAGTCAACTATGCCCAAAGTACTTATTTTCACTCTTCATAGAATCATTATTGCAGACACAGCCTGACCCTACTACCCTCAACTGACACAGGGGTACTGGAATGCATGATTATAACTTCTCAGCATATTTCTGATGGCCTTACTTTAGATTTTTTGTGGTATCCAAAGCACTTGGGACTTCCCTATGTAACTTATACACCTTGTGTTAAAATAATCCTCTGCTCCCATGGCAGGACAAACTATGACTTTAAATGAGCTACAGACTAAATTGGATCAAATAGTTTGAAAACATAGGGACCTAAACCCAGACTTCAGTGCTCTGAATTTATGTATTTAGTGAGCAGTTTTTTTAACTGTGTTTCTTACATGGCAAAACTTGAAGTTCTTTGAAACCAGTGCTCTACAGCAGAACCAACAGGCAAAGCTAATTTCGCTTATGTGGAGATTCTGTCCCTATCCCAAGCAATGGAATTAAAAAAAATGAACTAACTGAAAGGTAAAGACAATGGCCTGCACTGGGATTATGAATCAAAACAACAGCCTTTTCATTTCTCTCTTTCTCCTCACCAGCCTCTACCCACAACCACATAGGGCTGAAAGTCACCAGCTCTGCTCTCCAGCCACATCTGCTCTGCTTTTTGCACTGAGGTTCAAATAAGAGTGTAATTTGTCCTTGTGCAAGCAGAGGTGGTGGAAAACTCTCCAGTTGGATATCGTGTAGCCTTTCTCACCTCTTGGTCTCATTTTTGGAGACTGGTATTGCCTTCTCTTATGGAGATCAGATCTCTCTCTTTGAGGATGTGGTGCAGGACTAGATCAGCCACAAAGTGACTTGTATTCTTCCAGAGCACTCCCTCTTCTAAGGCTCATTTCCACTGCTTTACTCCTTCCCTGAGTTTTAAAAGGGTTTTTTCTGATCCTCTAGCCCCTGTTGAGCTCATCTACTCTCTGACACTGCTACAGAGCTTTAAGGTTTGTGCAGAGCCTTCATAATGGCCATGATGCCTTCTGAGTTACCTAAAACTAAATTATTTAGAGATAAAGACAAGAATGAGTGCTGTAGATTTTGCTATACATTGCAAGATGGGGTTTTGGGTCTGGGATTTGCATATATAGAAACCATTCAAACTGCATTTAAAGCTGCTTCTGTTCCTCAGCTCACTACATACTAAGGAGAGGTTGAATGTGCTCTCTACCCTAACGCTATCCCACTGGTGACTGAGATTCAGTCTAATGAGTTCAAGACTTCATCCACTAGCAAACTGTCTATGGAATTTACATATCAGAAATTTAGAATTCAGCTTAACAGATGCCAACTTGTAACAGCTGAATATGATCTAATCAATATTAATGCTGATGGTGAAGTGAAATCATGAAGGGAAAAGGAGGACTATTAGCTGACTGAGGAGAGATGTAAAATAAAAGCACCTCTCCAGTTGATTTACAGGGGCAGAAATGCAGATAAATGAGATTTACCTACTATTACTTTAGACATGGTCTGTCTTTAAGTGATTCCTTCCTGCTCACGAGTTTCTCAGGATGTTCCTAAACATGATATCAAAAAATATTTCTCTGTTTCACCACCTCACTGACATCTGAAGGATGTTACAGGCCAAAACATCTTCATTTTCTTGTCTTTCCAGGGTGAAAAGAATGACCGAGATATTAACTGAAATAATATGCAAGAGAGAGTGACAAGGCAGAACCCCCTCCTGCCTCTCCTGTCTGCTCTTCGCCTCTTCAAGGTGGAAGTTTCTGGAATTGTGGACATTTTTTATAAACCACTCTCTCAAAATGGTCCAAGTACATGGATCATAAGAAATAGTCATAATGGAAAACAATAAAAGAAGTAAAAGGTAAATGACTCTTGACTGTAGCTTAGTTGTCATTTCACACAGCATCCTCATCAGCTAACAAAAGTCAAAGAAGTTATCTTTAGCATCATGTCCAAGTCAAGGATGGATTCTGGCAATAGTACAACCCTTGAGGAAATTAATTGCCCCCAAATATCTGTTGTACAGTCACCTTCTATCATTAGGACATGATTTGAATAGTTGGAGATGCTCTGAAGCCTGTCACAGCACATGAACAAGTCTATGTCCCCTTCCAGTACATGAATAATTCGATTATCAAGTTGCTTGTGATACTTAAGAACAAGAAGACTCGTTATGATTTGGTGGCTGATGTGCTTCTGGTCTACCTATGACTGAGAAAATACTGCCCTTCACTGCAATTAATCTATATATTAGAGGCTCCCCATATAAACTGGGCTCGAAGTATGCAAAAGACCATATTGTCATGACAGAATTTGTGTTAGAAATACGGAGACAGAAGGGGATAAAAATGTGCTTCTTCCTTCTACTTCATCACAAAAGGCTTTCCTGGACAATTAAAAATAGCAAGCCAGAACAAATCGCAGTCAGCTGTATTTGTGAAATTTGTACATTTTTTCAGCTCTCAAAGCAGTTTTACTTTTTTCAACATTCAGTGTCAGACTCTACCTTCCTGAACTCTCTGTGCATCTCTGACAGTATTCACTGGAGGTTTTTTCCACATCAAAAACCTGACTCAGGCTGTGTCTAACAACAGTGCTGCTATTTTTTTGAAAGAAACAGTAAGACTGTTTTATGGGGTTTTTTTTTCAGGTGGTCACTTTGCACAGTACAGAATCCCATGAGATCTGATGGGTGGGGACGAACACACTTGCATGGCCAATAAAGACAAGCCTGTTATTGGGTCATGCACAGGCAGCAAAGCAAAACACAAATGTTACGAAAAAAAATATCAGCACTTACATGATGATGGTTTTCTTGGGCACTTTAGTCTCTTGTTCAGTGACTACAAAGAAAACAGTATGAACAGCATGGGGTTAAAGAAAGGCAAAAGCTGAAATGATTAAATTAACTCTGCTCAGTTAATCAAAATAAACTGGAGTGAAAAAAATAAACAACTGTACCATCCCATCCATGCTTTCTGTGGTTATTTCCAGCATCATCCCTAGTATTTCTGACCAAGAATTGAGAATTCAGAGGGCTCTTTGAAGAGTGAATTATTTAAATGAAATATTTTGTGGAGAACAATATTGCAAAGTCTGTTTATTCTACCGTGAGATTCTAACGTTTTTGTTTTGGCTGGTCAAAGCTAGACAACGAGGTGCTTTTAATTTTCTTCCTATTATAAAGTAACGATGGTTTGAAAAACCTGAAAATGCCTTGACCTGGAAAATCCTGGAGAGCTGAGATTATTTACGCTGTGATTTCACTTATTAGAAAAAGTGTTTACTCAAGCACTGACCAGTTTTTCCAAGCTTTTGTGCAAAATCGAAGCTGATAACAATGAAAATGAAGATCATTATCATCAGTACAGAAAATCAGCACTGAAAAAACACCCCTGGAAACCCAACAGAGCCCTGAAATACATCTAAGTCTCCATCTCTTTTTTGCTGACCCTTGTTCCATAGTAGACTAGAAGCTGTTGATGTTATCAAGAACAAAACTAATGTTTTAATGTTTTTGCAACTATTTCTTCGAATTGATGTTTTTAAAAACAAGACAGGTACCATTTGAAGAGCTAACAGACTTATGGCAGGTTCCCATCCTATCTGCTGGATTAAAATTCAGACACTATTTGAACCAGACTGTTTTGAACACACCCTGCTGAACCAATTTGAGATCTAGAAAAAAACAACAGCAAGCCCCACTTTTCATAAACTTGTAAAAGTCTCTAAAAAACCCTTTAATCTTAAAGCAATTTGTCCAGCAATTGGTTTGCCTAACCTTCCAGCCAGCCTATCATGAATAAGCTGCGGTAATTTTTGGTTTGTACAATTGAAAGTGAGTGGTAACGTAAAAATGGCTCTGTAAAATCACAAACAGTTCTTGCCCATGGAGCTTCTAGTGTCTGTACTGTCTGTTATGTAGCTTATGATTAGTGCTGATATTTCCAATAGTCCCAAAACTGCACTGACTGAAAACTAAAAACACATTTATGATATTAGATGGAATAGCTTAAACTAAATCTCCTTCCACTAGTCTCTTCTTCTAACTTACCATCCACTCTCTCCTAATTTTCCTTTCTCTCTCTTCTTCTAATTTTTCTTCAATTCTTTTTCATCTCTCTTCTGCCACTAGATAAAACAATAAATCCTAACACAATGAAAAAGAATTTTGTGCCAAAGTTGATGTTAACATGTGCCCTTGAGCTCTCCTGTTTCCTTTGCAGAGCCTTGTCTCATTTATGGGTGTACGAATTTGGAATAGTTTCCAACAGAGTTCCCGCAGAACTAGGTGGGTTCAAATAAAATCCATCTGGAAATTCAAGTTTCTTCTCGTTTTGGAAATTAGAGTTTTCTTACTGGGCAAGTAGAGGGCAAAGTTATTTCAAAATACATGTCTTGGATGCAATTTCAATATAACAGCTTACCTATTCTTAGTTAGTACTTCTTTATATAATTCAAAACTTTTAAAAATAGTGGAATGGTAATTATATAACTAGGGAAGACAAACTGGTGCTGCAACAATTTAGGGCACCCAGGTTAGAAATTGTCACTGAATTTTTCAACCCTTGGGTCAATACTGTGCAATCTGTACATTACTACTAGAAAGTCTCATCAAATGTGATAAGACTAATCCATAAGCAGCAAGAATATAAGTTCTGGTGTAAATAGGAATTAATTAATTTCATTATGCACCTAAACCTAGGGTTTTTTATACAGTTATTTTAACAGTAACTGTATTTAGATGATAATTGAATGTGTACTTATTTAAATCTCCTGATGTCTCTAAGTCTTTAGTGTTTATTAATATATGTCCTTGCAGTTGTCCCAAATGACATCATCCAATATATTTCTATACACAGCAGATGTCAAAGGGATTCAGCGTTCAAAAGTTCAGCAGGCCTGGGATGAGAACGTCCTAAACAGCACAAAATACCCAGGTCCTGATGACTTGACAGTTTAGTGCACGTCAGTTCAATTTTCTGTGTGCTATCCAAGGTGTGAGGGAGGATTTAAAGCAATCCTATATGAATATACAAAGGATAGAACCACATGAAAGTAGGATGAGAGAATTTGAGGTTTTTTGGGGTTTTTTTCCCGAGAGGAAAATATTCTGCGTCCATTTTAGCACCGGATTTATCATTTCAACTTCTCCAACAGCATATTAGGAAAACAGATTTGCAAAGCGGGAGCCCCTGATAAGCAGGTTAAAAGCTGTAAGCATTAGGATCAGCCAGTGCTTCTATAGATCAGCCAGTGCTTCTATAGGACTAGACTCTGCTTTGGTTAATACGTTAAATCATTGACTTACAAGTGCTGAAACATTTAGGGTAAGTCAGTTCTTGTTGCTCTGAATGGATGAAAGGTGGATGAATGGATGAAATCCAATTTCTTTGCTCACAGAAGTATAAACCTACTTTTTCCACACTGCTGGCATAAACCACAGGAGCTCTTGTCAGCTCTTACTCTTCCTGTGCTTTGCTCCAGACATTAATCTGCAACAGGGGGTGCGTAATTCTGACACAGACTGTTAAGGCTCGTCTTAAAATGAGCAGTTCATGGACAGAACACTAAACCGTGTGAACAGTGTTTTACACGATCTCATAAAAAAGCGCAGCTCCACTTCTGCAGAAATTGAGACAGTTGTGAAGGCAGATTGTGTTCTCTTGAATTGCACTGAAAACCACAAGTCCAACACAAAAATGAGACTAAACGATGCTGGCAAAATAACTACATCTATCCTAATCATCACCCCAACCAGGAACATTTAAAAAGGTCAGGGGATAAACTCCTATGCCCTGTTTCTTTAGTAAAAGAGTGGTATGAAGAGATCTAAAGACCCTATGTTTTAAAGCAATTTTTTTACTTGAGTGCCTCAATTGTTAGCTTTTCCCTGTAAAGTGGGTAACAAAGGCAACTAAACAACTTGCAAGACTATGAAGAGATTCCTGTTGCCTGGCTGCAACTGCACTGGGAGTTTTTCTTTATATTTCTTGCCTCTACTTTTGTAGCCAATTCCTTCCCTACAATCAACTAATCAACCACCTCATACACCCTGGCCTTGTCTGCCCAGGTGAGAATGCAACAACAAAGCCACTGGGCTTTGTTTTTCCTAAAAAACGAACAAGTTAGTGAGCCTGGGATGAATGAATCGCAATAGGAATGTATTAAAGAGGGATGCCAAGCACATCAGCTCAGCTCTGCTGTGTGATGGTTAAAGCAGCAGGGTGCAAAGCAGTCAGCTTGAAGTCAAAGAGAAGGATCTTCTTTCAGTGACACTGTGTCAACAATACTTGCAATATGCACAAAAAAGGATCTTTAAAAGATTTTAAAGTCTCCATTGACTTCAGGACAATGATCAGGTGTAGCTGAAGGCAAATCTAGGCATTTCAGGCTTGCAAACCCAAGCTGTGGCCGCTCACAATGGACCCCCTTAGTCGAGTAGTTTCCATCCTTTTTAGATTTGGTCCTTCCAATAGATCAGCAAACTCCCAGAATGTGGATTTAAACCAGATCAGAAGTTTTGATATCTGTCTTGTTGGACTGTGGATGACCACTGACTGCAGGTCAGGGCTTGGAAACCACTGGACTACTGGTATCCCAAATTGTCACAGTAGGTTTGGTTCAGCATAATAAACAGTACAGGAAGGCGGGAGGATAAAAACTAAAATAGTTGCAACTGAAGCCCTTAGATTGCCTCAAGAGACTCTGACAACAGTCACTTCACAGAACCAACGATAAATCAGGTAAAACTTATTCCCACCATGCAGGTGAGCTATGAAACAAACACAGTATCTATTTTCTGTTGTATCACACAGCAGTAATGTTGTCCTCTTGGTGAAGATACATAATCCTATTTTCACAAATGGAAAAGATTGTAAGGATGGAAAGATAAAGCCTTCATGAGTTCCATCCGTCCTCCAGTTCTTTCCCAGATGAACCTGATTTTTCCATAGGTAGATCGAGGCTGGTTATTGAGTCTCAAGCAAGCAATGAATTTCCTCCTCAGTCAAGTGCATTACGCCAAATGCAGCCCTGATGTGATTCTGCTCAGAACAATCCTCTTGCTCCATGGATGAGCCTGTGCTTTGCTCCATTGGGCTGAAGCAGCTCTCCCTCTGTTCCACCCTGGAGGTGACTCAGGGTTCTACCTCCTTCTCTATTGCCAAATTCAAGCAACTGCACATCATGGACCAAAATCTTTTGCATAACATTTCTGCAGTTCCCAGGCAAACTCTAATTAAATTTCTTCAACCAAGTTCATGATATTTTTTATTTATGACTGCAGGAATGACAGCACAGAAGTAATTTGGGGCTGAACACATACATTTGCAGCCTCAAGAGCTGATGCTCCTAACACTGTTTTACATCCCTTATTTGTTTTACAACAGCTTCTGCCTTGGGACAAGGAAGCTTCATCAAAATACACCACCCAAACATGGTTTGTGTTCCTCTACATCATGCAGACAGCTTGTAAAATACCATTTTCCCTGAATACTTTCCCAGACTCCAGTCACTTGCTGCTCAGCAGCTTCTTCCCTCCAAATGTCTTTGTATCTTATGGCTTTTTACTAGAATGTGATCATCAGATACTGGAATGGACTGTGCAGGGACGTGGTGGAGTCTCCATCCCTGAAGGCATCTATGGTGGTATTAGGTCATAGGCTGGACTTTATGATCTTAGAGGTCTTTTCCAGCCTCAATAATTCTGTGATTCTGTAATTACAATCTTCACAAATAATTGTTGATAATAACAATAATCTCCCACCAAAAGTGCTCTTGAACCCCTGTTATCACAAGACAATGTGAAATCACTAAAAAAGAGTAAAGGTCCCCTCTGGCTTTTGTTGGACATGTCTCCACAAACCCATCTGGGACAGCTCTCTGACACCACGGTTTGCTGTGCTTGTCCTAGTTCTCCAACTAAGCTACAGAAGGGTCTTTGGCTGTGTTATCTCATTAACTCCTGCAGGGAACTTTTCAAAAGAGACTTGCTGGCTCCTGCTCCACCAGCCAAGGAGACTTCTAAGATCATAGAATGGTTTAGGTTGCAAAAAACCCCTTTAAGTTCATTGAGTCCAATCATTAACCTATGTATGAAGAACCAATTTCCTGCTCCAGGAAGTGCTCCTTACGCAGATGTAGGCACTGATCTAAATTTTGTTTTGGTGGATTTATAGCAAGACTGTCTAAACCTGCTTTCGGAAATCCCTTTGATAAGAAGGAAACTTTAAGCAGTCACATCCTAAAGGTGTTAAGAAAGAGATGAAGTGTTGGATGGGTATCAAATCAGTTCATATCACCCTACCAATGCAATTGAAACACAAGGAAAGAAATGGAATAGACTCTACAACTGTGTGGTGTATAGTACCTAAAGAGTCCTGGATAGTGGGTGAACCAATATTGCTCAGGCTATTGCTGTTGGTTCTGCTTTCTCAGCCTTTCTAGGTGGTCTTCAGTGGTCTTTCAGAAACAATCACAATATGCCTGTAGCCTCACCTACTGGCCCCTGCTTTCTCTCAGCAGTACATAGCTCATATTCTGCCAGGCTGACACATGTTTTCAAGTATTTCAACAGGAATAGAAACATTTTTCTTGCATGACATACCCTTCATTTGCTCCTCCTCTTTCATATAATGCATTTATGAGCATTATATGAAGTTGATTTGCCAGGCTTGGAAATCAACAGATGGTGATGGGTATAGAGCTGAGCTGCAGTATACCCATGCACATCTTGATAGACATACAGGTACATGTACACCAACAATCAACATGGATAAGATGGCAAATATATTCGATCCTCAGTGACATGGGTTTAGAGTAATTCACTGACATACTTACAGAGCTGGTCAAGGATCATACCTTCTATGGTAATGGCTTGGTCTCCTCTCCGCTCCCTAGTGAGGGCTGCAGCGCTGTGGTGGTAAAGTTCTGCTCCACTTTTTGCAGACCCTAATCTGTTCATCAGCTAAAGAGAATCATGTGGTACTGAATGAAATGCAGGATGTTTTCATGTAATAAAACCCTCCTATACTACATTGCAAATTCATTTACATGACAACAAAAATGGATAAAGATGTGAACCCAAACCTAAACTAGAATTTGAATGAATGGTATTGCAGCTCAGTGGAGTTCGTGATAATACTTTATCACAAATGATCCTCACTGATAAGTTAACAGCCCATCAGCCAACTTAACTATTTGCAATTTGCTCTGCAATCTATGACTTTGTCCTGAGAGAGCTCTGTCCAGACCAATAGGAACAGATTCCTGCTGTATGGCATTTAAGTGGTAATTAAAGAAGTAGTTTTGGGTGTTGGTTTTCATTAGTTATTCAGTAATCAACGGAGTCTTACTCAGCCAAGCATCTCAGCCTTAGGATCTCAGCTAATGGGTACATTTGGCTAAATGGAAGTAATACAGTTTTGCTAAAGTTCTAGTAGAAGTCTTTAAATAACATTAAACATCCTAAATATTTCTATGGAATAACTGTAAAGTTGCTGTGACTTGAACCATTTATCTTAATCAAGGTCAACTTTTATGGACGAGTCCTACAAGTTTCTTACTATTTTATTGCAATGAATTGTCTAAGTTGTAGAAAATTTATTACAGCACATTTATTGTATCAGATAGCCCATATACACTTGCTTAAACAAAAAGGAGTTTCAGTGCTTTACTTTTCCATTTAGCTTTAATTTCTTTTTTTTGGCTTTTAATGGTTTCTTTTCAGCAGCATGTGGTCTTTTCTGATTTAAAGGTGGTCTAAAACCAGAATGTCCATCAGAATGGTCTTAAACTTCGTAAGAGGTAAATCTAGAGATCTGGATCTGAATTTAAGCTACAGAATAAACTCACTCTTTTGAACCACCAGACCCTCAGATCAGAATATTCTGAAGCTTTTGTGTATTCACAATCAAAATCTAGTTCAGGAGAACCTGACTTTGTATAAACATTTTTACACGGTAGGCAGCAGCAATTACTCAGCCACTAATCTCACACAATGGATCCCTCCCAGTAAAATGAATTCTCCTACTTATGTTATGTTAGACAGCAGATCTTCTCTTTGAACTTACCTCACATTCATAGTGTCCCATATCTTCATCGGAAGGGTTCTTGACCACAAGGACTATTATGCCACTCCGTGGTTCACTGAAAGTCTGGTATTTACTTGTGTCCTTCAACAGAACACCATCTTTGTACCATCTGCACATGGAAAACATCAAGTATAAGCCAGGAAAAGCTATGTAGCGTCGAGAAGTCCCCAGCTCACTGATACATCCATCAGACCAGTGGGAAAACTCAAGGGTTAATCATTAGACAAACATTTGAATCCTGGAATATAGATCCTGCAGGTGTGTAGGTCACACACGGATACTAAACTAGGTTGGTAAGACTCTTCTCAAGAAATATCAGTTTCAACGCTGGGGAAAGGATTTGAAATCATGAGAAGATATGCTGATGTTTTTGTCTTAATACCAATAAATTCAAGTGTAAGGCAGGGAGTGACAAAATGTCATCAAGGCATTAAAGCAAATACAGTTTTATGTCAGGGGTTATCTAGAGGTATTTCTTTTCACATGATAAAAGGAATAAATTGCAGAGAATCTCAAGAATGTTTGGATTGGAAAGAGCCAGCACTGAAATAGGGTTAAGGTACAAGACACCCAGAAAAATGGGTCATAACCTTGAAAGAAAGGCCAGGAGACTCTTCTGACCATGCAGAATTGTTCCAGTGTGACTTGAAGAACTGACCTGATTTGAGGCCTGGGGGCTCCTTCGATAGTACAGGTAAACTGGGCATCTTCACCCTCCACAAAATAAGCGTTTCTAACCTTGTTCACAAACCGTGGTGGCACTGTAAAGTGAAGATAAGTGTCGTCAGTAGCTGGAAATATGACCAGATAGTAAGGATGTGTCCTTTGCCAAATAATTCTCATGCAGTCTGCATAAAAGACAGTAGAGACTAAATTATTTTACCAAAGAACAACTGACTGCAACTGTGCATCAAATAACATAGAAAAATATTATCCAGTAGACATTATACAGAACTTTTGGAACGTCTTAATGTTCACATTTAAGGTATGACATAGCAGACCTTTTCAAAACCATGTGTCTGTGCAGAACTTTACCTTGAACGAGGATCTTTCCTAAGGTACTGCAATTTCCAGCAGGACTGGAAGCAAAGCACATGTACTGTCCTGAGTCGACACCTGTTAGGTTGTCCAGGATCAAAGTGCAGGAACCATCAGGATCTTCTATTATAATGTGATGGGGATCTACCTCCACTGGCTTTCCATCTTAAAGATAAGGGGGGAAAAGTCTTGATAAGGAGTTTAGTATCAACTAGGTTTTCTCCCTGGGAACTTCATCCAGTTTTTCACTTGAGAGGACTGAGAGCATTATTTGCTTTATTGCATATTTGTTTTATTGATATTGGTAGCTGAGGAATGAGCTCTTCATCTTTGTCCAGCTAACTCTAGAAAACATACTCTGTGCAAACCACTGCTGAGGGACCTTATATATCATCAAGGTTCATTTTAAAAAGTTGTGCAGCGATAGCTCTGATGTGTTAGCCAAAGGAACATCTGCAAAGTGACCACAGACATGGAGAACAGACCTTCACAATACAGAGCAAAGCTGTCTCCTCTGCAAGATGGTAATGCTGGGGAAAAGAGCGTGCCTGTGCTATGACATGGGAACCTCTGAGTTAGTTCACCTAAGTTGTTCACTTACTAGCAGCAAACAAAGCCAAAACAACGTAAAAGGCAAACCTGAAAAATAAGTGTGCATTCCCAGAATAACTGAATCATTCAGGTTTGAAAAAACCTTTGAGATCATCAGTTCTAACCAATAACCCTACCAAGTTAACCACAAAAACAGATCTCTAAGCACCACATCTGAACAATCACTAAACATATCCAGGGATGGTGATTCAACCACCTGCCTGGGCAGCCTGTTCCAAGGGCTGATCAGTCTTTCAGTGGAAAAAACTTTTCCTAACGTCCAGTCTAAACCTCCCCTGGTGCAGCTTAAGGCTGTTCTCGCTTGTTCTGCCACCACTTGTGAGTAGTATCGGCTCACAGGATGATATATGTTATGTGGGTTGCTTAGTAGCTAACTTCAAGATTAGACTTTGGTACCTCTAGGTGTTCAGATTTAAACAACATTAAACAAGTACCACAAAGCAATATAGGCAGAGAACAAATCTGGAGGATGAATTTCATGACTTGCTGCTCATACCTTTGTACCAGCTGACAGATGGCTTGGGAGCTCCAGTAACTTTGCAAGCCAGCTTGACAGTCTCTCCTAGCTCAGCTGTGCAATCAGCAAGTTCTTCCTCAAAGTATGGAGGTACTGAAACACCAGAACATACATGTTAGTCTGGAGGAAGGAGCTCTGTCCATTGCATAGTACAATAAGTAAGGTGCAACTTTTGCAAATCTGTGAGGTTCAGAATGGAAAGCCACAGGGATATTTTAACAGCTAATGACGTCCCAGGTGACATGCTGTACTTATGTGGCTGCTGATGTGCCATAAAAAAACAACGGGATTTGTTGCTGATCTGGAAGTAATCTAAGCCATGATGTTAATAAGCAGATCCATTAGTCAGACACCACACAGTTGTCACAGTTAAGATAATTCCCCAATTAAAATGCACTTTTGATACCCCAAGTAGTATTCTGTTGGGCCTCAGACAGTAAAGTCTACACTGTTCCATCCTGGCACAGGTGCCATCCCCAGCTTCCTCAGGTGAAAGACCTAACTCTGCTATAATCATCCTAGTTAAAGTTTACTGTGTGCTGTCGAGTTATGTGAGTTGCTACTTACAGCAGTCTGTGGTGTGATTAAAGGAAAACCTCTAACCCTACTTCAGTGTAATAGGTGGCAAATGACCCTAAGATGGTTTCTCTCCCTCTTTCCTCTTTGAATCAGGGAAACCAACCAATAGGAAGTTTAGATCCTCTTGGGCCATACTCACTCCAGAGAGGCTCGTTGATCCGTTGCTGTATACCACAGATCTCCTTCACCCAGGAGTTCTTGATGTTCACCGTACGTGCCTGAAGGAGGTACTTGCGTACCAAGTCTTCCCGTTCATGCCAGATCTCAAATGCCCGGTCATCCCCTTCCACAAGGTCATTCACATCTATGTTGTTCAGCTACGTGACAGAAGGAGGGCAAGGAAGTCAACACAGATCCTGTGTTCTTAGGGCTGAAATTTAGCCAGAACCTCTCTCACAACTGAAATTTCAGAGTTTAGGAGAGCTCGTGTTTGGGCCTGGCTTTTGAGAACCAGAAGCATCTTCAATTAAAGCTTCAAATGGAAACAACTATTAAACACCAGCAAGTTTCCTGACGGTACCAGATGGTACTGGTGTGTACCCTCTTCAATGGACTTGAGTTGTTCCGTTTCCCTTAAAGCTATATTAGATGTTCAAACAGCAAAAGGGATAATTTACAACACTTTTAAAGATTCTTCAGATTGCATGAACAATGCAATGGGGTTTTGACTGAACAGGAATCAGGGTCACTATGCAATTTTTTTCTGTAGTACACCTGACTTTCAGACATTTTCCTGGCAACTTTTAGCACATTTCAGGGAAATAACACCCAGCATTAAAGGAATCCCAAGGGTGAGACAACACTTATCCTACAGTGGAACACCATTGGTCCTATGAACAGCACAAATAGGGACTAAGTTAAAAGGAATTACAGGAACTCTCTGGACAAATAATCCCTTTATATATTTTCCCTTGGAAATTATATTCTGCTTATCACTGCTTACAAGGACAGAAAGAAGAATCTTGAAGGCCCTGAAATTTCTGCAATTTCTTTCAGCTTTAACCTGAGTCCTGGGTGTGAGGATGAGCTGGTCAAATCCTCTGAATTTTTCATTTCTAAACAGGAATTTGCATCAGGAAAGGGCATAAATAGTGGAGACAACCATTGGGAATGTACATATGACTAAACTAGCATGTCCTCCAGTTTAATACCAACAGTGCAGACTTACAAAACCAAAGATTTACAAATGCTAGTAACAACTAAAGACAGCAAAATATCATTTACTTATGCAGTTAATGTGGTGAGATAACAGAATAAACTCTTGTTCATGTCATCTCATTGCTGCACACTAAAAATCCACCCATGCTTTTTATGGTTTCCAACAGGTCTAGGAAAAGTTTTGGTATAGACATGGATTCTACTTGTGTTTCAAAAACTTGCAGAATCAAAGAAATAACTCAAAAGGATTAGTGAAATGTCCCGGTTAGATGCCCAGAACCTGGATATAAAGCTCTGGATAATAAATTCTCAGTGACAAAGAAATGCCCTAGGTAAGTGCATAATGATCAGACCTTCATGATGTTCTTGAAGACGTAGCTATAGGTGTCTGTCCTCGTGTCTCGCTTTGGTTTGCAGATCACAATATAATTTTTGAAGAGGAAGACATGTCTTTTGTGTCCTTTCCATGCCATTCTAGCTCCTGGAGCTCCTTCCCACACAATGAAATGGCCCTGATAAGGAAGAGCAAAGGGATATAACCCTGGAATAATCAGCACAATGATTCTTCTTTGAGCAGATAACAAACGCTTATTGTTACATCAGCTTCACAGCAGACAGTTCCTAATGCCAAAGGCGATCCATCAGACTGGCAGCATCAACAGGGACACACACAGTGCCTGTCATTACCTTGACCTTTAAGTGGCATTTGTTGCCAGAGAAATACAGCGTTGTCAGGCAGGACTATTCCACCAGCACTAATGGAATCAGAAAATTATGTCCTGAGCGCTATGAAGACACTTTATACTTTCACTTGTTGTCCCTCACCAGAGGAGGACACTCATTTCACACACCATCAGGAACATACTGCTAAGTTCGTGACATGGGTTACCCCCTCGGCATCATTAGGGAGAAGTAAGTGCTCTTAGGGTTTGATTCACTGGAATCTGTTTTTCATTTTATTACTAAGTATGGATGGATTAATCCTCACCAGAGTGTAGCCTTACAACTCCACAACACACTGTGGTTCCCATGGAACAGACAACCAGAGTAAACTACTTGCCCAGCATGAAAAAGTAAGTCAACAATGAAACAGAAATCTGAGTAAGGGTATTGAAAGTCCTAGACAAGTGTCTCAACAGCTGGATCATCTTTCCTCTGTGATGCTAAAACATGGGTCTCTTTGTCTTCATGAAAGAGATGTATCTTTTGCAGATACATGAGTAGCCATGGGAGAGCATCTGTAAATTGATCTAGACTATATCTTAGGCAGAAGTTCTTCACTACAAGGGTAGAGAGACTCTGGAATAGATTGCCTGAAAAGGTTGTGGATGCTCCCTTCCTGAAGGTGTTCAATGTCAGGTTGGATGAGGCCTTGAGCAACCAAATCTAGTTGAGAGGCAGCACTGTCGCCCATGGCAGGGGAGTTGGAACTCATGATCTCTAAGGTACCTTCCAACCTGAGCCATTCTATGCTTCTATGATTTTCTATGACCCAAAGTTTTCACATGGAGCATACGCTAACCTTGTACCATCAAACCAGCAAAACAGGCTTTTCAAACGAATTGTGTCAAATGAAAGCATGTAGAACGAAAAGGCCCAGTGAGCATCTATCACTTATCAAGAGGAAAACCCACTGATGTCAGTAATTTTGGGAGTGGGCCCATGTAGCCTACTAGTAACAATAGAGGAGGAAGAGAAACTTGTGGAATCATACAATCATTAAGGTTGGAAGAGACCTCCAAGATCTTCAAGGTCAACTGTCAGCCCAACTCCACCATACCCACAAGACCATATTTTGAAAGCACCATGTCCACATGTTTTTTAAACATCTCCAGGGACAATGACTCAAACACCTTCTGAGCAGTCTGTTCCAATAGTCTTTCAGAGAATAAATTTTTCCTAATCTAAATAAAATGATTTAAAATTGTGATAGGACCCCAAATAAGTTTCTTTCTTGTTTGATGAGTAGGTGGGAAAGGCAAAAAACTACATTGTGTGTGAATGGCTCCAGAAGTGCCTATGCTTTGGTGCTTCAAATCTTCATGAAGCCAGGAGACCTCTCCTTGAACTTTAAGGAAGGCAATACGCAAATCTTCTCTTTCAGATATGATTTCTAAAGAGCTTCTTGTAGGACCTAAGACTACTTCAAAACTGTTGAAAGCATGCACAGCACTAATACTGACTTAGAAATACCAACTACCTGTCGGATGGGTTCACCAAGGCTTTCCAAGGTCCCTGGATAATTCTCAATGAGCGAGACGTGGAGGTTGTTTTCTGCTCTTCGGGTGAGCGCAGAGACAATGGCATAAGCCTGCTCCAGCAAAGTGCAGTTTTGGCTGTTTCTTGCTTTGTTTCGGATTAATTCCTGTAGATGAATGAAGAAAATGTTACTAGGTAGACAGAAAAAAACCTACCACATTTCCTTGATAGCTGAAGTATCTCTTCCAGCTTTTTCATCTGAGCAACTTTTATCCCATTTTATCCCCATTTGCTGCTTTGATACTAAAGTCTCCTCTTTCCTACCCAATCTGCAACCTGAATGAAATTGCTTCAAGCTGTTTATTTTGAATGCTCACATCAGTAATGCCAGAGTACAGAAATATCTTGTCAGGCTTCTTTCCACCTCTGCCAGTGCTATTTGCCATGAAAAATACCATTAAAAAAAAAAAACCTACTTTGAAACTTTCATTTGTCATCTGAGCTAGGACTTGAAAGGGAAGGACAAGTGGAAACTTGAAAGAGAAAATATTTTCAGATTATATAATGGGACAGAGCTTTTCAGAAAACAAAAAATTAATTTGAATATAACATCATTACTGAACACAAGGAGCAAACTGGTAATTTAGGGTCTTACACGTGGCATACGCATAGTAAGGAAAACTCAACGTGTACTGATAGAATCGTGGACTTGTTTAGGTAGGAAAAGACCTTGAAGATTATCAAGTCCAACCATTAACCCAACTGTCCTAAGGCCACTGCTAAACCACATCCCTAAGCTCCAGATCTACATGACACTGAAACGCATCCAGGGATGGCAACTCAGCCACCTCCCTGGGCAGCCTGTTCCAAGGCCTGATGACCCTTTCAATGAAGTTTTTCCTAATGTCCAACCTAAACTTCCCCTGGTGCAACTTCAGACCATTTTCTCTTGTCCTACCACTTGTGACTCATGAGAAGAGACCCACCCCCACATCTCTCCAATCTCCTTTCAGGTAGCTGTAGACAGTAATAAGGTCTCCCCTCAGTCTCATTTTCTTCAGACTAACCAGCCCCAGCTTTCTCAGACTCTCTTCACAAGGTTTGTTCTCCAGACCCTTTCCCAACCTTATTGCCCTTCTTTGGATCTGCTCCAGGCCCTCAGTGTCTTTGAAAAATAAAAATAAGATATCTCTCTCCACAAACTGCACAGAGCAGAACATAAATCTATCAGATAGAAGTGTCTAACAAATCTTTTCACCTTGATTATAGTCTGGTACTGCTGGATCCTGTTGATGGGTTTTTCCAAGTAGTGCTGCAGTGGTGGGAAAAGCGGCTGTGAAGGATCCTCATTACTTAAAATTTCATCTGTGTATCTCTGAAAAAATACATAGAAGAATGGGGTAGGCTTGTAATAAAGAAAAACAGAAAAGATTATTCCCTTGAAAATGTTCATATTTTCATGAAAAGGTTCATAGACAACTCATGGATAGCTTTACCATATACAGTCCTACCACGGGTAGGTCTACAATCTCCTATTTTGGACATCTGTAATGTTCCCCCATCCTTTACAGCTAGTTACTATTTTAGACTGAAAGATGTCTGAAATGCTGAATTTTTTTTTTCCTGTGAAAGGAAAGATCACCACTGTTAGAAATGGGAGGGCAGGACTGAATGAACTCAGTGCCAGCAACTGGTGCTAGACCTTGGTCAAGAGCGGTCTGTGCATTTGCAGTGCCAATGACCAGAGCAAGGGAGGGTCTCAGCACCAGTACCTGGAGCGAAAAACACAGGTCATGGGGTCCATTCTGTTTATCCTTTCTGCTGACCTGTTGCTCATGGGCGCAACTGTTTGTGATTCTCCAGCAAACATCAAGCTGGATTAACCACAAGTAAGAAACCTACTATCTAGGCATGGGTATTAGGGAAGCTGAAAGCTTGTGCTGATAACCTGAGGAATCTGGAATGTAAGGTGAGTGTGAACAGAAGTATTTGTTTTTTAGTGAGCATCAAGCCAGACTATCAGGTGAGTAGAAGATTTGTGGAGATGGTAAAAGTGCTCTGGGCAGGGGTATCAGATGGACAGAGTGGCCACTCAAGGGCTGCTACTCAAGGGATCCACAAACACATATATGCTCATGGGTCTGAAGTGTTGTGTTTTCACTAGTGAACTTCAATCAGGTGGAGAAGAGAAAACAGGATCTGAACACCTATACTTGTATTTTACATGAGTGCAATTGCTCTTATAATGTAGTAGCTCTTAAAACATCCCTTAATCAGAGCCACATTCATATCTGTAGTGTCTTTATAACACTCATAAATGCATTAGCATATGTAAATGTGTTCCCATTGACTGTACCAACCAGGAAGAGCTACAATAAATATGGTGAGTACAAAATTATTATATTTAGTAATCTTTTCTCAAAAATATTTAATAATCCTTTTCAGGATGACATTTGTTATTAAACACTGCATCTGCTGATGAGGTGGGTTAAAAGATGAATGCCCAGCAGGCATTTTGGCTACTGGTTTACCTTGTAGAAATCCTGGACAGCTTTGCTGACAACAATCGACTCTGCCTGCACCCTCCCCACCAGGTACTGGATGTACTTATTAAATTCTGTTTCATGTTTGATAAAGCACATGGCCACATCATCATCAGTGTCACACTTCTGCAAGCTTCGGAGGAAGAGACTGTGGAGACAAAGAAAAAAGGGTATCAGAGAAGGTGATGGAAACCCAATCCCAGCGGCTGGACCTTTAAATCAGACAATTTCAGGTTATCAAACATTAAAGGAAATGACTGGAGGAAATAAAGATTGTTGTCATGTTAGCATGAAAGTTGGCGGTGCCTCTTCAGTGAGGTGCTGGAGTATGTCCAGAGAAGGGCAGCAGAGTTGGAGAAGGGTCTGGAGCACATGTGCTCTGAAGAGCAGCTGCGGGAACTGGGATTGTTCAATCTGGAGGAAAGGAGGCTGAAGTGAGACCTTCTCATTCTCAGTAACTCCCTGAAAGGAGATTGTAGAGAGGTGGAAGTTCATAGAACCATAGAATCAGATCCTTTCCAGCCATGATGATTCTGTGATTCTGTGATTGGAAGGGACCTCAAAAGATCATCTAGTCCAATCCCCCTGCCACAGCAGGATCACCTAGACCAAGTCGCTCAGG
>JAOXOE010000506.1:1218395-1298310 GCA_028565055.1 Phoeniculus purpureus
GATTGGAAGGGACCTCAAAAGATCATCTAGTCCAATCCCCCTGCCACAGCAGGATCACCTAGACCAAGTCGCTCAGGAACATATCCAGGTGAGTTTTAAACATCTCCAGTGAAGGAGACTCCACAACTCCCCTGGGCAGCCTGTTTCAGTGCTCTGTCACCCTCACCATGAAAAAGTTCCTTCCAATAAGGAACAAGTGACAGGACAAGAGGAAGTGGCCTCGATTTGCACCAGGGGAGGCTTAGGTTGGACATAAGGAAACATATTTCCCCTGAAAGGATTGTCCAGGTTTGGCACAGGCTGCCCAGGGCAGTGCTGGAGTCCCCATCACTGGAGGTATTTAAAGGCTGTGGAGATGTGAAGTACATGAGTTAGTTGTGTTCTGAGAGAACTGGGTTAAAGCTTGATCTCAATAATCTTAAAGGTCTTTTCCAACCTAAATGATTCTGTGATTCTATTAACTCAAAGCAATGCTGTCCATCTTAGACTGAATGTAAGAAATGCTCTGCAAGGAAGACAGGGAATGTCTTCAGGGGCTAAACTGAAGCCCACATTAATGATGGAGATTGCCCTGACCCAGGTGCAGAGTGTGTGTCTGTGAAGATACCACTGAAATGCATGGAAGACCATGTTGCATTTTTATAATAATTCACTGTTTCTTAGCCATATTTGCTTAAAAGGGTAGGAAATAAGCTGAGCATAGGAAGTCTTGAAACTCAGAAGAGTCCCAACTGTGGGAATCCCAACCTTGTGCTCAGACTTAAAAACTATGTCATCATCTATCATCCAAAAAGGACCATCAATTTCCTGGTATCTCATTACTGCCAGTACTCTACATCCATCACAAGAATAGGTTCCTGTGGCTCTGACACCAGGTATGTGAACCACTCTTCAGTTTCAAATGAAGGCACATGGGAACGCTCACCTGGAATGGAAGCGAGAAATGTCATCAATGTTTCTGAAGATGGTGGTTTTCTGACTGGCAACAGCTCCAGGGACATCAGGGCAGGTCTCAGTGAATTTAAGGTGATGAGTCTGGAGGAACTGTAGGTCTTGAATGTAATCCTCTTCTGAGATCAACAGCTCTTGAATAAGAACACTGAAGGGAAGACAAACAGGCAAAAAGAAAACACAGAACACCACAATTACCTTTGACGTGTTGAGAGACTTTCTTTGTTATAGGGCACCCCAAAATACAGAGGTAGAGAAATTTAGGATTTTTGTGAAATCAGAGAGTTTCCAGATTTACATCATAAACCCATTCTTTCAAGTCACTCAATAGTATTTAGACTGCCTGGAATTTTCTTAGGTTGAACTCAATAGTAAAAATAAATAAATAAAGATAAAACATTGGAAATCTGAGAGAATCAAGGATAGGCTTGATTCTGGGAAAGGGCAGCTGGCAGGACTCAGCTGAACAAAATCAGTAACTCTGATGGGAGGCACTTAGATGCCAACATTCATGCTAGTTCAAAAGGCAGGGAAACTCTAAGGTGCAAATACCATATGACACAAGCTCACCTTAGCTTCCTTTTATATTCGTCTTCAGAAACAAACTCTCCAGGGAATTCAGGAGCTTCTGCTGTTCCCCACTCCGGTGACAACTAAAATGCAAGAAAAAAAAAAGAGCATTAGGAATATCCTTGTGTGTCCACTGACATTTGAATTCCTACACCAGTGTGAAATTTAGAATCACAGAATCATCAAGGTTGGAAAAGACCTACAACCCCTAACCACTAAACCAACTCCCGAAACACCACATCTGCCTGGTTTTTTAACCCCTCCAGAAGCAGTGCCTCCACCATCCCCCGGTCAGCCTGTCCCAAGGCCTCACCACTCTTTCTGTGAATAAATTTTTCCTGATATCCAATCCAAACCTTTTTGTTTTGGCTAGGTCTTTCAGACCCAGGCACCTCTGCACACATGCAGGAATGTTGTCTAATCAGAGCATGAAAAAGCCCAGTCACATTACAAACCCCTTAAACAACCTCCATATCCATCACTCCTTGCAAAAGGGACGGCTCTAAACTGCAGCTGGAACCAGTAGTTTCAGAGGAAAAACAAAAAGCTTGATCAGTCACCTTTAATTTCTTGTCCAGGTAAGCTGGAGACACCCAGCCCTGTCGAGAGGGGCTAGATTTGGTGGGTTTAGTCCTGACCAGCCATTTCAGAGGATGAGCTGAATCAAGGACTTCCACATACTGGCCTTCCTTCAACGTGATGGCCTCCTTGTCAGGAGTAGCAGGAACGTAGTCAGCTGTGACCATGTAGACATCAAAGATCTGCAGGCATGAAAAAAGTTATTTCATGCTTTGAAAATAGAATACAGTGACACCAGCAGAACATTAAGTGCTCAGTAACTTATTCTCCAGCCATTGTATGAGAATCACTATTTGCTTTTTGCAAGTGGAAGACTAAGACTCTAGAAGGCTCAAGCCACATTTTCAAAAATATCTGAGATGTTTTAGATTTACTTCATGAAATAGTGGATCTTCTTCCTGAGGCAAAACAAACAGTAGTCCTGAAAACGTAAAAAACTTAACATTTCCAAAGTTTTATTTATTTTTTTAGGAAGTGTTCAACATGAGTGTCCCAAAAAGCTTTGATTTTTCACTACACTCTCTTTATTTGCTGAATTCTGTTTATATGACGAGCTTCTTAACAAAATTGTTCTGAGCAACTCTATCTAAGGCCAGAGAAAATCAAGCTCTTACTTTGTGAAGCTCAGACTTGAAAGAAAAAGGTGTCAAATAGTGGGTATGTTTTGACCATGCTGACTTGAATAACTTTTTCAAGATCACACACTGAACATCACAATTTGATCCTCTACAACACAGATCCGATATTTAACTACTAAATTTACCTACTAAAGAGAAGTAAATCGCTAAAGGGGGATGGATATCCTTAAACTGTAGGAGATACCATACCTCTCCTCTGGAATCCCCATCTTCAGATTCAGAAGAGGACTCCTGAGCAGTGGATGAAGGTCTGGATCGTCCATGGCGAGGAGATGCAGAGGGAGTTTTTGATTCATCATCACTTTCTGCACCTGGTACTCGAAGTTTAGCTAAAAAGCAGAGCAACAGCAAAGCATGAAATAAAGACATAAATTAATCTGGACATCAAGGAAATGTACGAAAATTCTCAATTTCATAGAAACAAATATTCTTTAGAGAGTTTGTAGTATTTAGTGTGATCTCTTGATACTTAGGATTAAATAATTGGGACATTTTAATGCACAGGGTTCCATGCCTCCTGCTTGCCACTGCTCTGCACTAAGGTTTGTAGAAAAGGTAATGCCTCTATTTTTGCTCTAAGATAAAACTGCACTACAAAACAATCTGTATACAATACACAAATAGTGTTTGCATGAAACAAAAACTAACCTCAATTTAGGGTAAGCGGTCTTTATCTGGTTTAAAACTGTAGAACAAAACATGCAGTTTGGACAGACTCTTACTAAAAATTCTTAGTCCTTTGCATTTACAAATGTTCACGTGCTTATGTAGGATGACTGTCTCAAAACTCGCCTCAGAAATCTCACTCATATTTGAAGTCCAAATTCTACTTAATAAATAATGGTAATATTTTCTACACTAGTTAGTGTTTGCCAGGTTCCTTACCCTGACTTATTTTTGCAGAAACCATTTCTGAGATACGCGAAGTGAGTTTCTGGAAGAACTCTTCTGAGCCAACATCGGCTAAAGAAATAGGGCTTTTGGGTACACCAGCTTCAAGGACTCCTGGAAAAGAGAAATTTTTCTATTAAGCAGTCAATGTAATCAGAAAGGCATGTTTTTTGAGTAATAAAGTCTTCTGTAGAAGGAAGGTCTAATTTTGTTCACTTCCCTTGTGGTTGCTCACATTTCACCCATATAATTCACCCTTCAACAGAGACCAGTCTGAAATGTTCCAACATTTCAGGCAATTTCAAGAAAATAGGACAAAAGTAGGTGGTAATCATGAATTATGTGATTTCTGAGCTGTGAAGGGCAGGAGTGAGAAAGAGAAAATAGCTTCACTTACCTTCTCTCATTTCAGAGGGATGGATATCTCTGTAAAAGAAAGGGTAAAGGAGAGTTAAAGGTTAAGATGTGGGCTAAGAAGAGTTAAATGAGAAATACCTCCTCCTTCTCATATCTTCGGTATGAATGCTGGTTAGGACTAGAGGTACCAGTAGTTAATGCACACCAGGACCATTATAAGAAATGAGAACTGGGGCACGTACGTGGCTTGATGCACTTAGGTATCTAAATCATTGAGGAAAATCCCATCTAATTCCTGACTTTTATTTCAAACTGTTCTTGAGAAGACCTGGCTGCTCAGGGAGTTGGTTGCAGAAAGAGTAGCCTCCACCTCTCAGTTGCTACTGAAGCTTTATTCTCAGCTGACACTGAAATACAACTACTTTGAAAACATTATGTCAAGCAGGAATCTCTAGTCTCAGCCAGTTTTCAGTGAACCAGTGCTCAATAATTTCCAGATTCGTCAGGAAGTCAAGGACTGGAGGATATGCAGATAGATGCTGTGGTTCTGCCAAGAGATCTACTCCCACCACATCAGGATGCTTAGTTGTCAGGGAAGTAAGCCAAGCACTGGTTCTTACATTCAAAGTGGTTCTTATAGTCAAAGAGAATCTTACTACACTAACAGTATTCTCTCTGATGTTCAGTTCAGGAGATGAGAGAGTAACAAGAATTTTGTATGACCTACCCAAAGTTCAAGCTTGTTTTTATTTTTTTTGGTCCTTTATTCTATCTTCCCCGACAATCAAGTACAAAAGGCTGACACTGATAACAGTGTATTTCCAGCACTCTCCACCCTAGGTTCTCAAACTATGTTGTCTGCTGACAAGACATGAATATAGGAAGTTCTGCAAGGTGGTCCCTGCACTGCTCCACTTCATTCCCAGTAGCCAAACACTTACCCCAGTGTGGTCATGATGGCTTCTGACACCATCACGCGCTCCTGGGTCAAGACTTCAGCCTCTTTCACTGCAAGATTAGGGTTTATCATTAGAGGATAGAAGGCAAAGAATAGTCTTTAGAATTTTTAGGTACATTTTCTAGACATAAGTTACTGAGAACACTGGAATATTTAATCTGCCCTGTTAGCAGCCCCTGACCCAGGGTACCTACTCCCCCTCATATGATGCAAATAGTTTGCTCATGTAAAAATACAATTGCCCCGTTTCTCTAAATTGTTCAACTGATGCTCCTGTAAGCTACTTGCACCATAAAAATGCAGGATACAAGGAAGGATAAAGGAAAAATTGACTCCTCCACAGTGCTATTCCCAGTCATTGCTTGCTTGTCCCTAGTGATACTGAAGGAAGCGTGCCAGTTGAGAACTTGGAAGGCTCTGCAAAAGGGGAATCAAATAACTCTAGCTGCCTTAAGGCAATTCAGCAACACAAAATACCTTTGCAGAGTGAAGTACTCAAAAGAATCTTTTGAATGGTGACTTTTTCTAGTTACTTCACCTTGCCTTTCTTAGTTTATTTTCTTTTGTGCTTAATTTGGTTGTTTCTTAGACTTGTCTTCTGTTTAGAAAGACAAAGTTGCTCTTACTCCAAGATAGGGTCAGAAATAGAAAACATTTTCGAAGCAAAGAGTGTTATCATTCACAAAGCAAGCAAAGTCATGGCTTACATTGAGAAAATGCTGTTGTGATTTGGTTAATTTCTTTATCCATTACATTTGTTTCTATTCTAGCATCTAATAGAAAAACTAGCATGATTGACAAATATTTCCCACACAGAAAGAAGCACAGAGAATATGCTTGAATTGTAATGAAGATTTACCATCCGCAACTTCCAGGTTGGCGGTACAGATAGACTGGCCAGCCTTGTTGGTAGCAATGCACGTGTAAGCTCCGCTGAACTTCTTTTTAACATCCAGCAGGATCAGACTGTGATGCATATTTGAGCTGGCAAGTTTATACCCAGGAGTATCTGGTTTGATCCACAGGATGTCTTCTCGAGACACTTCTTTCATCCAAGTAATAGTTGGTGGTGGATGCCCTAAAGGAAAACCAATGCAATGAGCTTTAATTTTCCCAGTTGTGTTCCTTCCTTACAGCCATGCTGGGAATCAATACTATTTTGATCTTTTTCCTGATAGTTTTCCAACACTAACAGACATGAGACATAATAAAGGATCACAAACCTTTTTACAGCACACCCATGGGGACATTAAACCTTTTGGTAAAACTAAAACAGATAATCAGAAAATCTTCATAAGACAAACAAGTTACTATCATTAATAAGTTGCTATCACTGTTTTTACATATAGGAAAATGGAAGTGAAGATGAGTAAGATGCTTTTTCTCTTACAAAGTTAGGAGAAGACTCCCAGACATCAGATACAGGAGATGAAGTTACAATGGCTTGGCTCAAAGAAAGCCTAGTATTTTTCATGGAGTTATGAGGGGTGCGGTATCCATCCACTCACCTTCAACTTTTACAGATAACGTGATGCTTGCACCTTTTTTCACCTTCTTATTCGTAAATCTTTCTAGGAACCTTGGTGGCATCAGCTGCTCATAGGAATCTGAAAATGACATTATTGATGAAACATGGTGACACCTTGTGAGTTCAGAATACTGGAAAATTCCTTGAGGTTTTGTTATCACCTACTATAGCTTCTCTCACCTGTTTCTGATGGTCCTTCTTTCTCAAAAGGATCTGTAACATAAGGAGAAAGAAAAAATGACAAATAAATTCCTTTCTGTACTTGAGTTGAAGAATAAATAAAGTGACCCGAGGGTATTACTCCTCGCAGGGAGACATTACACAGCAATGTTAGCTTGATTTAAAAGAGTTTGCCAGATTTCATAAAATGAACAATTAAATTTAATAAGGTGACAGGAATAAAATGTATGTCTGTAAGACAACAGTCAGACACTAGAGAAGTGATGTGTCTCATCTTTGGGACACAGAGTAAATTTACAGGTGGACCAAGATTAAAGCATGTCATCTTTTATCTATAACTCTCCCCACTTTTCTTGACTTATCTTAGTAGGCTTTCTCGAGAAAAGTAGATACATGAAATGGAAAGAGCCACTGGACCAGAGAGAAGTGCCAAAAATACTCCAATACTTACCTCTGACTACCAGCCTGGCTGATGAATATGCGGAACCAGCAGAGTTGATGACAAATGTTGAGTACTGGCCAGCATCTGCCTTAGTGACATCACGAATTTCCAATGAGTGAAATTCCTGTTTATCAGTCTTCAGGATGCGGTCTGAGGGCTTTAATGGCTCTCCATTTTTGAACCAGTAGAGACGAGGCTGTGGGTACCCTGTGAAGAGCAGTTACACAGACAACAGGATGTGTTGGCAACATCAGTTTGGCAGTATCTCCAAACAATCGAATCACAGAATGTGCTAGGTTGGAAGGGACCCTCAAAGGTCATCTAGTCCCACCCCCCTACAAGAAGCAGTGTTGTAGGAAAAAGTGACAGAAATCCCCTCACCTTTCACCTTCAGGTGAAATTTAGCCAGTGATGCTCCAGGTGCCACATGAATATCATGAAGTTCATCAAAAATCTGGGGCAGTTGCTCCTCCTCAGTCATAGACTCCTCCTGTTCTCGGCTAAGAAGCAATTAGAATCACAAATAAGGAAGTCAGCAAGCCAAGAAAAAAAGTTAGGAAGCACAATCACCTATTAATCTAAAATAGGTGGGTTTTGTTATCATTACAAGGGATTCAGCACCATATGTAATGGAGAGAGATGGTGGAGAAATATCCAGGGTAGCCTGAAGGCAGACAGAGTGAGTTTGCCTATGATAAATGTACGGTTCTTGCAGTTATTCTCAGCTGGGCAGGCATTTCCTTTATGACATTAAAACGGCCCTGACAGATACACTAAAACCAGGCTTCACATAAATGAGTATTGATCTTCTCAAGGCACAAGTCAGTAAGAGCAAGTGTTTGATATTTTACCTGGAAACATATTCTTTGGCGCTGTAGTAAGAAGATGTCTCTGTTGCATCTGCTGTCTCATAGTCGGTGCTGGTCACTGTTAAATGGAAAAGAGAGTATTTACTATAACCTGAGCTCTGAGATTATTGTTTCAAATAGTATTATAGTTTCCCTTCTAATCTGAGAGGCTGGAAGGCTGATTTCACACTGCTGCTTCAGCAGGATCACACATATCCTTGGATGATGGAAAATATCTCCAGTTGTTTTCAAAGCTTTGCTCTGAGTCTTGCCTTAGCATTGGCAAAACCCAGCTGAACCCAAGAGATTTGCAAGCAAAACATTTTGTGGACAACATATATATGTTTTTAAGGTAATTGATGTTTTTTTGAAAAAAACCCCCAGTCTTTAACATCTCAGCAGAACATATCTCCTTGGCTCCTCTACAGTGGTTTTGAGACTTACAGTCCACACGAAGCTCAGCCTTGGTTGAAGCAACTCCCATGTTGTTTTCAGCGAGGCAGCGGTAAACACCCATGTCAGTGGGGACTACAGCTGTGATGATCAGCTGATGACACCCTTCCTGGTCCTCGTTGATCATGTAATGATCATTTTCTTCAATAGCCTTCCCATCCTTGAACCAGCGGACTGTGGGGAGCGGTTTGCCGATAACAATGCAGTCAAAGCTGACTGGGTACCCATCTTGAACCTCTTGGTTTTGGAGCTCAGTCACAAACATGGGAGCTAAAGTCAGGGTAGTTGGGAGAGAAGAAAGGAAAAACTTGGTTATGTTAAAAAATATTTTATAAGAGTAATGCTGCCCAATGACTGAAGAATTCTGGTTTCTTGAGTTTTTAATTGAAATGTGGTGTCTTTTTTCTATGAAAACAGTCAAAAAGAAACTCCTTGACAAACTCTATGGACAAGCCCATAACTCCGTAACACCCTAAACATTTCAATACCACAGCTGGAGGATATACATGTCCTCTGCTTCTTGCTGAAATGTCTTGTCTCTCTCAGGACTGTTCTGAAAACTGTTTCTGCTATTTAGTTGTGTTAATCATAGCATTTATAGCCATCTACTGTAAAAAGGGACATTTCTATTGTGAAAGGGAAATCAATAATTTGCAACCCACTCGTTCATCACTAACCTCCCATCTCTACTTCAAAATCAAAAATAGTTTTAAAAAAATTAGGTTTTTTCCAAGAAGTGCAAAGTTTCTGAAAAAATATCTACACCAAGTGAAAAAAAAAAAAAGGGGGGGTTTATCAGTTTTTCATTAGTGCAACGATAACGTGGCCTGTTCCAGCTGTCTTTGCCAAAGAATAAACAGGTTTGCTTCACCTACCGGTATCGGAAGTCAGCAAAGGTGGTGGAGGTCTCACTACTGATGGCGGAAACTTCCCATAGGTGGGTGGTGTTGCTTTCCCAATGCGCAGCTCAATTTTTTTGGGGCCTTGTTCCAAGATGTCAATCTCCACTGGAATTCCCAATGCACCAAACATCTCTCTGAATCGAGTAGCAGCACTTTTTGCTTCAGACATAATTTCAAACTTGATGTAGATGTACCGGTCATCCTCACGGTAAGTTTGATGGTCGACCACCTCTATGTCCCCTTCATCTGCACTGACAAAGAGCTCTTCCTCCACATCAGATATCTCTGTTGAGATCTTGGCTCGGAAGAGTC
Source organism: Phoeniculus purpureus (assembly GCA_028565055.1). NCBI lineage: Eukaryota > Metazoa > Chordata > Aves > Bucerotiformes > Phoeniculidae > Phoeniculus > Phoeniculus purpureus. The sequence goes on from JAOXOE010000506.1 coordinate 1,228,005, forward strand.
TAGCAAGTCTCCTTCCTGCTTTACGGAAAGCATCATCCAGCTCACTGCCAGACGAGCTCTCTGTCTCACTGTCAGTGCTTTGTTTAACCTGCTTCTCCTTACAAAGGACTTGAGGTTCTTGAGTGCCAACAACCACCTTAGCACTATGTGAAACCTTGCCATACTTATTGGATGCCTCACAGGTGTATTTACCTGCATCCTTCCTGTCCAGGCCAGCAATAATCAAAGAGCAGGTCCCATCACTATAGTTGTCTATGTGATAGTAACGACCGTCAGAAAGCTCTTGCCCATCTTTCAGCCAACGGACATTCATGTCACTTTTGCTGTGGGCCACACACTCAAGGTGCAGAGTGCTTCCAGGCTCACCGGAGAAATCTTTGAAGGTCTCAGTGAACACTGGGCACTCTTGTTGCTTGATCTCTTTCCTGACTTTGTAGCCTTTGAAAGCAGCTTGGATCTTTACAGCAGCCTTGTTCATGGAAGGATCATCTAAATCTGGCAATTCTGGTTCAGCCGGTTTAGCAGCTGGGGCAGCCACAGTAGTCTCCACACTGGTTTTTTCCCACTGTTTCCATAATTTGTCTGTTGAGATGGACTGAGCTTTACTAGTGACACTGACACTTTTCTTCCCAGCTTTCTTGAGGTAGTTTACTAGTGAAGGAGTCCCAGCTCTAGACTCATCTTCGGAGCTTGTGAAAGAGAAATCTGCTTCTCCTGTCCTAGCCAGCTCATCACATGTGGAGTACTCCTCTGAGTAATAGTGGGACATCTCTGCTTCTTCCTTCCTCAACTTCTGAAGCTTCTCATCCTCCTCAGGCAACTCACTGATGGAATCCAAGGTGGGCTCCCGGCTCATCCGGCGTTTCTTGGCCAGAGCTTCCCACAGGAGGTGAAGGTCTCCCTCCTGAGCAGCCTCAGGGGGCAAGCTGGGCTGGACATGGCCATCCACCATCTCTTCTGGTTGGCTTGCTGGAGGTTCTTCCTTGGCAACCTCTTTGAGCATGGCGACTGTGGGAACTGAGGAGAATTAAATGGATGTTAAAAGACAAAGTCTCTGAGTAACCTTTGAGAAAGCCACAGAAATGCTGTTCTGAATTAAGCATTCTGTTGAGAACAAAATATGAATTCAAATGCAAAGGTTGTGGTCCTGGGGAGCTTGTTCTAAGTGACCCTGCTTTGAGCAGAGAGGTGGACTAAACTATCTTCAGAAGTCCTTTCCAACCTCAACTTCCATGTGATTCAATGAATGCACCTAAAAACAACAAACTACATTTTCTTTATTCCTCACAAATTTGACCTCAATAAGTAAGTTTCTACCCTTTTAAAATGTCATAACTGATGAATATCTAGGTAAGACAGTCAGTGGAGCCTGAAAAGCTACCCAGACTCATACAGACTCATATCCTTAACAGAGGGTTGGCACATATTATGCAGAACATACAAGAAATCCCTCAATTTCTGAATTGGTAGGTTATCCTCCATGCCCTTCAGCTAAGACTTCTCAAAAGGCACCAGGAACACATGCAGAGAGAACTGTATCACACCTCAGACATAGGAAAATCTTATCTGACTAACTCAAAGCTGTTAGAGATTCAGAAACATATTGGGCAATACTGAAGGAAGATAACAATCCTTTGTGGATTTTAGATGCAGCTTGTCAAAGAAAATTAATTCCAGTCCAAGCTGTGAAGCTGCACCTGGATGCCCATAAGCGGATCTGATTTAATGTCGCAGGAATGTACTCTCCGTACCTTCCAGAGACAAGCTGGCAACAGATTTGACTTCTGGAGAAACCATGCAGGTGTATGTGTCCTGATCCTCAGGTTTAAATGCATGAATAAGGAGTATCTGCTTTTTTCCATCAGAGAGTATCTCGTATCTCCCTCCAGCTTTGATTTGTTCTTTTCCTTTGAACCATTTCACTTTCTCTTCAGTTTCACTTGATAATTTGCACTCCAAGCGAGCTACCTTCCCTTCTGAGACAGATCCTCCCACTAAAGGCTGGGTGACTGTAACTGGAGGCTCTGTAATTAAAAGAAAATGTGAATTAACACAAAGAAAATATTATAGTTGGCTTTATGGCACTTGAGGTCACTCTATAAAACATCCAAGCATCCCATTCCTTCATCTATAGATTCTTTTGCTGTTGTAGACAAAGAGAAATAATACAATGACTGACAGCATCCAAAATTTGCATTTCTAAAGGTAACATCCAAATAACTTTACAAGCTCCATTTAAACATACATGCATTTCTGTGTTTATTTGCTGGTCTTCATTTACCCATCACCATCATGCAAGTAGTCATACAGATCCTAGAAGATCTTAATGTTTAGAAGTGAAGCAGTTTTGAAGTGAGGTAACAACGAAACGATGAAAACAATAAAAATGAGATTATTAAAAGTGTCGCTTTCCGCAGCCTTGAAGATAACAAAAAATAGCTGTGTTTATGCAGGCTTAGGAGGAGTAAAAATTCTCAAAAAGCATAAAGAAGGTAGAAACAAAACTTGTGACTGGATGTAAAAGGAACAGCTGAGTTCCCCTAAGTAGCACGATCATGAGCATGGTCTGCCGCTCTCTGCGTCACACCAAGGCAAGAGGACCACTGTCCCAAATGCCTTGGGTTTATCACAGACAAATCAGAATACACAGATTTATCAGGCTCCAGCTGACACACTGGTATCATAAAGAGGATTTTAAAAATTATTTTTATTACTATTCTGACTGTCATTAGTTTGTGGGGCACTCAGCTATCATTGGAAGGGCTGCAAGAATAGAAAGATTGAGGGAGTAGCTCTCCATCCCACTTTAGCTTCCATGGTTTCACCAATAAACAGCCAAGGAACTGTGTCCTCCAGAGTGTCTTTTGTGAAAATTATTTAAAATGATACACAAACAAATATGAGAGAAAGATGGGTGAAGAAGACAACACCGCCCACCCACTGCATGGCTGTGAGGGTCTTGGTTACACCAAATGCATTCAACATGCCCCTTTTGACTCATTCCACCCAAACTCCACCATGATGACCAGGCAACACGTGGATGCAGCTGCAAGACAGCTTGGTGCAGCTTGGAGAAAATACATATTAAGTACTAATAAGGCAGCAGTTTTTGTTTACAACAGCCCAGGATATTTTTTCCAAGCTCTTTCTCCTCCAGTATATCGGCAGCAAAGCACTGCAAGATGGTGCAAAGTGAACTCTTCCAGGTGATGCCTGGAATGGGGGAAGCAGACATGCCACGCAAAATACAGGACCACAGGAGCTTGCAGTTGTCCATGGAGACATCTCTCCATTCTCACCTAACTGCACCATCTGAGGGAAGTGCACCGGCTCGCTGGCCCCAACTTTGTTTATAGCTGAGACACGGAACCTGTAGGGTTCACCTGGGCTGAGACTGTCCACCGTAAGCTCTGTGTTTTGAATAATGCCTTCACTGCAGGACTGCCAGCCAACACCTGGGATTTTCCTTTCCACGTTGTAGCCTAGGATGTCACAACCACCGTTGTTCAACGGCTTGTACCAAGACAGAGTTACAGAGTGACTGCTCTTACTTAATACTTCTGGTTCTTCAGGTGGATCGGGATGGGCTGAAGGCACAACATGATGTACGACATGAGCAGTAATGTTTTACACTAAAACAACCAAGAGCTTTCTGCAAGCAATGAAAAGGAAGAGCAACAGATTCCATATTTATCTTATTGTGAAGTTGGGTGGGCACATGTCCATGCCCATGATACACACCTGTGCGCCACTGAGACTTCCTTTGTCTGCCCTGATCTACAACACTAACAGGAAACATTAATTTTCCAAATGCCATCAGATGTACTTAATGTCACATGTTGTGATGCTTTTCCTGCTATTTTGTGCCATCCAGCTGACAAGAAAGATGACTCTACATTGTCCATACAATCAAGGATCTTAGTCAAAAACTTTAAGTACATTTGGGCCTTGATCATGTTTATTTCAGGTCTGTCCTTAACAGAAATCAAATTATTGTTGGACTGCAGATTAACTCTAGTAATCCGACAGCAAATTACTTGGTTGCTGTGTAATTGCTACATATGTCACAGCAACCCACAATAAGAGATAAATATGCACTGGAAATGGAATAGTGTCCTACCAGACTGGCTACAGCCAATAATATTCTATACATTGGAAAACGCTCCTCACTTCCCACTTAGAAGACAGAAATAATTTTTTAAATCTTCAACCTCAAGTCATTTACCAAGTAGAGAACCTGCAACCCAACAAGTTAAAGGCAAATAAGGTCAACAGCCAATTCTTCAACTCTGGACACCACAAACGTAGCATATAACCTCCTTTTCTCTATTTTCAGTGAAATTTTATACAGGAAGCCTGTCAACAAGGGGTTGTTCATGATGATAGCATTTTGCAGTTCCTGAAATGAATGTGCCCATGACAAGACAATGCTGCTTTAAATCCATCTACAACCAATTATTTCGTGGAAATGATTGGAATATGTCAGAGACATTAAAAGTCTCAGATAATAATTTATAGATGGCCAATGGGTGGCTTTCGATAATCTCAACTACAGTGTACAGCTAAACCACATTACATTTACCTCAGGACCATCAATGGGTTTGTGCTGGTGTGGCTGTTGCCGGGTGACCCACCTATCCCACTGTGGAAAGCAGCCAAGTTTTGTTTGCTAGAATGGACAGGGATGTATAGTTGGTTTAACCTGCCCCATGAGGGAATTAGGCAACTATGTTCTTTTCTCCTTGCGAAGTACTCCAAGAGCTATTAACTCTTACAGCGTACAAGAGTGACTCCAATCTCTTGAAGTGTACAAGCACGTTTCAGGGATCTCACCCACATGAAAGTTTTAACATATAACTCATTAATCTGGAACACTGGTTGCCTTGCACTTGAGTAGATTAGCAGATTTCAAAGGTTTTTCTGCTGCCCCCACTTAATTTGTCCATCTACACTCCAGTTCAGCTTCCTCCCTTGTCTATACGTTCACTGAAGGTGATGTTGAACTCTAAGTAAATTTATTTCCATCAGGTTACACATTACATTTTACAAAAGACTGGAACTAAAGAACGATAGTGAACATCTCTACCAACACTAGCCTGACCTAATTTTCTCTGGATGAGATGGAATATTTCTGGCCAAAACACAAGTTACCCAGCAGCCTCTTCTCAGACTAAGAACACTAGCTTTAGACGTGCAAGGCAAAGAGAAAAGAATCAGTACAAAGATTAGAAAATGAAATGTTGAAGTTCAGTACCAAAGTCTGAGATCTCAAGTGTCATTGGGCTAGAATAGCAGACACTTACCTATCACAGACAACTTGGCCGTTGCAATTGCTTCCCTGGAAGCAAAAGTCACCTCACCAGAATGATGTGGTTGGGCTTTTTTCAGAGTAAGTTTGTATTTGTTTCCTTCTGCTTGTATCTCCCAGTCCTCATCCGACTGGATCTCTACATCATTATTATACCAAGTAACTTCATTAATTGGCACAGCTTCACTCAGAACACAGCTGAATGTAGCTTTGTTCCCTGGAGAGACTTCCACATCTGTAAGAGGCTGCAAGATCTGCAGGCGCCATCCTACACATAAAAATAGGTAATCAAACCCTTGCATTACAGAAAAAAATATAGGCAAGAGATTTTATGAATGTCTTGGTTGAAGCTTTGGACAGTCAGGCTTTGAATACCAAGGAGATTATTAAAAGGAAGGTTATGCATATCACTGGAATAGAAGGTATCGCTCAGGACTGCAGCTTTTACAAACTTTCAAGAGCAAAAACCAATCTAGTGATGTCTTTCTTTCCTATGCAGCAGAAAACCACAGTGGAGATACCATGCTATGACTAAGGATGGCTGCTCTTGCACTCTGTAAGAGGTTCACAGAATCACACATAATTACAGAATCACCTCGGTTGGAAAAGACCTTCAAGATCATTGAATCCAATCACTGACTCAACAGTGATAAGTCCTTCCAATAATAGCATAAAATATAAGGATAAAAGATAATATTGGTGCCAGTGTAACTCCCATCTCTAAAGCCTTGAAGTACCAATAAACATAACCAACTCATCAGAACAATGACAACTGTAAGACAGTAATTTGCTGCTAACTCATTGCCAACTGATGCTGCTCAGAGCCGCATCACGGCATATAGAACAAGAGCAAAAGGAAGTTCTGAAATACCCTCCATTTCTTGTGTAGGAAGAAGACTGAATAAGAAGCAAGCAACAAATGCAACTTTTCCCCTCTGCTACTCATAATTTTCCTGGTTAATTTGGCATTTCCAACCAGAAATGCAAGACTTCTCAAGCATGAGTGCTTTGTTACCTTTCACCGTCAGGAAGGCTGAGGTCACTGCATCACTGCACATAAAAGTCACCCTGCAGCTGTCCTGGGGAGTTAGGTTCCTCAGCAGCAGAATATGCCTGAGCCCATTTTCAAAATAAACCATCTCTGTGTTTTCTGTAGTTTTGGCAGGTTCATCATCAATCAGCCAGTTGTAGTTGTAGCACTCGGGCTTGGAAAGGTAACACTCAAATAGGGCTTCCCCTCCTTCCATGGCTTCCACATTCTCCAAGCCCTGGACAATGCTGTTCTTGGCTAGCAAAGAAGGACAACGAAGAGTATTAATTGCTTGGGCATGCACATCTGGATATTAACAAGCCACGGAGCACTGGATGATTCCCACTGCTGGAAAGCTGACAAAAAGGGGGTGGATACAATAAACTCTGCTTGCAAGTTTTGTTAATTTCAACAATGTTCTAACATGACACTACACTTAAAAACATTTTGAATAGTGAGACAGATTAAAAATAATTACAAACCCATAGGATCTTTAGCATTTCATCTAGTCTTCCTCCAGAAACCTGACTTCTGTTATGAAAAATAAAGAAAAATATGTTGGTGTTTATATGAATTATTTGGTAAGAAGGGATAGCTCAGGAAGATCATAAAATTCCTTCTGCTTCAGAGCAGAAAACACCTCTGACAGGTCTCCCGGAAAGCACAATTATAATCATAACTGGCTAGATGAGACTCCACTGACAGCTCAACGATAAAAATCTGTTTCTCATGCAAAGTGAATACAAGAGAACACTATAGCTGTCAAAGTGGTGGTAGTCATCATCGTAATTAGCAGCACATTTGCAAGGAATCTGCCTCTAGGAAAGACACAAAAAGGTTAAAATTTGCATTAATAGTGTTTTAAATATTAGATTTCTAAATGATTGCAAAAGCTTATTGGTAATGTATTAGGTTTATTTTCTCATGCACATGTGGTAAATTGTGCGCTCAGAAACATGCTCATATGTTCATAACTCATTTGTGGGCAGAGTCATGCATCAGTTGGCATCAGCCAGATGCAAAATTAAATGTGGGCTGGTGCCTGTGGATATGATTCATGTTAGACCAGCTACACGCACAAATTACTTGCACAACAATGGGAACACTAACACAAATACCATCCAATGGTCAGCACGATCTGTAACATAAACTGACAGCCTGAGATGCTCCTGTTTAAATCTCTATGACCATTACCTGAAACTGTCCTAGGCAAAAAAAACCACCCCAAAACCAACAGTGAAATAATTTATTAAACAAGAAAAATATAAAAGTATTACTGCAAAAATACTAAAAATATTACTAAAACCATAACTAAAATACTGCTAAAAAAAATAGAATATTTTAGAATATTCATACCTATAGAGAACAATGAGTAGTTTGTAAATCCTTGCAGAATGTCTAGTTTGGTTAGAACAACTGAGCTGTTTACTTGTGCACTTTTGGAGTGCTGGTTTCCCTACCTCCAAAAAGCAGCTGACTGCAAGTTCTACCTCTGCTTGGGTAGAACTGCAAGTTCTACCTCTGTTTTACCTTTAAAATTTATTCTCTTTTTAGATCCCAAGAAATGGAAGGTGCTTATCAATGAAGCAAATATTATAATAAATAATACCTGCTCACAGTAAGTCACCTGGTGACCAAAACAATGTTCCATACACAGTAACAAAAAACCCCACATCGGTGTAAAATCCCAAACCTATTGTTAATGTCCACTGTTTCTCAGGACCCTCACAAATGCTGGTGCCATGTGAGAAGGCAGTTCTGGAGTGACCACTATTTGAAAACACCAAGCTGCCTTAGCTTAGCTCAAAATAAAATGAAAGTCCACATTATCCATCAGTTATGGGTTTTGAGGCACACTGCCTGTAAAAAACTCTCGACAACAGCAAGAAGTACTCCTCGTGTTCCTCACAATAATTCAACAGGACATACCCCATTGCACTGATGTTCTGGTCCATTGTAGAAGAGGATGTGAAAGTGGTATAATAAATGAATGTGAATTAGACCTAAGCTCCAGTGAAATGCTGCAGTTCCATACTCAATTCCCATTGACTCCCAACTATTTTTATAATTGTTATCAATACTGGAGTGAACACCAAAGAGAAGGTATCTGCTATTGTGAGGTGCTGCCACAATTTTTCCACCTCATGTATTTGGAAGCCATCACTGTCTTCCTCTTTGGCTGGAAGACCTCACCTTGAACATCAAGTGCAGCCATCACTTTAGTGCCTCCAGCTTCACAAGAATAGATGCCAGTATCTTCTGGGACCGTAGGTTTAATTTTTAGCATGCTTACATTCCAGTCCTGATCGATAATCACTCGCTGCCCATCTGCATGTATTTCCTGATCATTTTTCTTCCATATGGCGTGTACTGGCCTAGAATATTGGCATATGAACTCTGCTGTACCATCTTCATCAACAGTTATATCCTGCATGGGACTGACCACTTCAATGGTTGGATCTGTTAACCGACACGTCAGGAAGGACATGCGTTAGTAGATCCTCATGGAAGTAATGACTTAGAGATTTTTTGACAAGCACAGGGCCTTGGCTGAGCAAGCAGAGTGGCAGTGCAAGCGGGAATATGACTGCGCACACACCAGGGATTAGCAGTTTAGTTGGTGCTTGTGTCAGCATCAAGCAGGATCAAAGCAAAACCAGTACATTAGAATATAATGATCACCCTAGAATCAAGCCAGCAATTAAGGCTTATGCTCTAACAGTCCTGAAGATGAACTTCCATGTGGAATATTTGCTGCGATTCGCTTCCAGGCTTAGTTTTCCTCCCAGCATTGCTGGACCCACTAGACTTGGAAGCACTGGATGTACAACATTTCTGCTTTCCAGAACATGGCAGGAACAGAGGTCTGATCTGGAGGAGCTCAATGGATGGGCTGCTGTGACTGGTTCCCTGTAGCACTCAATCTCACATGGCAGTAGGAAAATGCCACAGATTCTACCAGAGGCTCCTTGCATGAGCAAACCATTAATTGGACAGAAACACAATACCCAATTGCAACTACTCATGACTAGATGATTTTTCGAGGTCCCTTCCAATCCCTAATGATTCTATGATTCCTGTCCTGTGGTGGTGATACTGTACGTCAGGAGTAAAGTTACAGGACACCTATAACAAAAAAAGACGCACTTAACACAAGACAGACACTTGCTGTTTTGGCTAACCAAATGTTCCTCAGTAGCAGAGACACAGTTCAGAGATAAATACCATGGTTTCCTCAACAGTAGTTGATCTAACAATGCAGCATGAACCATTGCCATTCAGATTGAGAAGATGCTGGGAGCAGCTGGATACAGAGCTCTTCTGAAGAAGTTGAGATCCATGAGGCTGCTTTTAAGCATCTGATATTTCCTTTAAAATACTACTTCTGCTTCTCAGGAAGATCATATGCAACCTCAAAATATTGTGAGCTCCTAAAGCAGCTCACTGAGACCTTAAACTGGACCACCTTCTGGACAACTGTAATATATACATATATATGTGCTGAAAGGAAAATATCAGTGAAATCTGAAAATGGAAGTCTCTTCTTAGCAGAAGAACATCCTTCTTAGGGGAACTGTATCAGCTCCTCCCAAAACTGACATTAGAGTTGGACACAAAACCATGACAGTCAGAAAAAGCTGATCTATGCCCTTATCTTTCAAATAGTTGTTCCAATCATAAACCAGCTAGAGTAAACCTCACTGGACCTCTGTCTGGAATGCTCCTCTTGAAACTGGTGCATCAGGTGAAGGATTGAGATTTACTGGCAGACCTTGGGAAGCAAAATACTATTGCAAATGTAAATTTCTGGACAAAATAAAGTGTATGAAGTTGGCTGTTAATACAAGCACAGTTAGAATTTCACTGGCATTTTATTTTCCTATTCAGCTGTTATTGAGCACATCATCACTGGGGTGGTTTAATATCTTTCTCATCCTCACCCAACCACAGTCATAAACTACTGTCATCCAGGTTCACATTAAAGACATCTCACCTTAATAGAAGCAAAAATGTCCACATACATATGTGTACTACCACAAGCTGTAGGGTTGGACTAGATGATCTCAGCAGATCCCTTCCAATATCAGTGATGCCATAAAGTGGAAACTTCTCAGGAAAACTTTATTTGACTGAATACGATACCTAATGATGCATCAATTTTTAGTTTATATCTCAGGTCCACCTGAGTTCTTCCCCTAGAGAGGTCAGAACCAGGTTCTGTCTCTGAAAACTGGTACCAGTGGACATATGGTTTGTGAGGTTTGCACACTATGTTGTTGTTGCATCATTCTGATATTAAGAAGTGAATTGGTGTTTTATCATAGAGAATCATTCTTATCAGAGAGAATAATTCAGGTTGGAAAGCATCCTTGAGATCCTCAAGTCCAACCATCAGTCCTATTCTACCAAGTTCACCACTAAACCATATCACTTAGCACCACATCGAAATGACCTTTAAACACATCCAGGGATGGTGACTCAACCACATGCCTGGGCAGCCTGTTCCAAGGCCTATCTTTGCAGAGCTGATTTTTTGTGAGTGTACAAGGGACACACTATACAGAGAAGGACACAACAACTACTGACTACAATTCCATGTTGTGGATCATTCCTATTACAGTAGATAGTCACAGCATGGGGATAGATCAGGAAATTTAAACCTCTAATAGAGAACACTTAACCCATTATACCTCCATATATACAAATCCCTTCTCTGAAGAAGGATTAAGTGCTACTTCTGCCTGAAAAAGAACTTCACAGAGGCTACAGAAGACTGGATGTGAAGGAGCCTGCTTAATAACTGGAGCTCAGTGTTATTTGCAGCATGTGGCTACCCTTACTAAATGAAAAGAACATTCATTCAACAGACCAGAGAGCTTTGCTAGTGTGCTGACAACCATTACTATTTCATCAGTCAATAAACGAGGCTCATTTTGTCACTGAATTACCCCAATGTCACGCACACATTGTTTCCTGTAAGAGCTCTGGAGCCATCAATACAACAGCCCAAAGTCTTGTCTTGGGAATATACCAGGCTCAGTGCCAGTTGCTTGGCTATGGAGCAGTACAGTGCCAATTCAGTGAATTTCCAGCTACAAACATGACGTGGTACTATTAAAAAGGGATGTTAAAAATGTCAGGTGCTACCACGGTGTGGTTTACATTCAGTTCTACTGAACTGTCAGGTGAAAGCAGCAGCCCTGACCTTGCAACCTTTTCTCACCTAGAACACTCAAAAAAAAAAAAAAAGAATAATCTCTGCAGTTGTATGTAAAAGATACTTGGCTTGAGTATGGGCGACTTGTGAAGGGATTTAGTAAGGGTAGCCTGGGAGGCAGAAGCACTAGTGCACTGAGCAAGTCCAGATGTGGCCATGTGTGTCTTTCTAACAACAAAATACCTTTGACTAATAATTTAGCTGAAGATATAAGAGACCCAGCTCTGAAGGTGACAGTGCCTGAGTCATGGCATGCCACATCATTTAGGGTCAAAGTGTGTATCAGCCCATCCTGCTGAGAGATTTCAGTCACAAAGTTGTTGTGAAGGGGAGTTCCATCAAGCCACCACTGCACATTCTTCACGCCTGGGTGTGAGAGCTCACAGGTGAACGTGGCTGACTCGCCCACAAAGACGTCTGTGTTCTTTAAACCAGAAACTATGACTGCTGTCTCTTCTGTATAACAGAGCAAGAGAAGACGCCAGAGGAAAACAAAACCATAAACACATACATGTCTCTTCCTGCAGAACTAGCCCAAGCAACAGAGCAAGTTGTCCAGGAGAGTTAAGACTTGTAATGCTCTTCCAGGGGAAAAAAGGAGCTTAAATTATCCTTAAGGGATTCAGAAACCGCCTTTCATCCTTCACCCACTTGTAAGCACAGTGCGTGTCTGTCTGCTGACACCACCTCAGTGGGAGGAAGCTCTACTCCATGAGCAGATTATGACTGCCTTTCCTGGTTGTTGTAACCATCTGCCCTGATAATATGAGGTGAGAGGCAGAGAGGAACCTTAAGATTTAAGTATTTACTTACATGCATTAAAAGAGTAATAAGAGTAACAAAGAGTAGAAGCCATACTTGCAATAACAAGAATTTCACTACTTTTCATGACCATGGCTCCAAGTAAATAGTTTTCAGCAGTGCCACCATCTGCAATGGTACACAGCACGGTCAGGACTTTGAACTACCTTAACTGACCAACACTGGTCCATGCTTAGTTTGGATGAAATCACTGAAATCATGACAGACACGAATGGACTGTTTGCATCTGAGAAAAAAAACTGGTCAGTTATTATCAAAGAATTTGGAATAAGAAATCCAGGCAGCAAAAACCACATTTCCACCACGTTTCATCTTACCTTGCACATACACAGAACATGTCGTGAACTCATATCCAGTGCTACAAGTATAATCCCCACAATCATCAGGCTCTACACCATGGATGATCAGCTCAGCAACGCTGCCTCTCAGCTTCATCTCGTACTTGTCACTGGGCTGAATGACCACCTCTCCTTTCCTCCACTCAACTGGGGTGTTTGGCTTGGTGATTTCACAGTGCAAGACAGCAGTTCCCCCTTCTTCAGACTCTACATTTTTCAGCTCTTTACTAAAGAGCACAGGCAGTACTGTGGTGGAGAAGCAACTACATCAGTGACAGTGCACTTAGGTGAGAAATTTGTTTGGAACTTCTCCAGCTTGGTAGCTCCCATCTTTATGAACCACAACTTGCCTGCTGGCAATGCCAAGACCAGAGCAGGAATTTGCGTTGTGCCATAAGCAGACAGTGATGTGGATCAGGTGCTGACAACAGTGAGGGTGTCCTCTGCTGCTCCATAAAGGGTTGCCACAGGACCTCTAAGAGATTTCACGTAGGTGCACGCACAATTCTCAGTGTAAGCACTTAGAGGCACAACAGTACCTATGATCACAACTTTTGGACATTTCATAGAATCACAGAATGGTTTGGGGTTAGAAGAAACCTTAATGATCACCTAGTTTCAACCCCTGCTATGGGCAGGGGCAATTTCTGCTAGACCATGTTACTCAAAGCTCTGTCCAGTCTGGCCTTGAACATTTTTAGGGATAGAGCACCCACTGCCTCTCTACACAACTTGTTCCAGTGCCTCACCACTCTCACAGGGAGGAATGTTTATTTAGTTGCAACTGCAGAAATAAAATCGGGTTTAAAAGTCTTCTTTGAACAGCAGGTTGTGGATCAAAGCTTTTTCTGCAGCTGTGATTCACAAGCACAGTTGATAATAATTCAGTGATAAATCTTCCTTGTCCCCACTGTGGAGAATGGAAACAGCCATCTAGCCTGATGTTCTAGCATCATCAGGCCTTGGAAGAGGCTGCCCAGGGAGGGGGTTGGATGGCCATCCCTAGGTGTATTTAAAAGCCATGGAGATCTGGAGCTTAGGGACAGGGTTTAGTAGGGGCCTTGGGACAGTCAGGTTAATGGTTGAACTTGATGATCTTAAAGATCTTTTCCAACCTAAACAATTCTGATTCTACGCCTTCAGGCAAGACTTCTCCTACCTTTGACTTGCAGTGAGGCAGTGGTCTGCTGATCCCCCGAGTCGCATGTATATTCACCACCATCCTGAGCCTCTGCATCATAGATAATAAGCTCGACACGTGTGCCCTCTTGCCGTATCTCATACTTGTCACTTGACTGCAGCACCGTATCTCCTTTCCTCCACTCCACTGGTGCGTTGGGTTTTGTCAGCTCACAGCACAGCGTGACTGTGTGCCCTTCCTCCACCTCCTCATTTTTCAGCCAGTGTTTGAAAAGCACAGGTGGGGCTTGAGAGGGGAATGGTGCAAACAGAAACAACAGGTAAAGCAGAAGTAGAAAGCGCAGGGATTATTTTAAGGTACTGATAATGCCTTTCATGATGTTCTTGCACACTTCTGGCTCCTCTGGATACTTAGGGAGGTCTTCCAGGGGCAGTGATGTTCAGGTCTAAGCCAGACAGAGGAAGAGAAGGGACCAAAGTTGATCACCAGGAAAATTATCAGTTCTATAGGAGCTGTAAGCCTTCCACAGCTGGAGATTTCTCTGCTACTCTGGGTCCTAGTTCCATTGTCTGATCACCACTTCATTGTAAAAAGTTGGGGAGGGGTCCTAATATCAGTTTCTCTTGCTACAGCTTGCACTTGTTGTTTCTCATCTGTTTACTGAGCACCCCAAGGAAAGTCTGTCCTTTTGTCCTCTATAAACATCCATTAGGAAGCTGCAGACAGCATTAACGTCCACCCTCAACCTTCTCTTCCTCAGGCTGAACCAATCCAACTGCCCCTGCCTCTCCTTATCCTTCGTGGGCAAACTTGGTAACCTCTGCTGCACTCATTCCACTATCTCAATGTTTGTCTTGTACCAGAAAGCCCCAAAACCTGACATGTGTACCTCTCACTGCTGCTGAGTGAAGAGGAAATCGTATCTTTAACCTGTAGTGTAGCAGTGGTCTTCCCACCAGCTGCATGGCACCTGTACTCCCCTGAGTCCTCACATCTCAAACAGTGAACCATCAATGCGTGCATATTTCCCTCCTGCTCAATGCTGCACTTCTTGCTGGAGTGGATTTGGGATGTACCTTTCTTCCACTCCATGGGGGCATCAGGCTTGGACACCTCACAAGACAAGTGAGCAGTGCCACCTTCCTGTAGCTCCAAGCCATTGAGTCTTTACAAAGGTGACTGCAGAAACTGTTGGGAAGAGAATACCAACACTCTGCAGCCACCTAATCTAGCATTGCCCCTAGATCTGAACTGAGTGTCTAGAGGTACATTTTGAACCAGGTCAAAGAGGAGCAAAGAAGATGAGGTATCAACATGACTCGTCTTTCACAATCATTCTGTATACATTAATAAAAAAAGTTTCAGAGTTTTCAGACAGTTTCTGGTGTAAATAACATCATAAACAAGAGATTCATTCAGAGCATATTCTTGATATTCCTTAGCATTGATTCATAGAATCATAGAAGGGTTTAGGTTGGGAAGGATGACCTCAGAGAACAACTGCTGTTAATCCCCTTGGTCAGAGGCACCTCTCACTGCTCATAATTCAAGTTGCCCAGAGCCCCATCTAACCTGTCCTTGAATGCTTGCAGGGATGGGGCATCCACAATGTTCCTGAGCAACCTGTTGCAGTGTCTCACCATTCCCAGTTCTTAGAAATTTCTTCCTAAATCTGTCCTCTTTTAGCTTGAAACCACTCCTCTGGTCCTTTCACCAGAGGCCCTCCTCAAGGAAAGTCCAGCTTTCTGACATGTCTTAGCTGCTTGTTGCAGGGTAAGTTGGATGGTCTTGAAAGGAGGTTTGCTTCACTCCATAGACTATAAAAAGGACTGAAATGACCAGCTCAGATGTACATATCTAACTCTGCAATACCTAAATTATGCTAGCAGACTCTCCCACAATTTCTAAGGACCCCTCCTGCCAAATGCAGCTCTCCAGAAGGTAAAGCAATGCTGACAGTGCTTATCAGTGCCTCCTCAATCCCTCTTCCTATGAGGCTGCTCACCTTGGACCTTTAGCTGTGCTGATGAGCTATGCTGCCCGACTTTGAAACTGATGAGCCCACTGTCTTCTTGTGTCACCTTCCTCAGGATCAAAGTGTGACGTGTCCCTTGGACTCCAATCTCATTCATTTCGTTGGATTGCAGGGGAACATCTCCCAGGAACCACTGGGCATTCTGAGCTGTTTCCCGGGACAGACGGCATTCAAACACTGCATCCTCTCCTTCACATGAAGTGACGTCCTTCAGCATCTCCACTATGGTTGCTGCTGGTTCTTTATGGAAAGGTCAAGAGAGTTCCATAGCTATCATTTTCAACTGGTGCTTCCTGGGTTAAACATCTCATTATGCTCCTTCTTGGTGTATTATATTACTTGAAAGAATGACCACAAAGTTCTAAGCACCAAATGCATGGAAATGTAGATACATGGGCATGCTACACTCTTACAGATGCATCATTTATGTACGTGGGCACACATATCATGCACATATATATGATAATCCATAAAGCATGCATGTTACAGTGTATGGTGTGCATAATGAACATAACATATGTACTCATAATGCAATTTGTGTGTTGTGCAAACACTGTCAATAGATTTTAGTGGGTGATGCTAACATTAAACCACAGAATGATCAACTAAGGACCCATTTCTGATTCCCTAGAAAGAACAAACTCAGTTCTTAGCCTTCTCAAATCACTCTCAGTACTGAGATCCCTGAGTTTATGTGCAAAACAGTATCTAGCTGTCGAATTACTTAACCATGTGCCCCTGCCACAGTACCAAGCTCTGTTCACCTCTTCCCTCTGCAAAGCCCCACCTTTCACGATCACAGCTGCAGTGGTTTGCTGGTCCCCAGTGTCACATGTGTATTCCCCAGCATCCGCTTCACTCAGGTTGTGAATCGTCAGCTCAGCCACAGATCCATCTTGGTGCATCTTGTATTTGTTACTTGGTCGCAGCACCTTCCCAGCCTTCTTCCACTGCACAGTAGTGTTTGACTTTGAGATTTCACAGCTCAAAGTGACAGTGCCACCTTCTTCAGCTTGCTGGTTCTGTAGTGGTTGTGTGAAGACTACTGGCAGTGCTACACCAAGGTAAATCAAAAGAAAAAAACGTGTTATTTCTGACCACATCACTAAGTCTTGTCCTTAATGAAACTGTGGTGCCATCACAAATTTGACTCAAACTCAATTCCAAAAATCCTTTAAAATCTAAACAAGGACTGACAAGCAAGTGATAGATTTCCAGGAGCATTAAAGCTAACACTCCCCAAAGCTCACTGGGTATCGCACACATTGAGCACATTGAGGAATGTGTCCTTTCTTACGCAGGAGTAGTCACAGATACAGAGCATCAAAGTGCATGTATGGGTACCAAAGCCACAACTGAAAAGCCTAAGCCTGGTACCTCAATTATTGGGTGAGATGGTGGAGAATCATCATTGTATAACATCCCTCGTTTTAAAACTGGATCCAGAAGAGACAAGAGCAATGCAAGTCTCTGCACTGATGTGTATCAGTGACGGATCGAGGAGGAATCAGGAATTTTGATGGGTTGATTTACAATGTACCACATACAGAAGTTCAGTTCCTCAGGTTCAGTGCCCTAGAAGAGCTTTGGTGGCTCCATGGCTTCAGCTGAATTGGTATTTACTAAAAGGCTATAGAAATCGGGGTGAATTCACAGGACTCAGGTAACAGATGTGTAAAGAAAATATAGACCTGAAGGTTCTTGTGGGTTAGGAAGGAACAGATACTGTATTTTTTGGGACAGCTGGGGAATGGCTGGAGTCAAGGCTTTTGGACAGTTGCATTTGCAGAGAAGGCATCACCTTGCACAGCTAGGTCCTGCAGCCCTAGGGCTCCTCATCCCTGGAGGGACTGAAAAGCAGTAGAGATGTGGTGTGAAGGACACAGGTTAGTGGTGACCTAGCAGTGCTGGGTGGAATGGTTGGACTCTATGACCCTATGGGTCTCTTTCAGCCAAAGAGATTCTGTAATTCTGTTAAATGGAACAAGTTACTAATCTTAACAATAAACCACATCAACTCACCTTTCACAGTTAGAGTGGCTGTCGTTTGTTCATTTCCATTATCACAAGTGTATTTGCCAGAGTCTTCTGGCTTTAAGTTATGAATCTTTAACATATGAATTGTTCCCTCCTGCCTGATTTCATATTTGGAGCTTGAAGAAATCACCTGGGCACCCTTCTTCCACGTCACCACAGCATTAGGCTGGGAGACCTCACAGCGGAAGACGGCTGTTTCTTCCTCCTGCACTTCGGTATTCTGTAGTTTCTCCTTAAAGATTGGAGGTGGCACTGAAACGTCAAACACAGCAGAAACATTTACAGTTAATTGTTAAGAATTAAGTATTGTTAATTGTCAAGAAATACCTTTACTCTTGTGTTATATATCTGAGACTTAAAGCAAGTTAATGGAGTTTAGATGAAACTCACTAACAAATATTTCTTGAAGTTACTGATGCACTAAACAAAAACTTGACATGTTTTCAATGATTTGAGTGAGAGGGAGACTATGACCAGAGCAGCAGCTTCAAAGAGAGAAAAAGAAGGATGTTTGATTGAGAACTTATTCAGAACAGTGTTCAGAGAAAGACAGACTCCAAAGAAGAAATATAGTAAGAAAAAGTTGAAGCAATAAAAATTATAGATCTGTCAATGCACTTACTCAAGCCATCTCAGTAATTTCTCTAGCAACCTGCTATCTCAAGCACCCTAGTGACATATGTAAGTCTATCCATGGTGATGATAGTCTATAAGAACGTATCAGTATACCCTGAGCTAAGAAGGGGTGAGTGATAGTCTTGAATTCACTATTTAGTGCAGGCACTTTGTTTTTACCAATCATGTTTTGCCATCCCTGGACATGTTTCAACGTTGTGTAGATCTGGAGCTTACAGACACGGTTTAGCTGTCATTTTGGTACACAGCTGGGTTAATGATGATCCTAAAGGTCTCTTCCACCCTGGATGATTCTGATTCTTCACCCACATCACAGAGAGTCCTTACCTTTTACCATGAGCTCTGCTCTTGATACACAGGGTCCCACTCGGAAAGCGATGGTGCCAATGTCCTGCTCAGTCACCTTCCTTAAGGTCAGTGTGTGAATCTTCCCTTTTTCCACTGAGATCTCATTCATTTCATTGTTTTGCAGGGCAACATCCTGTAGCTTCCATTCAACATCCCTTGCGTTTTCATGAGAAACATGGCACTGAAATGTGACATCATCCCCTTCAAACACCACCATGTCCTTTAGGCCAGTCACAATGGTGACATCAGGCTCTGCAAACAGTCCATAAGTAGTCAGGCCATGAAAGGAAAAACATGAATCAAATCACAGAAACACTAATACAGATCTGGAGGGAACCTCTAGAGGTCACCTGGTCCAACCACTGCTCAAAGCAGGGCCAGCTAACAGCAGGTTTCTCAATGCCTAGTCCAGCTGAGCTGTAACAGCCTCCAAGGGTGGAGATGTCACAGCTTCTCAAGTCACATTTATATGCTGCTGGTTGACTACTCTCAGCATATTTGGTAACACGAACAATATTTTTGCATTACTGGTTTTGTCTCTGTATTTCATCTCTGGGAGCTGGTTTTTTTTAAATGCCTGTTTGATTAAGTAATGGGGTGAATAACGTGTAAAATGCCGCATTCGGATTTTAAGATTTGTTACACTTGCACTTTGATGTCTTTACAGAATAACATCTAAACCTGCTTTTTGCAGCTCTGTGCTGATGCTCCAAACTGGCTGGGTATCTGGCTGGCTCTGTGCTCTCAGCAGGACTCACTGCATTAGCATAAGCACAGGGCATTTGCACTTCAGTTGACTTGAGTTTGGCTCCCAGGGCAGCTGGGCACCTGCAGATCTGTGCAAAGATCACACAGAGAGCCTGTGACTGGCAGAACCTGTAGTTACCCCAAATCTGTTGGGGAACACCAAAGGAGAAGCAGTACAATCTCCATCTGAGCAAGCCCAGCAGACATTCATACAATTGAGGTCACCATCTGCATAAAGACTGGTGCAGCTGGCCATAATGTACAGAGCATCCGTAATATTGAGCAGCCTGTAGAGATGCTAGCAGTGACTATTCCATGATAGTGGTCCAACCTGATAGCAAGCTCTGTCTGTAATGACACTAAGGCCAGATGCAGCTGCTATGTGATTGGAAGCTCTGGATGGACCATCTGTTCACTCACATATGATGTCAAGCAAGTATTTCAAGCTGTGAGTCAAAAAGTACAGCTTTTCCTCTTCTGTCCACCAAGCACATCTGTGCTTTGGTGCATTTATTAACCAATTTTTTTTTTTATTCTTCCCATACTCTGTGTTTATTACAATAGTTGAGCACTGAATTTCTCTGGCTGGAAGAGACTTTTATGTTCATGAGGTCCAATCTTTGACCTAGTGCTTCCAGGTCACCACTAAATTATGTTCTTAAGCACCAAATGCACGTTTTTAAAATACTTTCAGGGATGGTGACTCCCACCACTGCCCCAGCCATGCTTGTTCCAGTGTTTGATAACCTTTGAAGAAATTCTTCTTTACATCCAACTTAAACCTCCCTTGGTGCAGCTTGTAGTCATCTCCTCTGGTCCTATCACTTGCCACCAGGGAGAAGCTGTCCCTCTTCTCACTACAACCTCCTTTCAGGTTGAGACAGCAAGGTCTCCCTTCAGCCTCCTTTTCTCTAGACTGAACAACCCCAGTTCCCTCAGATGCTCCGGGACTTGAGCTCCCTTCACAATACTATCCACAATAACAACAATTCTGTTGTGAAATCTTAGCATCCTAAAGAAAAAACCCCCCGTGAGCAGGTCTTGCCTTTCACAGTCAGTTTGGCAGAGCTTGTCTCATCTCCAGCCTTGCAGGAATACTCTCCAGCATCGCCAGGCTCCAGGTGATGCACTCGCAGCTCACGGAGGGTGCCATCCTGCCACATTTCATACTTGGAACTGGAATGAAGCAGGACCCCATCTTTCCTCCACTCCACTTCAGCTTTGCTAGTGGAAATCTCACAGCGCAGCGTAGCCGTTCCTCCCACTTCCACTTCTTCGTTCTTCAGCTGCTGCTTCAGTCGGGGTTTGACGGCTGCAGAGTGAAAAATAATAGACAATTCATTATCTCGAATGCTGTGTCTCCACTGCTCAGCACAAGGCACATGGGGTCCAATGCTGTAGAATAAATTTGCACTAAGTGGTTATATGATAGTAACAAAAACGCTCTCCTCTCTACAGACAGCTCTATGTTCCGTATATCCAGACAAGGAAAAGGTCACGAAATTCCCCAAATATGTTTATTTCCCACTTAAGTCAATGGCATCAACCTCATGCATTTTATGCATCTGCTCTGGATGTTGGAAACTCCAACATGCATGAAGATTCTGGCTAAGCAAAACCTGGCACTTTGAGATCAAGACTAGTGTCATTCTGTTTCTTCATTTTTATGGAAATACCGACACAAAAGACCCAAAGTTTTAAAAGTATTTCTGATTCTCTGGTATCTTTTCAAGACTCTTAAGTCATCACCAGTGACTCCTTCCAGATGACGCACACAAAAGGACTTCATTGATTCAAGTTGGGCATGGAACAGCTTAGCCAACAGCTTGTCACTAGTGAAAATGAGAAGGGAATCTCCATCACTGGTAAAAATGAGAAGGGAATCTCCATCCCCTACATGTGTGTGAGCAGCTGTGAAAACAGGAATCTTAGTGCTGGTGGTTCCTCTGTCTAAACCCTATTGTGATATATAAAAGCAAGGCACAGGGCTCCTTCACTCATAGTTGGTCCTGCGGCTACTTCATGGGTCAGGTATAGCCAGGAAGAGATAGCTTGAAAAACTGTGGCTTAGATCAAAGCAACAGGTTCCATCCAACAGTTTGAGATGACCACAAACATTTCACAGAAGGTGATTAATCACAAAAAACATTCCCGGTCTGTTAAACACTAGTTTTCTCAGGATCTTCGGGGAAGAAGTTACAAAACCAATAATACTTCAATGTCATATGTAAATGACTTGTGATTAGTCATTGATTCAACTGAGTCACTGATGAATGCAAAGGGCCAAAAATAAAGATCTAGTAGAATTTAAAAATTCTCATGATACAGAGTTTCTTGCTTTTATCACACCACAGGGCCAATAAAATATACACCGTGCTTTACAGGCTTAAATAGCCATTCTACAAACTCTGTCCCACAAGACCCATGTTTCTGTATTGTGGTTTATGCAGCTTTCCTCCTTATCTTAACCCTCGGAGGGATTTATCTGACAAAAGATAAAAGAACATCATGCACACTGTTTCACAATTCCCTTTCATCCTCTGTTCCACTGCGATGCAATGCTAACCATTCACTCTGAGGACTGCTGTGCTCTGCTGGTCTCCTGTATCACATGTGTAATCAGAGGCATCTTCTGGTTCTATGTTACGAATCACAAGTTCTGCTGTGCGACCACATAATTTAATTTCATATTTGGCACACGGGAAGAGCTCCATGCTGCCTTTCCTCCACTCCACTGTTGCATTATCCTTTGTCACCTCACACTGGAATTTCACTGCAGCTCCTTCCTCTGCCTCCTTGTCCTGCAGCTCCTTTTTGAAAAGGACTGGCAGAGCTAAAGGGGAAAGAAAGAAGGATCAGGTGGAAGCCTTGTCCAGTCCTGGTCTACACATTAGATGGACACTCTGGAGAAGATACAAGGGTAGGATCCACATTTTCTAATTATCCCAGAACAAATAGGAGATCTTTCTGCTTCAGAAGCAGCCATCTGCACTCATTTATTTTCTTTGTTCCTTGACTCGAATCCTTCATAGGGTTAGATTCTTTGAATTAAATTACCCTTCAGTTGATCTAAAAAAAAAAATCTGAAGAGTGAAGTTCAAAGCTTCATGGACAGTCTTGACAGATCAGGACATTGTCAGCCTTCTTCCACCACCTACCTCTCACATTTAAAGATGCCTTGGTCTCCTCATCGCCAGTATCACAGCTGTACTCTCCTGTGTCTTCTAATTTGAGATTATGTATTAAGAGCTCTACCAAGCTTTCCCTCTGCCTCATTTCATATTTCTGGCTGGGCTGCAGCCCCACTCCTCCTTTCCTCCATTCCACTGCAGTGTTGGGTTTTGACAGTTCACAGCAGAATGTAGCTGTACTTCCTTCCTCTGACTCCTTATTTTGTAAAGGTTGCTTAAACGTGACAGGCAGTGCTGCAAAATTTGAGAAGGAGATGTTTTAAGAGTGGTTTAGTCTGAAAATGACCCAATCCTTCCACCATTCTTCAGAACTGGCCTACTATGATCCCATAGTCCTTGGGCTGTAGCTCTCTGTCTTGGTAGCATCTTTCTTGAACTATTACATGAACCAAGAGCTAAGGACAGATGATGAAGTTACAAAAGATGTCTTACAGAGTGATCCATAAAATGTCCTAATTTGTGAGCTGAAGGAGTCCAACTTTCCTATGGAAGTATCTCCACGTCAGCTATGGATGATTTAATCAAAGACTACTCCAACATAGTCTCTCTTTCATGGACCCTTGTTCATTAATAAAGGTCTGTGAGTTTGCAATATTAAGTGAAGAGTATTTCCCTCAAAAATGCACGTTCTATCAACATACCCCTCAAAGTATTCAAGGGCAGGTTGGACAGGGCTCTGGGCAACCCAGCCTAGTGAGATGTGACCTTGCCCAGGGCATGGGAGTTGGAACTAGATAATCTGAGGTCCCCTTCCAACCTAAACCATTCTGTGATTCTATGAAAGATGATGTTTGTATTCAAAACACAAGAAGAGGCAGTAAAAATGACAATAAAGTAGTAAGTGGAAGAGGACATTCAGATTTTAGGCAAAGTCCTGCTCTGGATGATAGAAAAGGCAGAGGAAAACAAGTGTAGCTGCAGTTGTTTATATTCAGAGTTTATACTTAAGGGTCAAAGCCTCATAGAATAACACAGCATATTCACATTATAGAAATCCTTTATCACCCAATTGCTGCATCTCCTATTGTCTCATCAGACATGACTACCAATTGGGCATCCCTTATGACTACTGATGGCACCAGCCTGCTTGGCTTTTGTTCTGCTCCCCTACACAGCTGCACATCATAACATTTAATTGCTTTAATGCTGACTGATCACTCCAGATACCGCAAGAAAAACCTTTACAACTTGTTCACACTGGCATGGACCAGCAGCTAAACAAAGAGATGACTGTACACATATCTTTGAAGAGAACACAGAGATGCTCCTTTCATTTGATCTCTATTGAGACAAGGGTCAACACTCTGCCTACCATGTACGGTGACCATAGCCGTTGTCTGCTGATGTCCAGAGTCGCAGGTGTACCTTCCTGAATCACCCAATTCTAAGTCAAAAATGACCAATTCAGCAGTACAGCCCTGCTGATTCATCTCATATTTCAAACCAGGGAAGAGAGTCATATCTTCTTTCCTCCACTCTACTGGAGCATTGGGTTTGGTCAGCTCACACCTCAGTGTTGCTGAACCACCTTCTTCTGCCTTGGTATTCTGAAGCTCTTGTTTAAAAAGTGCTGGTAGGGCTATAAAACAGAAACACAACTAGCAACACACTGCAGCTGGGGTTTGGGAAAGATGAGGTAGAATAAAAACAAAAGCAGCAAAAGAGCTTTTTTTGCAGATGTCTCTAAACCTCAGTGCTCTAGGTTCCAAGTACAAGGATTTTTTTCTAGAAAATAGAAATACTTGCAGAACAAGAAGAAAACAATTGCATTTGCCATGAAATATATAGAAGCTTAATCTAATCTACAATCTAAAAATGGCAGAATATT
Organism: Phoeniculus purpureus; assembly: GCA_028565055.1. Classification (NCBI taxonomy): domain Eukaryota; kingdom Metazoa; phylum Chordata; class Aves; order Bucerotiformes; family Phoeniculidae; genus Phoeniculus; species Phoeniculus purpureus. The sequence goes on from JAOXOE010000506.1 coordinate 1,252,684, forward strand.
TTTTCAATCGTAAAGTCAGCCAAATCATGTTGCTCTGATCACCAAAGATCCATTCTGAAGAACATCAGTGAGTTAGTTGTAAGTGCTCAGATTCCCTCTTAATGCATGACACTTGCAGGAAAGCTGCAATTACCCTGACAGTTACATACTAAAGAAATGCATTTAATTCTACCTTTTCTACCTGATTTTTATTCTTAGAAAGATTTATTTTCTTTTTACCATTGACTGTTAAAGTGGCAGTTGTCTGCTGATCTCCACACGCACAGGTGTAATCTCCAGTGTCCTCCACATCCAGCTCATGGATAACCAGCTTTGCAACAGCACCATCTTGACTCAACTTATATTTGCTGCTTGCTTTGAGCACCTCCTGCCCTTTCCTCCACTCCACTAAAGCAGGTTTAGTCAGCTCGCAGTGCAGAGTGGCTGTGCCACTTTCTACAGCTTCTGTGTCCTTCAGGTCTTTTTTGAATTCTGGAGGCAGTGCTGGAGAGTAAAAAGGTTGCCACAAAGAAAGTTAATATTCCTTAAAACGCAGCTAAATGAGGTCCTGGGGGAATAGGATGAGTGGTACCCTGCTTAGCACTGATCCAGGTCAGTGGAATATGATGGAAAATCTTCCCCAGCTTCCCTGGACACTGCATCAGGGCAAGGAAAGTGAGAACCAGCACCAATGAGGAGGACAAACATACACTGGCAACTCTTTCCCCAATTTTAACATAAGCAAAGTTCAAAGGAATGCAAAAGCCCAAGCAAACAGTAAAGGAATGGGAACAGACAACGGCAATAGACTTGGGCACGTCTAAGGTTTAGAGGACCTTAATTCCAAGGATTACTTTACCATGCACTGTTAAGGCAGCTGTGGTGGTCTTGTCTCCACATACACAGGTATAATCTCCAGTATCATTCAAGTCTAAATTGTGAACTACCAGCTCCATTACACGGCCTTCCTGTCTTATGCTGTACTTGCTGTCTGAGGTGAGGACATCATGGCCCTTCTTCCACTGGACATGAGCAGATGCTTTGCTGAGCTCACAGTGTAAAGTGGCTGTTTCACCTTCTATTGCTTCTTTGCTGGTCATTTCTTCTTGGAAAAATGGAGGCACAGCTGAAGGATGCAGGTAAAAAATATTACAAACCAAAAATATCTCCACGGATGGATGGGAGAGAGCAGGAAGTGACAGGGAAAAGCTGTTTGAGTTATGGAAGGGTGAGCATCAGCAACAAAGAGAGGAAAGAGAAATTAAAACATTGTAGTGGGTTTGTTCTTCCTACTAGCTTCTTACTAGCTTTGGCTTTCTACTAGGAAAATTTCAGTGTCCTTAAGACATCTACACCTGCTTTCTGCCGGTTTCCATCTAAGAAAAACTCCTCATCATTCCTTATTCCTGGAGATCCCCTTGAAAAGATGCAGGCAACGGTCACTGAGTATTCTTGACTCCAGAGAAAAAGTCCAGATGCTGACTAATTTCTTGCCTCACAACATATTTTCCCCATTCTAGTACCCAGTGTGAGTTGTGTCCTTTAAATAAATTTGGTGACCTTCATATGTGTTCCTCAATTAACTTGGTAGGATAATGGGATATTCCACCTGTTTAACAAGGTTGGATATTTCAGATCTCAAACCTAATGACTCACATTATAGTGGTTGGGCCAAATTAAACTATCCAGACTAGAAACTAGGTTTAGCCTCCTCGATTTGGCTCCTTGAACTCCAGAAGTGTATTTAGCTGAAACACCAGGTTCGTTTGCACAGCAATCGTTTCTTGCAAAAAAGTACAACCAGAAGCGGGTCACAGAAAGTATTTATCCTCTCTTTCTTAGAAAATTAGTCTCCCAGTGCAAATCCATCTTCGTGCATTAGGATAGAGTTATGAGCACAACTCTAAAGTATATATAACTCAATATAGAAGACATTATAAATATTGGAGCCTTTTTCTGGATTCTGCATCCTATACTACATTGAAATGGTAGGTACTGAGAATTCCAGAGAGGAACAGCAAAGAACACACACATTTGCATCTTAGAGTATATATGCAGGAAAGGGAAGGAAAGATGCACCAGGAAAAGAAGGGGAAGATGAAAGGAAAGAAGATTTGTATTTAAGAAAAATACAGAAGGATGGAACAGAAAAATGCAGACTGGTATCTTCCAATATATACACATCAAAGGCAGGGAACACTGGCAAAGGAATGGAACTTCAGTTAATAAGGTTGAAGAAGCAGACGAGGAAAATTTAATATCTGATAGTAGAGAACAGAGGTAGAGGTTTCCAGTTAGGAAATAGGAGGTCAAGGTAATGTTTACCCTGTACTGTTAAGACAGCTGTAGTCTGGTGATCTCCACACACACAAGTGTAGTCTCCTGCATCCTCCTCAGCTACGTCATGAATTACCAGCTCTGCCTTGGTCCCTTCCTGCCTCATTTTGTATTTCTCACTGGCTTTGAGAATCCTCTGGTCCTTTCTCCACTCCACCAGAGCAGCCTTGGTGAGCTCACAGTGCAAGGCAACCTTTTCACCTTCTTCTGCTTCCTTGTCTTTTAGTTCTTCCTTAAAAAGTGGTGGCAGAGCTGAAGGATGCAACATGGATAAATGGTCATCAGAAAAATAGAATTAGAATGGTCATTTCTTTTTCATTCTTGGGATTATTTCTCCCTGTGTCTCCTTTTTTCAGCCTCTTATAAACCTGTTTAGCTATAGCTAAATTCAGAAGCTCTAAAAGCATACTTCTTCAAGGTTCAGTCACCTTTACAGATCAGTTCCCTGGGTGTTTGTTGCTTATCATGGTGAAAGAACAACACAGAAAGACCAGATCTTGGGTCAACAACACTCAAAAATAACATCAGATAAAAAAAGTAACACAATGATCATTGAGAGATAGTAGGATAAAGAAGAGTATAACTGTTGATAACTCATCTGGTGAAGTGGGGATTTTTTTAACACCTAACTTGTATTAAAAGTATTACCAAGACAATACTTAGTCTTGATGTCCAGAGAGAGGAGTGCAGATATTTCACACCTAAACTAAGGGTAACAAGCTCTGAAATGGTAACTCTTATCTCATTCTGTACGTCACACTCGCTTAAAGAATCTGGTATCCCAAGGAGTAGCCATGACCAGGTCACCCAGCACGGTGACATCTGCTCCTTCTTGCTGCCCAACTCTCACCTCTCCCTTGAACAGTACCTGGGGGGCAGGCCAAGCAATACCTGTGTGTTTTTGAGAAAACCATGGTTGGATGAAGTGGATTGTGGAAACAAGGAGGGGAGAAGAGCTGGAAAATGTAATTGCCCAAGAAGATCAGTCTTTCCAAGAAAGAAACATCTGATTTTCTCCTTTTAAAAGGGGGCAGATAACAATGACCCAAAAATTTGCCCTGTGCTACTCTCTGTCATTAAGAAATGAGCTACACATAGAATGAAGGAAGAGAAAGGGACAAAACCAAAGACACATTACTGACCCAGGGCAGAAAGTGCTGACTTTCAGAGTGATGCATATCTATAGAGCTATTAATCAAATTTAATAAAGTCTTTTTACCATGAACCATTAGGGTTGCTGTTGTCTTCTGGTCACCACACACACAGGTGTAATCCCCAGCATCTTTTACTTCTAGGTCACGAATGACCAGCTCTGCAGTGGTGCCATGCTCTCTCATTTGATATTTGTCACTGGCTTTGAGCACTTTGGACCCTATTTTCCACTGCACAGGAGCTGCTTTGCTTAATTCACAATGCAGACACACTGATGCTCCTTCTTGGACATCTTCATCCTTCAGATCCTCCTTGAAAACAACTGGCAGGGCTGGGAATGAAAAGTCAATAGACAGTGTATTTAAACTAAGACCTCTGCATTTGAGGTCAGCATCAGAATTCCTAGGGGAAGCTCAAATCTGGCCAAGTCAGGGACTTCAGCCATTGAGGCTGAGATTATCACTACCATGACCTAAATCCAGTAGTGAGAGTAAAGAAAAAAAAAATGTTGAGCTGACAGGTCCAAGTACAACAAGTTGGATGGATTCAAGATGCAATGTAAATAATGTATTACAAAGCCACTGTCCATGGGGCCAGCACAGGAGCTTTTCCCATGCACCCATCCCTTAAACTTGTCTGCATAGAGATAGTCACGTCCTCAGCCCCCTTTTCAGGAACATCACACCAAAATGAGATGTCAGCACAGTAAGTTTTATCCTTCCCTGAACACAAATGAATTCCTAGGAAAAGGTTATAGGTGAACACTTCATACAGCCGTAGGATATTTCAGAGAATAAAAAAACCTAGCAGTCATCTGCAAGATAAATTTACCATTCACTATCAGAGAAGCCGTGGTATGCTGGTCCCCACACACACAGGTGTAATCTCCTGCATCCTGCAGCTCTAGATCACTAATTTCCAGCTCAGCAGTGGCACTATCCTGCCGCATGATGTATTTTTCACTTGCTCTGAGTATTTTATTTCCTTTCTTCCATGACACGACTGCAGCCTTGGTCAGCTCACAGCGCAGAGTGGCTGTTTGGCTTTCCATGGCTTGCAGGTCCTTCAGTTCTTCTTTGAAAAGTGCAGGCAGGGCTGAAGGTCACAAAATGGACAGAGAACATCAAAATGACATGTGGCACAGAGGTGATGAGGTGGTACAGAAGCAGAGAACATTTTTAGGCTGGAAAGAGTTTTCTTTCCTCATAATTCTGGGATTTGGACAAACCAATAGACAGACACAGAAAAGCAGCCTAGATACAACCAGATCTTAGAGATAGTTTACAAATGTAAAGAAACACATTCAGCTGCAAGTGAACACACAACTGATAGTGCTAAGTTGGCAGAGAAAACCACAATAACAGATATATACATATGGTTTTTACCATGCACTGTCAAGGCAGCTGTTGTCTCCTCTTCTCCACACACACAAGTGTATTCTCCAGCATCTTTCAATTCTACATCATGGATGAGCAGCTTCATGACTGTGCCCTCCTGTCTCATCTTGTATTTGTCGCTGACTTTGAGCAAACTGCTTCCCTTTCTCCATTCTACTTGAGCAACCTTGGTCAGCTCACAACACAGAGTGGCTGCTTGGCCTTCTGTCACCTCCTCATTCTTCAGGCTCTCCTTGATGTGTGCAGGTAGCACTGAGGATGCAATGAACAGGGGGTCAACATGCAGCATCAAACACAGCCTTTTGGTGAAAGGCAGGGGTGGGGGAAGAAAAGGTGAAGGTGTCACTGAGAAGCTGTCTTCAGGCCTGATATCACATCTGCTTTTAGGCAGCAGGTCCTTCAAATGTTTTTCACAGGAAAAGGAATGAGGGTCTTTTCTTTTAATCACAAAGTGCAAATTACATGACATGCAGATTCAGAGAAACTACATAGAGATAACAATGAAAATGGAGAAAAAGGAATTCAAAACACAGGCTCAATAATGAAGTCATCTAGATGAAATTGGTTATTACCATGCACTGCTAAGGAAGCTGTGGACTGCTTATCTCCACACACACAGGTGTAATCACCAGCGTCATTCTCATTTAGATTGTGGATCACCAGTTCGGCAGTGACATCCTTCTGCCTCATTTTGTATTTCTCGCTAGGTTTGAGTACTGTGTGTCCCTTTTTCCACTCCACTGAAGCAGCCTTGGTCAGCTCACAGTGCAGAGTCACTGCTTCTCCCTCTGTGGCTTCTTCATTTCTTAACTCTTCTTTGAAGAGAGCAGGAAGGGCTGAGAAACAAAGGAGCAAACATTTTCATGGTATGCAGTTCTTGAGCACCAAAAAAATGAACCTTGATGTTCACCAGTATCTATCCATACCTAGTTACGGATGTGAGGATCGTCTCATAGAAAGAAATTATGAATTTGTGATGTAGCAGGTTGCACCACAACCAAGAGAAAAAGCTAAAGAAAAGGCTAAAGAAATCCTTTAAGGGTTAAGGATTCCTACAGACATAGCCTGGGAGTTGCTGTATCAGAGAGGCCTCTTGAAAGTGTTTGGGTGTAACAATAACATGGAAAAAGAGAAGGACAGTGTCTCCATTGTGGAAATAGTCAACGATCAGACTCCGTGATCTTAAAGGCCTTTTCCAGCCTAAACTAATCTATGATTCTATGAAATCTGCTATAAGACATCAAGAAGTTCAGAGGTCTCCTAACACCCTGCCCCCTTTGGAGCAATAAATAGAATTATTCAGAACATGGTAATGGGGTAGTATGTACTTTGGGAGCAGCAGGATGGGATAATGTCTGTCATAGTCTTTGGAATGAGGTGTGAACCATGCCTGGATGTAGAATGGGAGAGGACACATCCTGACTCTGACCAGCAGTACTTGAGAATTTTTGAGAATTTTCAATACTTGAGAATACAGGTGTGGAGGATAATTGGGCTGACATCAGTCAAGGAGCAGGAGAAGCTCATGGCTTTTAGGATAGGTAATGATGGAGAAGAGCAAAAGGAAAGTCTGTGGGCAACATGGAAGAAAGTTAAATAATTCAAGAATTGTTATTTATGATCAAGCAGGAGCAAACTGAAAGGACAATATCATTTAAAGCAGTGGAAAACTTCTCCAAACAACAATATTAAGAGTTTAATTGAACAGACTATCTCACTCCAAGGATCATCAGAAACAGCCTGCTTGGATAATAAATTCTTCAAAGTCCTGTAACTCAAGACAGCTAATAAAATATGGGAGATTTGCATGAGTGTCAAACAAAATACTACAGAATGTAGAGGCTAAACCAGAAGGCCAAGTTCCTGACGTGTCCTGAGAAGGTCAAGGGCAGTCCCCTACTCCTGGACAAACAGACCAACATGTAAGAGGGGCTGAATGGTAATCTGCAAAACGATGCTGATATTAAATGTCTCCTGATACAGCTGAATGTTGCAAATGTTGTGTCTAGCATCTAGGTGACAAGATCACTACTGCAGTAGTGTTCCACGTCCTCTGCTCACAATTCAGACTCTGGCTCTTGGGTGTGTCAGGATTTTAGCATGCACATCTCTGGGAATATGTAAGGCCACCCATTATCTCTCTTTCTAAAAGAAAGAGAATAGGAATTCTGGCTAGGATGGGGAAAAAAGGAGTAAAGAGTATTTAAATAAACTCAATACTCTCGAAGTATCTTGGTGTGATTAAATAATTTGTCTGGGAATTCGCAAGGTACAGGCTCAACCTATAGCAGATGATGTAAATACAAGATGGGGAGTAACAGGCAGATGATCAATAGAGATTTGGGGTCACAAGAGGTCATGAAGCAAATTCTAATAAAAACCCCAGTGTGATTGTGATGTGAATAAAGCCAAAACTATAAGAGGGATGTATCAAATGGAGTGTCACGTGTAGTCCTTCTGTCCTATCTGGTAAAGCCTCAGATGGGCACTGACTTGGAGCTCAAGGGTGGACTAGATGACCTGTAGAGGTCCATTCCAATCCTATTTTCCATGGTTAAATTGGAAGTGCAAGACTTAAGCCATCCTTGCTTTATATTATCAAGATGAAAGAGTCTGGGCAGTAAAGCAAGAAAAGCTATTAAATGACTTCCTGACTTTCTAGGTGAGAAAGACAGATGACCAACATTCCATCTCTTCCAAGGGAAATCTGCAGGTGTATCAAGATCAGCCTAGGACTATGAAGTACCAACACACTATAGCATTGTGTTCTGCAATACCAGAACACAAACCTACAAGACCCTTTGTCACAGTTACAAGAAAAAGTTGCACTGAATCAAGTAGTATTTGCATTTAAATGATCTACTGAACCCTAACATAACTTGAAATCTACGGTTGCTCTTAGGATGAATGTTTCTGCTATTCCATCTCTATAGGCTCAAGTCACAAGGCAGCAGCAAGGAGAAGAACAGGGGGGAAATGTTAGTCCAGTCAGTGGGACCAGTTAGATTAAGATCACCACTGAAAAAAAAAAAAAAAAATCCACCGCCAACAGAATTGGCAAGAAAAGAGAAAGAACTCATTGTGTGTGTCAGTACCAAGAGGAGACAGGTGACACGTGTTAATTTCTCATTTTGATTTTCTTACCATGCACTGTCAGTGCTGCAGTAGTCTTCTCGCCTCCACACACACAGGTGTACTCTCCAGCATCCTTGACTTCTAAAGCATGTATCAGCAGTTGTGCTGTGGTGCCTTCCTGCCTCATAGTGTATTTTTCACTTGACTTGAGCACTTTGTGTTTCTTTTTCCATTCCACAGAGGCAGCCCTAGATAGCTCACACTGTAGCGTGGCTGTTCCACCCTCAGTGGCTTCTTCATTCTTCAGCTCTTTTTTGAAGTGTGCAGGCAAGGCTGAGAAGTTCAAAATGAGCAGAATGTATGATCACGGCAACTATTCAAGTGACTATCCACGGTCTATCAACGTGTGACAAACAAAGTCTTCCCTGATCAAATAGGATTGATAATTACTCTGGGAATTATAAGGTGGTGACTTTGGAAAGCTGGAGAACACCTCGTTCGTAAGTCAGAGCTTTTTTTATGGTACAGTCTACAGCATAAAATGGAGAAGCAGGCTACTCTCAACTTCAGACTCATCAGCAGTGAGCCCTATCTGACCTTGGGTATTGCCTGCCACAATGGAAAATAAAGCCCAACTGAAGTGTAAAAGTTTCACTGAAATGCAAATAGTTACTGAAGAAGTTCATAAATGAAACTGTATCTGAGTCTCCATCTGGTGATGGCTTATCAGAACTTGACCGGCAAACTGCTCTGAAACACTGAAAGCTGTACACAAAATACCTCATAATAGAATTTAAATATTCTCAACTATATATTCTAAATTCTAGTTCTCAACTTTAGGATTGTAATATCTTTACAATCAACATTACAATAGTATGATTTTCCTTTATAAGCAACCACTACTGAACAAGAGTGCCACAGAAGTCGGACAGTAATCTGAAATTTTTGCAGCTCACACCTGATCTGATTCACGCATTTATGCCCAAGTACAACCACACGTTGCTAAAATCATCAGAAACGAGGCTGCACTCCAATTTCAAAGCTGATACTACCAAGCTCTTAAAAGGAAAAAAAAAAACCCTGGTTGAAAAGAATCCACTTAATCAGATATATTTTTTTACCATTCACTTTTAGCATGGCAGTGGTTTTCTCATCTCCACAACTGCACGTGTAATCTCCAGCATCTGTCAGATCTAAATCACGGATCACCAGCTCAGCAGTTGTGCCTTTGCATCTCATGGTGAATTTCTCATTTGGCTTCAGGGCTCTGTCTCCTCTCCTCCATTCCACAGCAGATGAGGGCTTGTTCAGCTCACAGCAGAAAGTGGCCACATCCCTTTCTGTGCCTTCCACATTCTTCAGCTCTTTCTTAAAATGCAGAGGAAGGGCTGAAGATCACAGGTGAAGAGAGAACACTTTAAAACTGAGGGAATCAGTTCCTGAGAGGCAAATGATGATTATAGGGACACCCCTGCCTCCTGCTTTGTAATGTACCACACACTCAGCACAGAATCGCCAAGGTTGGAAAGACCTCCAAGATCATAAAATCCAGCCTTCCACCCTACAACTCCTAACCAGCATGTCACAACTGATTTGGAAATCAGTGTTATAAGAGTACATTTTAGAGGCATTTTGAGATACAGCAATGGAAAGCTGATCCAAATATTTCTAGGAACTACACACAGCTCTGCTGTAAGATCAGATGAACAGTTCAAAAACTCTTATTCAAAATCTAGACTGCAATTTCTAAACCTGCCTTTCTCAGTTATCAGAGCATTTTTCAATTCCATTCAAGGAAAACATGTGAAATCTCAGTGATATGACCTTAATTAACTAATAAGAAATTAATTAATTGAAATACTCTAAGTGTTATTTATGACTGCAAGGTCTTCACTATCTGCTTGCAGATTCTCTTAACATAAAAGAGCTAGGACTGGAAAGAACATGTGATGCCATTCATCAGTACTAAGTGAAGGACTTGCAGTAAAGATATTCCCAGTGGTTGCTACAGCTGCTATAACAATTTAAAATAATAGATGGGGCCAAGACCAGTTTGTGATCCAGCATGAGATCACAGATGTCAAAGCAGAAAATCCCTGTTAAACTTAGATATTTTACCATGCACTGTCAGGGACGCGGTAGTCATCTTGTCTCCGCACACGCATGTGTAATCTCCTGCATCTTGTTCCTCCAGGCTATGGATTGTCAGCTCAGCAATGGTATCCTTCAGCCTCATTTTGTACTTCTCACTAGGCTGGAGCACCTTTGGCCCCTTTCTCCACTCCACTAGAGTGGGTTTAGTTAACTCACACTGCAGAACAGCTGTTGTGTTTTCCTTGGCTTCCATATTGACAAGTTCTGTTTTGAACAGTGCAGGCAGAGCTATGGGATGTAATACAGGACATCAAAACCATTAGGCAGACCTTGAGGAACTTTAGGACCAGGTCTTGAACCCAGTCATTCACTATTACAGGAAAACAAATGACAGTCTTGAAAACATCATCTATTAGAAAATGATCACAGAATCTCACAGCAGTAATTGCCACCATGACCTGCTTCTAATGTTGACTTCTGCAGCACCTTCACCACTTCGCAGCTGATTCCAGCAGTTCTCTCTACCTGCTTTACTCTGAAATCATCTATCCTGAACATTACTGACCTGAGTTTTGATTCAAAGTCATTGCCCCAGATAACAGCACTTCAGGTTGGAGATCTATAATTCCTTGACACCACAATGTATCTTTATATTAATACAACTTCAGGTGCATGTTTAAACTATAATTTCCAATGACACGATGTCTCTGATACCAATAACAGAGCTTTTTCGAGCAGAATTCAGCAAGTTGCCTTGTGATGTGCCACCAAAGTAAAAAGGGAAGCAACTTGCACAAGGAGGAAAGTGCCAGCTCAGAGAGAGGAGGAAAAGTAATATCCCCAGCTGGGAGAACGAAGAGGAAGTAAAAGTGTGCAAGATGTCTCAGAGAATTTAGTTTTGCCTCCACAGTTGTGTCCCTGTACTTAGAAGCATCTTATCCTTAAGCTGTATCACAATTAAAAACTATTGTTTCATGTACTGGAACTAGATATGAAGTAACTCTACTAGAGAGGCAACCAAAGTACCCACCATGGCAGAGCAGGAACAAAATCTGTCTCACTATTCCCTAAATAAGGACCTGTGAAATAATGTTTGGGGATTTGGTGTGGAAAGTACCATTTCCTTGGCAGAATACATCACTCAGTTCATTCTTGAATGGAAAAACCTCTCACTAACTGAGCTCAGCATTTCTGAAGAATTTTCCTTCAAGTTAAGCACTGAAATCCTTTGATGTTAGCGAGATCAAAAGACAAACCCTCTAAGAACATACTTAATGATGAAGATCTGCTCACTCTAGGCCTTACATACAGGTGCCTTTTGCCCTTTGAAAAACCAAAGACCAAGAGGAGGAACTCTCACAACACTATTTTGCTATAAAACTACTTGTTTCAAACCAACAGAAACACTAACAGTGGGAGATGGGATGAAACACAGACACCAAACCAAGAAATTGCTGCAGAATCAAAGCATCAAAGCAAATGGGAAAGGAACCTCTCCCTGAAAAGTAATCTCATGGAGAAACTGCTATCATAATGGAGAAACTGCTATCATAATGGAGAATGGCATTTTTACCATGGACTGTCAAGACAGCTGAGGTCTTCTGATCTCCACACACACAGGTGTATTCTCCCGTATCTTCTACCTCCAGATCTCGGATCAGCAGCTCAGCAACAGTATCTTCTTGTCTCATCCTATACTTATCACTCAGTTTGAGTGTCTTGTCACCTTTTTTCCACTCCACTGGAACACCGACCTTACTCAGCTCACAGTGCAGAGTGGCTGTTGCACCATCTGTGGCTTCTCTGTTCTTCAGACCTTCTTTGAAAAACGCAGGTAAAGCTGGAGGACAGCAACACGAGCAGTGAGATGTAACGCTCCCGAGAATGAGAATTAGGCACTGATGTTTAGTTTTCCTTCTCCCTCTTCTCTGGGACCAATTTATCAACACAAACAGCATAGATGCTCAATAATCTTCATGAATCAATATGAGGAATAAATACCATCAGGAAAGGATTCAGTGCTTCTGGCGATATTTCACATATACTCAGAGTCACAAACCAACACAAACAAAGAAAGCTCAATTATTTTTTTTCCTGGGAAATTTCAAGCTAAATAATAATTTGAAATTTCTGAAAAGAAAATAATTGGTTTTCTTACATGATTTTTTTAAACCGTAGAAGTATTATGTTTGCTATGTTTTCACATACTTAAGCAAACAAAAAAAGACATTGTACATTACAAACGATAAATGAAACACTAGAGTTTCATTCTAAATGTCAGTTTGAAATGAAATTGTTCATTTCAATACACGGTGGGGAAACAGGCATTTTCACCTGAACTGACATATCCTTTTGAACATGTCAGGTGCAATAAAAATCAAAGTTCTCCCTGAGAATGGCTGTCCCTGAGAAGGTTTGGGTTTGCTTTACACAGGACAATAACTAACTGCAGTGACAACTGGCCCATACGTATAAAAGCACCTCATTGCCCAGAACAGAGTATGGGAATAAGATTCCAGGGAATAACCAGACTTTTGGTAATTTTATGAAAACTCAAAATCCCTAAGTCATAGTACCTCTGTGGCAACCCGTTTTATTGGGCTTGAGCATGACAGGGAGTCTAATAAAGGAACTTTTAAGGGGAAAAGCAACGTAATGGACCCTAATTAGGACAGTAGCAGCAATCTTGGTTGCCTATACTCTGCACTTCCACATAATACCCCTCTTGTGACACATACCCCAGGCACACTGACACCAAAGGGATCACTTTATTGGTATCAGTGAGCTGTAATAAGGGTCTGGCAGGAGGAAGGAGATGGTGAGGTAACCAGCTATCTGTCCAAATGAACAGAGAAAACAGGATAGATACTTCCAGAATGTGTCTGGTTTGGTGTATTTTACCATGTACTGTTAAAACTGCTGTAGTCTGCTGGTCTCCACACACACAGGAATAATTTCCAGCATCCGTTGTGTCAAGATTTTGGATTACAAGCTCAGCAATGACACCTTCACGTTTCATTTTGTACTTGTCACTTGATCTGAGGGTCTTGAATCCCTTCTTCCACTCCACCTTAACAGCAGCTTTGTTCAGCTCACAGTGCAGAGTGACACCTTTACCTTCTGTGGCTTCTTCATCTGTCAGTTCTTTGGTGAAAAGAGCAGGCAAGACTGCAGAGTAAATGCAATAGGACACAGCATCAAAGCTGAGAAAGCGTGACCCATGATCAACTCACTCTGTTATCTCCCTATCTTGTATCACTGAAGCCACAAGACCTTTTCCATGCTCCAGAACTTTGTTCAATCCCTAGCATTACTCAAGAGATCTCACTCTGATTTTTTAATTTTGTCCTCACACTTTGAAACCTGCTTTAAGTGTGAGTGTGTCTATCTGCAAACCTAGCTGTCAAGATGCCTGTCCTTTACTTAAAATCAAAGGGATAAAACTAGAGGCCCTATTTCAATGTTGTTTTCCATGAGAAAAGGAGTTTGCACAGAAGTGCATGATTCATGTATTTCCATAAATACAGCCTTCTAAAACAGGGCAGTTAGTCACAAACATGCTGTCAGTTTTCCACGGAGATAAAGTACATGCTTTGGAAGAGGAGTTAAGCCAAAACTGGTAAAAAAAGGGTTGGGGATAGCTGGAGCCTAAAAAGACCATTTTTCATTAAGATGGTCCTCGTGTAGCATCACACAACGATGAAAACTCTTCCCTCTTAAGAGCAGTAAGTGTAAAAATGTCTACATTACAAAAAGCAAGTATTACTCCCACTTTTTTGGTCAGATTCTACAAGAAAATGTTTAAACACATAGGTCTACTGGACTAGGGAGATTGTGTTGAGCTGGTCATTTGCACATGGCACCTAGGAAGGCAAACAGCACATCAAGAGGGCATCAGGTGAAAGGACAGAGAGAAAGCAAAAAGGAACAAAAATTAATCAGCAGAGGTGAAGGTATGAAGTACACAGGGACTAGATGCAACAGGAGAAAAAGAGGAAGAAAACTTGGAATTATACAGGTTTACTTGGGGCACGTGCTGAGGATTTCTCTTTACCATTTACTGTCAAAGCAGCTGTAGTCTGTTGATCTCCACATACACAGCTGTAATCACCAGCATCTGCCACATCCAAATCCTGGATCGTCAGCTCCACAAAAGGACCTTCCTGCTCTATTTTGTATTTTGCACTTGGTTTGAGGACCTTATTCCCCTTTCTCCACTCAACCGGGGCCGGTTTGCTCAGTTTGCAGTGCAAAGTGACTGCCTCTCCCTCTGTAGCTTCCATGTTCAACATTTCTTCTTGGAAGAGGATAGGCAAGGCTGAAGGATGCAATGTCAGAGAAGGGATCACCACTAGATCAGAATGAACTGAACTCTGCTGATGTATTTAACCAAAAATGTGCTACTGCTAGGTGGAAATACAGTTAAAAGGGGGTAAAATCTCCTAGAGATAGAGAAACAAATTAGAGAAAACACTATACAACATAGCTGTGCAAAAAAACCCACCAGGGTATATACTCTAATAGGGTGGTTCTTCATCACCACAGAGCTAAGGACATGAAATCTCTGAGAAATCACACTGCTCAGTCTTTGTATGACAAGCAAATCTGTCAAACAAGCTAAGTTTGAACTTAATGAGAAACACAAGAAGAAGGGTTACCGTTGACTCTCAAAGCAGCGGTTGTCTTCTGGTCTCCACACACGCAGGTATAGCTCCCAGCATCTGTCAAGTCTAGGTCTTGGATAACCAGCTCAACAAAACGCCCTTCCTGTCTCATTTTGTATTTGCCACTAGGCATCAGAACCTTCTTATCTTTCCTCCACTCAACTGAGCCCATTGCCTGGCTCAGCTCACACTGCAGTGTGGCCGTCCCACTCTCGGTGGCTTCCTCGTTCTTCAGCTCTTGTTTGAAACGGATCGGCAGGGCTGAGAGACACAGAATGAAAAGCGATTGCAAGATCCTGCAACTCTGCCCAGGATTCTGGTCAGAAGCTGAATCATGATTTACTGTACAACTGCCTAAGCCTTACTTTAACACCCTTCTCCTTAAACACAACCGGGGAGGTGGGGGGTGCCTGGTAAAAAACTCAGAAAATTGTTCTGTGGGAATCAAAGTACACAAGATCTTGCCTGAGATAATGCAGAAAAATTACAAACTCATCCTCATCCTTCAAAGTGATGAACCCTCCCTAACAGAGCATCCCAAGGAATCTTATATTTCCACACTAATTCAGGAGAACACATATGCGCATCAGCACCCTTCACTTGAGGAACGGTGAGAAGGCAACACAACACAAACACACAACACTGGGTGAAATGAAAGTTCATCACGGATGAAGGTTGAGGAAAGGCGTGACATGCCAACATGAAAAAGTGGAAGGATACAAAAAGAAAAGCAGGACATAAAGGTAGGTGTGGTGAGAAGGACAAAGATATGGACAAAAATTCCCATTATCATGGGTTACTTGTGAGGGAATGTACAGAGAGGAGGTGGAAGAGACGGACAAAAGCATACCAGTTTCATGGATTATTTTTGACTTTTTACCATTCACTGATAAAGCTGCTGTGGTTTTTTGGTTCCCCACTACACATGTATAGTCCCCAGCATCCTTTGGGTCCAGATCACGAATCAGCAGTTCAGCCACTGTGCCCTCCTGCCTCATCCTGTACTTGTTACTTGGCCGGAGAAGAGTGTGCCCCTTCCTCCACTCCACAGGGGCTTCTTTGCTCAGCTGGCATTGCAGGGTGGCTGTCCCACCTTCAACAGCTTCCACACTCTTCAGCTCTTCTTTGATGAGCACAGAGGTGGCTGAGGAATGAAGCATTCTCATTTTACTTTAAGAGTACCATTACCGAATGGTGACCTCATATGGGACTTAAATCCAAAATTCTCTTGGCACATCTGAAAAGCTCTGACCTACCTGCACTTCCAGGACTCTACTGGCATTTATGATATCACACCACGAGTTCAGGAGGAAATAAAGCCAAAGCAATTAGTTCCCCATAATTAGAATATCAAAGTAATTACCCTTCTGCTGCCCAAGAGCTGATGGTCACAGAAAAAGTTGTTGAGAAAGTGCAGAAGACAGTTGCATATTGTTTAACAAAATGTGTAGCTGAGGCCTTTCTTACCTTCTGGCTTAGAGCTCAGACAAGCTCCTCTGTCCAGAGCAGAAAGCAAAACAGTTATTTCAGAGGCAAGGAAAACTATTGTGTAATCAGGCATATTTGTGTGCTATGTTTTAGCATGAAGTCTTAGAAAACAGAAAATACAATGGACCCAGCCAGAGCTGCCTTTTTTGCTCCTAAATGCTAACTACAAATGTGCAGGAGGTAAAAGGACTGTGGCAAGAACAACAAATGGGCACAAGCACAAGTTGTCGGATTCCTACCATGGATTTTGACTTGGGCTGTGGTCTGCTGGTCTCCCGTGTCGCAGGTGTATCTTCCCGCATCTTCTGGCTCTGCATTATGTATCACCAGCTCTGCCACTGTTCCCTTCTGCTTCATTTCATATTTGGCACTTGCCTGGAGTGCAGCTTCTCCTTTCTTCCACACCACAGTGGCATCAGCTTTTGTGAGTTCGCAGCGCAAGGAAACAGATTTCCCCTCTTCCATTACCGTGTTCTCCAGGGCTTGTTTGAAAAGGACGGGCACAGCTAGAACACAGAACCAGAGATTAGGGTATACCCTTGTGACCTGTTAGTGTGAGCTGTCACCTCTTCAAACCAGTCCTTTTCCAAACAAGTAAAAGCAGCCCTAGACTCTCCCCCTTGCTTGTGAAGCACCAAATCATTCTATTTGAGATGAGGTAGAAATCTCTCACCCAGATATTATCACCTCATTGTGGATTCATAGGAGTATGAGAGAAGTTCCTCCTACCCCTTGAGAGGTCTCTGGGCATCCTCACCAAAAGAATTGCCCGCTGCTGTAGGACTCGAAGACAGTATTCGTGCCCTATACCTCTCCTCTCTGCTCCAGCATATCCTACATCTGCTATATTTCTGAATGTGCTGGATTTAAGGGCATCAGGAATTGCAGGTGGCACCTAAAAACCTTTAAAAATGATGTTCTGGAGGGTTTGGAGGTCTAACCATTAATCAGTTGGCCACCTGCAATTTTCCAAGGATTGGACTTAAGTTTTCGTGTTCTTGCTCTCCAGTGCTCCTGGTTTCCATCTCAAACTCCACTCCAAGTTATAGCCCCATAAAGTCACTTGACAGGTCAGGAACTATGGCGTTGAAGGTATGGGAAAAGAACCCTCTGTACTGATTTCATTTTTGCCAAGTGGGACTTTACAGATGTGAAATCCCAGATGCCTAACGTGAGATTACATAAGTGAAAAACACATTAAGTATGCAAAGACACTGTGAAATTTTACCCATGAATTTGTACATGGTGCTCCACAAAACCCAAGGAGTGTTATGTGACTATTTTAAAATACAAGATCTATCAAGCAATGCATTAAGAAAGTGTGGTAACGTATCTAACTCCACCTACCATTTACTTTCACCCGAGCAGTGGTCTTCACCTCCCCAGTGGTGCAGGTGTAGTCCCCAGAGTCTATTGCTTTGACATCTCGAATAATGAGCTCTGCTACAGTGCCATGCTGCTTAAACTCATACTTCTCGCTGGCATAGAGAACTGTGTCTCCCTTCATCCATTTCACTGGGGCACCTGGTTTGCTGAGCTCACAGGTCAGCTTGACTTGCTTTCCTTCTTTAGCCTCTTCATTTTGGAGCTCTTGCTTGAAGAGCACTGGTGCTTCTGAAAAAGAGTATTGCAGATGTTTGAGGAAACACACAGATTGGAAATAATTTTTCCCTTTATGCTTCAGATTTGGTTATTGAGATAGAAAAACCACAGGAATGGGAAAGCACTAGCAAACAGTTTCTGACAACTCAATCTGGCTGCCAGAACTCTACAGAGCCAAAAAACCTCACATTTGAGACCATCTGCTTGTCTTCCTTTTAACCACTTTCCATACTATTGAAGACATTGCTACTATTACTGTCCTCATTACTAATGTTAGTGGCTGATGCTGCTGCTAATGACACAAAGGGTGCCTTGTGGTCTGAACCGGACCATGGGCACAAACACCACAAAATTTCACTGAGGTCAACCTGCACGTAACACAGAGGACACAGTGGAATGTCAAAGCACTTTCTGTCATGACTTGCTGTATAATACCCCACAACGTATTTTTTCCCAACATGAATATGGACTTTAAAACAGCACAGAGCGAACACAGAGGAAGCACAGCTGTATGTGAAAGGACCCCATGGACATTCCTGCACAGGTTCTCCCACACCCCAAGATTCAAGGCTTTAAGGTAAGCTATTGTAAGGAAGGTATTTATTGGGAAAAACACCCCAATTGAAGGGTTTTCCTCTCAGATCACAAAAATCCCCCCAATTTCTTCATGGCTTCTGCTGTCATGAACAGCTGAGTCAGCTCATGATGCAGTTGTCCTGTGGCTATTGAAAAAGTACAACCTGTTCTTCTGATTCTTATTTTCCTTATAGTTTGGGACATTTGGTGTCACAGGGATAATGACTCTTTTTTTTTTTTCTAATTTTGCATTCTGCTGTTCTGACATGACCCCAACAGAAAAAGGAAAGCTACAACAGCACAGTTTGTTGGAGGCATCCTTATGACTTGAGTCCTTCGCATTTAGTGGTGATCTGAACCCATGTGCTTTTTTCTAACAGAAAATTGTCCTTCATCATGAGTGCAGTCTAGCTCCTAGTGAAGTCAGCACAGGTGTTTTGTGGGTAACTGGTAGTGGGAAAATATCCTAGTGCTACAGAAAGAACATTGGGACCATTAGCTATCACCTCTCTTCATTGCATCCTCAAGGTCTTATCTCTCCTTGTATGGCAGATCTTAGCCTTTGTTTCTTTGTCCTCTAGATAAATACTGTGAGCAGCTTGACTTCCCTCTTGTGGTCTGAGGTTCAACTTGACTATTCCAACAAAATTATTTTAGTTCATGCTGACTTCTCTAAACCAGCTGGAGCTTCCAATCTGTTCTTCCCAAGTGTGTTATACCAGCTGCATGCAGGATAGCCACTGGTGAGGCTAAACACAGCCTGTAGCATCAGCAACCCCTCTATACCTCCTCAAACCTGCCCACATGAATGAGCAACTTACTCACAGAAACCAAGCTCCTCCTCACCCTTAGGCTGAGGTAATTAAACATAGGTAGTAATTGAGCCTGGTTCTGGCACAGCTCACCTAAAACACTTGGTGCTTATTCAGCATGCTCAGGGAAATGCTCTGAAGTGACCTTTTGCTCCAGCTTAGACAACAGCTTTATAGAACACACCTCCTGCCTGGCCATGCTCTTTGGGTGCATTACTCCTTACAAATTTGGCTGCCTAAAGTAACTACACAGACATATGTGGGTGTGTGAAATTCCTCCTTGGAGAGGCAACTTCAGAAGGCAATTCATCCTTTCTCTGGATTACCTCTTAAACTGGGTGCATATCCTACAGAGATACCCACTGTCCTCTACTGACCTATTGCACTCTGCACCAGAGAGCTTGAGCCCTTTACTTCCATAGAGCTGAAACCACATAGGATGAAGGGTTTTCCCATTTCCCAATCTGTCACCTAACTGGATGCTGTTCCAAGTGACTTGATGAGAACCTCTCCTGCACTGTGGTGCAAACACATGAGGTGCCTTTTCAGTTTCACAGTTTCACTGTTTTAATTTACGACTCTGACCTCAGAGTCAGATGATGAGTTAGGACCCAAACCATCACTCCACTTACTCTTACCCTTGACAGTAACAATCGCACTACTTTTAGCTGCTCCAGCCTCACACTCATATCTGCCACTGTCTTTTTCTTCTGCACTGTGAATGACAAGATTGGCTTCAAATCCTGACCGGCTGATGTTATACTTGGAGGAATTCCTAAGGCTCTTCCCAACTCTGCACCACTTTACAGTGCTATCTGACTTGGAAATCTCACAGTGAAGGATCACATCCACTCCCTCAGTGACTTCAGTATCAACCAGCTCCTTTGTGAAGATGCAGGGCTTCTCTAGAATCACATAAAAACCATCTGAGATGTTTCAGAAGAGGTGTGGATTTTCAATTCACAAGTAATTTGTGAGATTTACATCCAAGATTACTTGTACCAAAACTACAGGTCAAGTAACAAATAATTTGGTGTTCATGACCTCGAAGCCCACATGAAGGCACCAGTCATGCCATAAAAGGTTGTTTAGTAAATGTCTAATACCATCCGGGAGAAACTAATAAGAACATAGTGGAACACTGGAACAGGTTGCCTAGAGAGGTGGTGGAGGCCCCATCCCTCAAAACGTTTGAGGTCAGGCTTGATGGGGCTCTGGGTAATTCGTTCTAGTTAGAGATGTCCCTGCTTGTTGTAGAGTGGTTGGACTAGATGGCCTTTGGAGGTCTCTTCTGACCCAATAGATTCTGTGATTCTCTCTCACTGACATCTTGCTAAATGGGAACAAGATGCAGGCAGAGTTTACCTTTTTTCCATGTGAGATGATTAGTTTGAACCTTCTAACTGAATGTGGAAAGGTTAATTCTGCATTAAGTAAAGTGCAATACAGGTTTCTCAAAGCCATGAATCTAGAGTAGCTCTCATCTCATGAGTATGGGTCCTCTACAGCAGGTAGCTCATAGTGGTCACATAGGTTGTCTCTATAGCTCATGGACAATTGATAGACAACTCTAGAAATATTAACTTTCAAAATAGGCCATTAGGACAGACAAGATGAGCAGCTCTCTGCATAAGTCTGTCTTTCTACATAGCTTATAGGACTAGCCTAAGCTAGATACCAACAGCTAAATTAGCCACAGTAGATCTCATTCCCTCTAGCTTAAAATTTCTTAAATCATAAAAATCCAATCAACCAGTAGACAAAACTTCAATTTTGGTACTATATAGCATCACTTACTAGTGCTGCCTAAAGGAATCAGCCTTTTTCAAGTAAGAACTTTCATTTGCCTTTGGAAAAATATCTGACCCTAAGTCCCAACAAACACTGTGAAAGTTGTCTAGGATTACAAGCTGTTGACCCAATCCACACATTAATTACACAGGCAACGTTGTTCTAGAACATACACAGATACAGGTAGGATGGGTCCACATCTGTAACATTCTTGCTCTGTTTTTCACCTACCCACATTATCCCATACATATTTCTATGCATTCCTTTCCTCTCCTGAAGTTTTGATGATTGAATTACCTTTAACAACCAAACTGGCAGATGTTTTCTTATCACCAGCTTCAAATGTAATGACCCCCGAGTCCTTCAGTGAGAGTTTTTTCAACGTTAGCAAGTGATATCCACCAGGCTGAGACTGGATGTCATTAAGTTCATTGGTATGAAGTGGGGTTTTATCCAAAAACCACTGCACTTTGCTATAGTCTACAGGAGAGATTCTGCATTTGAACATGGCAGATTCTCCTTCTAACACAGTGACATCTTCCAGGTCTTCTGTTATTAGCACTTTCTGGCCTGAAAGGAACATAAATAAACCAATTACTGGAATTTTCCATTTTTAGCATGAAAATCAATATGGAAAAGTCCAGATTTCCCATGTGAATATCTTAAGAAAGAAACGTTCATGATACAGAAGACTGAAACACAGTTCCCCTGTCACTGAACACAAAAACCATTCACAGGAAGATAATACATACAAGACACACATTAAAATACGAAGACAACTTCAAAGCACCAGAACACATACAGCAGTTCAAGCAGATAGAACAGTTCTAATCCAATGTTATAAAGTTCCTCGCAATCTGACGGCACCATTGGGGTCTAGACATCACTAAGCAGATGATGTCCCCACCATGTCCCATGACATCCCCTCTGCTTTTCTAAAGAGAGCATAACTTGCTGTCTAGGAGATAGCAACCACCCCCACCCCACCCTTCTTTGTGCTAATTCCAACCATAAACAGTGGGAATTAAGGAAAGTTTCCAACAGCAGATTGAGTAAAAATAAATGAAACAATGGACCTGAAAACCCACTTGTGTAGGTACTTATGGATATACAACCAGCTATAAATAAGGTAATAAAATAGGGTTAACACTGTATATAAATATGTATCTGATTTTTTCCTACTTAAAAAGAAAACAAACAGTAGAGGGAACTTTGATGTTTATCTTGCTCTTTGTGATACGGAAGTACTTTTTCACTTAGAAAAGTTTGTGTTAGAAATCTGATAGTGAATTCAGCTAGCTCAGATCCTGAGGACATCACAGGGATTAAAACACACTTCTGCGCTTCTCAAGGCTGCTCTAGCAGATGAGTTGGAAGAGTCTAACTTTACCCTCTAGTCTTTCATAATATACTAAGTGGACACCTCCATTATATCTCCATATGACTATTTAATTTTTTCCTCCTGATCTTTTCAATGTTTCATCAATTTTGGCTCAAAAGTGTATCCTGGTTGGGGCTCTGGTGAGGGAACTGTAAGGAGCAGTAACAATCAGAGTTTGCTCTTTCCCTTCAGATACTGCCCTGCTGTTAGTGTTGGCTACCACAGCTTGTCTATGGCTCATGGCATCAAAGAACAGCTGTTGGGTTGTCTTTTCAGATGGAGATTCAGATGGAGACTTGGTTATGGTTATACCTTCCATCTCCCAGGTACAGAGGGCCATTAAGCACTTAAAGGCCTCTGGACCAGTGATTCACTCATTCCCTCTCATCAGGAAGGGACATGGAAAAAAGCCTGGAAGCTTCTTTTATATTTATCCCATAGATAAAGCAGGTCTAACAGCAGGTACTCTGAACCATATCCATCACACGTTCACACAGGAACCCCAGCCTCTCCTTGCATCAACATCTGGGGTTTTAGAAGGAACTTCTTCACAATGGGGGTGACAGAGCACTGGAATGGGCTGCCCACAGAGGTTGTGGAGTCTCTTTTTCTGGAGATGTTTAAACCCACCTGGATAGGTTCCTGTGCAACCAGATCTAGGTGATCCTCCTGTAGTGGAGGGATTGGGCTAGAAGATCTTTAGAGGTCCCTTCCAATCCCTAATGATTCTATGATTCTGTGAACTCAAGCACTCCAGGTGTAATAGCTTTAACCTGACCTATCACTCTGTATGTCCACCTCCATATTGCTATATTTTTGTCCACGTCTCCACAAGTGAGACAGAGATAGAAATAGGTAGCTGCTCCAATTATGCTGGGAAATAGATCTGTCTGTGCATATAATGTTTCCTGTTGGAAAAATACAATGGACAGCCGCATCCCTCTCACACGTACCTTGCACAACCAGCTTGGCTCTGGACTGGGCATCACCAATGTCGCAGGAGTAAGTGTCACTGTCACTTTTCTCCAAGTTATTTATGATCAGCTGAAGGACTTGTCCTTTCTGTGTGATTTCATACTTCCTGCTAGCCCTCAGTTCAGCTATGCCTTTCCTCCAGACCACAGAGGATGCAGCTCTCTCACTCTGGCACATAAAAACTGCAGTTCCACTTTCATCAACTTTGAGATCTGAAAGTTCCTTGATAAAATAATTAGGTTTTTCTGAAAGAAAAAATAAAAATAGACAGATTTACTATCCAAACAAGTCCTGAGCACACACAGTGGTAGCACTGCCCTGACTTGTGGAATCATAGAACCATAGAACACAGAACCATAAAATAATTTAGGCTGAAAAAGGCCCTTAAGATGATTGAGTCAAACCATTAACCCAGCACTGCCAGGTCATAACTAATCTATGTCTCTAAGTGCCATTTCTACACATCTTTTAAACATCTCCAGGGATGGGGATTCTACCACTCCCACAGGCAGTCTTTTAAGGTGTTTGACAACCCTTTCAGTGAAGAAATTTTTCTAATGTCCAATCTACACTTGTCCTGGGACAATTCAGTGCTGTTTCCTCTGATCAGATGGAACAACCAGGTCCATCTCCAGTCACAGGACATACCAAGTCCCCAGTTTCATTTCCATTTTAATGAAAGGAGGTACTGATAAGGTCTCATCTTGCAGATTCATTCACCTTAATTCAAAAAAGACTAATTCAAATTTGCAATTCTGGTTGTCTCATTATAGAATTATAAAAGTGTAGGATGTATTGGGTTGTACGGGACTTCCAAAGGCCATCTAGTCCAACACTCCTACAACAAGCAGGGACATCTCTAACTGGAACAGACTGCTCAGAGCCCCACCAAGCCTGAAATTGAATGTCCCCAGGGATCAGACCTCCACCACCCCTCTAGGCAACCTGTTCCAGGGATACATCACCTTCAGATTAAAGAATTTTTTTGCAATGTCCAGCCTAAATCTACCCTTTTCCAGCTTAAACCCATGACCCCTCATCCTATCATTCCTGTCCTTGTGAAGAGTCTTCCCCAGCCTTCTGACAGGCCCCTTTCAGGGACTGGAAGGTCGCTATAAGGTTCCCCTGGAGTCTTCTCCTCTTCAGGCTCGAAGCATGTAAGGTTATGTAGCACACAAGATTCTTCAGTACCTACAAGATATCTTTTCGAGAAGTTTTTTTTAAAAGCTTTTAATTCACGACTTCTTTTGAAAACTAAAAATTGATTGTGTTTAGTGAGATAGAAGAGAATAACATCTCCCACGGGTTGTAGGCATTTACCCCAAATTCTGTACATGCCAGCTCCTAGACACCCTTCAACTGACCTTGCACTGTGATTTTGGCTTTTGTTTTAGAGACCTCTGTCTCACAGGTGTACTCCCCGCTGTCCTCGACGGTGGAGTCATGGATGATAAGAACAGCCTGTGTTCCCTGTTGGCGCAAGTCGTATTTCTGGCTTTTTCGGATTGCTTTGCCATCCTTGTACCACCTGATGGTCACATCAGGTTTTGACAGTTCACAGCTGAGGGTGATGTCCTGCCCTGCTGCTGATGTTCTATCCTCCAGCTGTTTTGTTACTTCTGCAGGTTTTTCTGAAGAGAAAAAAAACAAAAAAGGAACTCTGAATAAAAGTCATGATCACTGTATGGTTGGGGGGGTATGCAATTAAAATATCCAGCAATTCTACATATTCCTCAATAAATTATTGTTATTCAGGGAATCACAGAATCATTTTGGGTGGAGAAAATCTTTAAGCTCATTGAGTCCAGCCATTCACCCAGCACTGCCCAGTCACCGCTAAACTATGTCCCCTAGCACCACATCTCCTCCAGGGATAGAGATTCCACCATTGCCCTGGACAGCCTCTGCCAGGCCTAGACAACCCTTTCAGGGAAATAATTATCCCTCATGGCCAATCTAAACCTCCCCAGCACAACTTGAGGCCATTTACTCTTGTCCTATCGCTTGCTCCTTGGGAGAGGAGACTAATCTCTATCTCACTCCAACCTTCTTTCAAGGAGTTGTAAGCAATGATATTGCATTAGGCAAGTGAAGACAAAAAAGTCTTGCTCTTTTGTACATATTAATTTCAGCTATGGAGTCTCAGTGAACATTAATGGTTGCTTATAGGAAATTAAGACTTCTGGTGTTGGTATCCATTTCATGTGCTGTCATTTTATCATTGCTGAAGCTACCGTAGGCATGCACTCAAGGTTAGCCTCTATCTCCCTAAATAGAGACATCTACACAACAGTGGTATGGAGGCACTCATTCTCCAGCCAGCAGTAATCTGCTAAGTTCAGGCAATGGACTTCAAGGAACAATTTATTTGTCCTAAACAGGTCTAAGAGCCTGGACAACAAGTTTTTAGGAGCAGTTGAGGGAGGTGGCGCTGTTTAGCCTGAGGAAATGTAGGCTGAGAGAAGACCTTATTGCCCTCTACAACCCCCTGAAGGGACATTTTACAGAGGTGGATGCTAGTGTCTTCTTACAGGTAATTAGTGATAGAACAAGAGGAAACAGACTCAA
Organism: Phoeniculus purpureus; assembly: GCA_028565055.1. Classification (NCBI taxonomy): domain Eukaryota; kingdom Metazoa; phylum Chordata; class Aves; order Bucerotiformes; family Phoeniculidae; genus Phoeniculus; species Phoeniculus purpureus. The sequence continues at coordinate 1,278,575 of JAOXOE010000506.1, forward strand.
GCTGCACAAGGGGAGGTTTAGGCTGGACATTAAGAAAAAATCTTTTACTGAAAAAGTAGTCTGGCCTTGTAACAGGCTGTCCAGGGAGGCGGTTGAGTCACCATCACTGGATGTGTTTAAAGATTATTTAGACGAGGTGCTTAGAGATCTGGCTTAGTGGTGAGTTATTAGAGTTATTGGTTAGACTTCATGATTTCAAGGGTCTTTTCTAACCTTGAACAGTTCTATGACAAACAACGACTTTCTGCAATTCCTATAAAATGTTTCAGCCTCTCACTTGTGCTGAGGGAAAAATATCAGTGTTTTCAGGCTTGCAGAGAAAGCTGCTGTTCACTTTAGTCAATAACAAGAGTTTGCCTTCACAATATACTGACATATCTTATGAAAAGACACCCAAGAAATCAAACCCCAGAAACTATCTGATCCCGTTACCTTTCACAACCAGAGAAGCCTTGGAGGTTAAACCACGGGCAGTGAAAATTATTTCTCCAGCATCACCAGGAATGACATTTTTGATATTAAGTGTGTATTTACGACCCATGTTAGAGGCTTTAAATCGCCCACCACTTCCCACTTTGTTCCCATTCAGCATCCAGTTAAAGTCATCAATGCTTTCATGAGACAAAACACACTCAAAAGTGCAATCTTCTCCCTCCTGGATTTCAGTATTCTTCAGTCGTTTGGTGATGCCAATGTTCAGTTCTGGAAGACAAAAAGTAAGTTAATGCAAGGAGTAAAAGCTTTTTATGATTGGCACTAGGATTTAGGACGTTAAGGATTGACATTTAGGACTAGCAGGACAGCACTGCATTCCTTATGATGTATTAGGCACATCAAGGATTTCCAAAACAGAATCACTAAGAAGCTATAGAAAAAGAGACACATGGAAGGACTTCATGGAGATCAGCTAAGTCACTGGAAAAGAGTTAAGGTTCAGTGAACTAGACGAGAAGAAATCTGTCACACACGCAACCTTTTGGTCATTGTGTGAGGTATTTCTTCAGATAACATGATAAATGGGATGTTTGCATTTGTTGACTTCTTACCATCCTACTCTACCTGCTCTTCAGTTTGGATTAATTCAAAATTTCTCTCATCAATTTGAGTTTGAAAGCCATGAATAATTCTCTCTCCTTCAAGCAGCCACAGGGATTAGAGGACAGGCTGAACTGCTGGTTCTTCAATAGAGAATATTGTCCTACTTCTTTGTTCCCACAGCAGAGTCTGGATTACTAGCTCAAAAATGAAACATAAGTGGCTTGTGTTTTTTTTGTTTCAGGGTATTTTTAGAAATGGTTTGTTCTTCTGAGAGAATTTGAGCACTTCAAGGATGTTCAGGAAGGAAACATTGTCACTACACTCTTGACAAGTGATTTTCACTGAAACACCAGAGAAACTTGTATCAAGAAGTAACAGGGATTGCTAAGACATCATGGCACTGTGTGAAGCACACAGAGGAAAAGCTGTGAGAAAAAGGAACCAAATTCATCTATATTTGCAGCACCCCTTGCCCCACCATAGTCTATAATACTTACCCTGAACGCTGACCTTTGACTTGGCAACATCAGTACCAATATCACAGGTGTATAAACCCGCATCTGCCTTTTCAAGATCACGGATAAGGAGGCACAGGGTCTTCCCAGACTGTATCTGCTCATACTTGTTATCAGAAGGTAGCCTCACACCATCCTTTTTCCAAACAGGTTTGACCTTCTCCTTGGAGACTTCACATTCCAGTTTAATCACACTTCTCTCCTCACCAAAAACATCATCTAGTGACTTCATGAAGACAACAGGCTTCTCTGAAAGTTAACAGGCAAAATAGAGAACAACCAGGATATTTAAGTCAAGATATTTTCAGTTGCTACCAAATATTTAAAGAGGGATTAAGCAAAGCTTTAGCAACACTGCTGATACTAGTGTGAACATAAAGCAGTCTCACATCTAATATCTGGAATGAGATTTAGGGAAATCAGGATTTATTAATGGAAGGTTACAGGGAAGGAGAGAGGCAGTCTGCTGCCTTGAATGGGTAGTGATAGTCAGACCTGTAACTGCAGCCTCTTGACTCAGACCCTCAAGCAAAGGATATTGCTCTGGAGACTATCCTGGGAACAAGTAAATAGTGATTGAAAGTTTTGATAGGAGACCAAAACAGTCTTCCTTAGAAAAACAATAATCTACCCTACAAAGTTAGACTGGAAGAAAGCCCTTGCAAAATTATTACTTGTCCCTAGAGGTGAAGGTTATGAGCAGGATTGCTGTATGGGGATTGTAAATAAGAGCTCCTTTGCCTCTCGTATTACTATTGAGGAGATGTGTGATCATGACCCACCTATCACCTTCAGACGTGCTCTCTCTGACACCTTGTCTGACTTCATTGTGACTGTACCAGCATCCTCAGGCTTGACCTGCTTCATTGTCAACGTGTAACAACTGCCAACGTTCTTGATTTCATTGAAATTGTTGGTGTAAAGGAGGTTGCCGTTGAGGAACCATTCCACATCCTCATCATCATGAGACAGCTCGCAGGAGAAGACGGCAGAACTCTCCTCTTCAATTTCCACGTCCTGCAGGTGTTTGTGTACTTCTACATTGCGGGCTGTAGAAAACCAAGGAGCATTGTCACCAACATGACCATAAATCATGTAGTAGTGCTACCACAAGCAGATTTCATAGTGCTTAGCCTTTGTTAGATGGTTTAATCTGGTCTCCTGCATGCCATGGGTCATTATATCTCATTTATTTGGTCCTGCATCTGGTCCAACACAAAAAGACAAAGTTGGCCAGAGCCCTTAACTTTCTTTTGACATACTAAAACCATTTTGTTCACTTTTTTTCTTTTAAATTAAAAAATTGAGTCTTTCTAAAATGGTAATGACATCTATGATTACAGTGATGCTTAAACACCCCACAGGGCTCCAATCCCTAAGTAGTGCTCATCACTGCAAGAACACATACAAGTTATAACTAAGTTGTCTCTAACTACCATGGAAACATAGAAGATGAGATGAAGACAATGGGTTTGGCCACTAGCAGCAAGTACAAAGTTATTAAGTCTCCGACTCAGGGAATAACAGGAATTTAGTTATTTTCTGTCCCAGTCTTTGGCCAGATGTTTATCTTTGCAGCTTCTCCACTCATGAAATGCTGTTTCTCAAAGATTCGTTACCTCAGAAGAGGAATTAGGAGTATTAAAATCATTTTATCGTTTGGATGAATCTCTGCAAGGCCAAACTGTAATCAAGAGCTGTTTCCTGGACTTCTGGAAATGCACCCATGGCCAACCTCCAAATCTTGCTGAAAGTGACACAAAGCTACAGCTTCACCAGAGGTGAAAGACTGGCTGAAAATAGCACCATGCCCAGATGGAGTAGATCATCATTATGAATAACAAACAAATAAAAACTGACACAATGGAAATGAAAACCACAACCAGAATCAGAGGTCTGTAGCAGACTAACACAAAGGACATTTTTAGCAGAAGTGTCAGAGTTCTAATTCCTCGGAGAAAATGGAAATTAATGTGTCTTGAGAAAGAAACTTGAATTTTTGCCTTTTCCAGTTGGTGACCTTCCTCATGCATTACCTACTTCATGGCAAGTGTTGGATTTCAGTGTCATGAATATCCACACAATACAGTCAGTTCACTGAAGATACTGCATTTACGTAGAATTAGCAGAAGGTAACTGTGGGAATCTACCTCTACTTGAGAAGAGAAAGCTAGAGAGAAATACTGAATCATAAAGATATCGTGAAATCATAAGAGGGTTTAGGTTGAAAGGGACCTTGAAAGGTCATTCAGTCCCTTGCAGTGAGCAAGGACATCTTCAACTGGAGCAGGTTGTTTGGAGCTCTATTCAACTTGACCTGGCATGGTTCCAGGGATGGGGCAGCTACCACCTCTGTGGGCACCCTGTGCGAGTGTCTCACCAACCTCAATGTAAAATGTTTCTACTTTTTATGTGTGCAACAGACAAACATCCCTGCTGCAAACTCTTCATACCTTCAACAGTCAGTGTGGCTTGGGTCTCTGCGTTTCCAGGCCTGCACTTGTACACACCAGCATCTTCAGGCTTCACCTTCAAAATCTTGAGCTCTGCTGAATACTGGTCCCGTTTGATTTTGTACTTCTCGGAGGGCTCAATGGATGTGTGGTCCTTGAACCACCTCACATGTTTTGGAGAAGGCCTGAAGTCACAGGACAAGACAACTGAATGGCGCTCCAGAGCTGTCTTGTCCTCCATCTTCCTGGTAATCTGTATGTGGTAATCTGGAAAGCAGGGTTGGGAAAAAAGAAAAGATCAAGTTGAAGAAAAAAGTACGTTTCTAATCAGTATTTGATGCCAATTAATTTCATACGTATGTCATTCACAAGTGTTTTTTTTAATTGCTCAGATGATGCTACAGGTTTCTATTACAGAGCTGATTTGCTCTAAAGTTAAAACAACATTAAGAGCTATAGAAAATGCTTATTTCTGTAAATAATAGTGTATATGAACTACCAAAGAGTGGTCCAGTGGCCCAGTTCTGCTTCACTGGATACTGAGTTTCTCTCTAATTGAAGTTTTTATTCAAGTAAGAGAAAATTAAAGTCAAAACAAGGACTTCAGAGCGTGATTGGAGATATTTCCTGTAGTGACAGCAGAAGATAAAAAGCCTTGAAGCTTTGTCCTAGATCAAGTCAATGACAAAGCAGATTAAGTAAATGAGATATCAAACTTGTCTAGTTCAGAAATGGGACAAAATAAACTCTCCTGGCAAATTTAATCTGTTTTGTCCTCTTTGGCAAAGTCAGGAAGTAAAAGAAACAACACAACAACAGACCAAAAAACCAGTCTTAACTCAATAGATTTGAATACCCAGTTTGAGTATTAGATGCATTAAAGTGAATTAAATCCTTTCCTAAGACACTGCTGTCTCATTCTGTGCATCCAACAATTCACCCAACAGCTTGTAACTGGGAGCTGAGCAGATCTTCCACCTACTTTTCCAAGACTCCTGACAGTGGAGCCTTGAATGACTTCCCAGGGTGTATGAGGGAAGTTCTCTCGTGATTTAATTCAAGCAAAGACATTTCCCATTACCTCTGACAAGCAGGTTTGCTGTGGATTTTGATTTGCCAATGGAGAATTGAACTGTGCCTGTCATATCAGCACTGGTTTTCAGTATTGTCAGCCTGTGGATGGTGCCTTCTTGCTGCATGATTATGTTCCTGCCAGCCTGTAAGGCTTCTCCACGTAGAAACCATTTGGGGGGTTTCACAGATGGAATGGATATCTCGCAATCAAAATTGGCTTCTTCAGGCTCAGTCACATCCTCATCACACAACTCCTTTACAATATTGATAGATTGCTCTGGATTAAGGATGAAACACAAAAGCAGGACTTTAGGATTCTTCCATGAGCATCCCATCAACACTCCCAATGCCATCTTTACAATACTTAAATATTGCACTTATTGCCTCAAAAGGCCTTAAAACAATAACTCTTTTGCATAAAACTAAACACATATTTCTGGTCACAGTTCAGACAGTGAGACTGTGGCATCATCTCAAGAGAATACACATCTCCTGATTCTCAGTCCTATTTCTAAAGTAACTTCCCTTCTCTAATATGAAACACTTGACACTATAATAAATGGAAAAGAAGGTTCCTTGAAATGCAGTTGCTGATAATACAAAAAACTTTGATTAAATACTGTGGCTTTTCTCTGAACAACGTAACTTTCCGCAGTACATCTGGTAAACTACTCAGGAACACGAATTTGCTTAGAAGTTACCATATACTCACTTTCTAGGATGTACCTGCCTTTATAATCCTGAAAGGAAACACTGTCAATGGACTTGAGACTAGATTAACACTGAATTAAAATTGTATTTAAGTGGCATCGCTTTCTAAATAAATGACAAGGACTTTTTGCGTCAGCTGATGCTCCCTCCAATGCTTTCTAAAGGAGAAAAGAATTTGTTTACTACCTTCAACAAAGAAATTAGCACTGGTTTTGTCATCAAAGGCATCACAGGTGTACATGTCTTCATCTTCATAATCTGCATCGTTGATTATGAGTTTTCGATAGACACCATCGCTCACGAGTTCATATTTGTCACTAGGGTGAATTTCGACATCCTTTTTGAACCATCTAACTTTAGCATTGGCACGAGACACTTGGCACTCCAGGAATCCCCGATGCTTCTCAAGAGCAATCTTATCTCGCAAAGGTTTCACAATTTGCACAGGCAGCTCTGAAAAGAGACAGAATAATCAGTTCAGCTTCCATGAAAGGTGCCAGTTGAAAAGTCCTTAGCAATATTCCTCTTATGGCCATTTAGGTGAATAACTACAGGAGTCCTCCCTATGCTAAGCATACATTTAACACACAGTAAGTAAAGAGCTAATGAAGGGAAAAGCTTATTTTACTACTATTTATCATATTTATCCTTATTTTACCATTTCGGTGGCTGAACCACAGAGATAATACATAATTTACTCAATGCTGAGTGCTGGAGACCAATCTCAGGTTTCCTGAGCTCCTCCTCAGTGTGTTAATCCAAATGTGTCTCTCCTATTTTTTCTTGCACAGTTGAAGTTAAACACAAAAAAAGAAAGAATGAAAGAAAGAAAGAAGCTGTATTGTTTTTAAACATACACTAGAAAGAGAAAATTCAGGAAGAGAAAGTAATGTTGCAGCTTCTAGTCCCTCAAAGTTCAAGCATGACTTTGAGTGTCTTAGAGTACAAAATCAACACTCTGAGCAAATAACCTGTGAGACTTAGGAAAAGCAAGTTCCCGGCAGTAAGGTTGGTATTTCATATGCAGTAAGGTAGGCTGGAGCTTTTCTTTCTGTGAAAGCTCTGGGTATTGCTTAACTTTTTTTTTGCATTAGAAGTGAGAAAAGCTGGTTGGTTTGAAACCAGAGAGACCTTAAGAAGTACCAGTATGAAAAGAATAATTACCTTTTACAGTGAGATGGGCACGAGATTCTGCCTTTTCCGCTACAAATTTGATCTCTGCTGCATCCGAGACTTCGACGCGTGCATAAGTCAGTGAATAAGTCTTTCCTGAGAACAGACACACCATACATAGCTTACAGCTTCCCTCTCCAAGGCACACTGCCAGGTTCACTCACCTGAGCTCAGTGCATTGCCACCTAAACTCCACAGCAAGGCCAACCATTCCCCTGCATCTATGTCCTTGTATCACAGAATTATAGAACCATCCAGGTTGGAAAAGACCCTCGGGATCGTTAAGTCGAACTATCAACCCTACTCTACAAGTTCACCCCTACACCAGATCCTCCAACACTACATCTAAGCATCTTTTAAACTCATCCAGGTCTGATGACTCAACCACCACACTGGGCAGCCCATTCAACACTGCGTGACCACTCTTTCCCCTGAAGAATCTTTTCCTGATGTCCAATCTAAACCTCCCCTGTTGGAGCTTGAACCTTTCCCTCTGGTTCTGTCACTAATTACCTGTGAGAAGAGACCAGCACCAACATCTCTAAAATGTCCTTTCAGATAGTTGTAGAGAGTGATGAGGTCTCCCCTAAGGCTCCTCTTCCTCAAACTAAACAGGCCCAACTCTATCAGTCTCTCCTCATAACATTTATTCTCCAGACCCTTCACCAACTTTGTTGCCCTCCTCTTCACTCACTCCAGCACCTCAATGTTTCCCTTGTACTGAGGTGTCCAAAACTGGACACAGCATTCAAGGTGCAGCCTCAAAAGGATAACCTAACCTCAGCTCCTCCAAGGAATGTGGTGCCCACCATCCAGAAAGTACTAGCAGCACAGGTTAGTGGGATGACACTAAATTTGCCTTATTCAAGTTCCCACAATGTCACTGTCCCAGCCTAGCTGCAGCCCCAAAGGAAAAGTGAAATTCTCTGCTAAACCTTAACTTGATTTGAAGTTCAGACCCTTCAACCTACTCCAACCCATCCCCATTCAAGAATGAGAACCCCTTTTTTTTCATCCTACCATCTTGACGCATTCTAATGTTGTCGGTAGCCTTCAGCTTGTTGTCATTTTTGTACCACTGGGTTTGGACTTCATCATGTGAAATCTCGCAGATGAAAGATGCGCTCTCATATTCCTTCACTTCCACATCTTTCAATGGTTTAACAATCTTGATATCTCGGGCTGTGAAATTATAGAGATAAATATTCATTTGGGGTTTGTCCATGACTGGGTGTGGTATATTTACATAGAAAAAATGGGATTGTGCTTTATTCTCAACCAGCCTCTCCTTCCTGAGTAGTTCCTTTCCTCACCACAGTAGAATCACAGAATGGAATCATAAATACATTCTGTGCCTGAACCTATGGGTGGAATTACCAGCTACAGTGGAGGTAACTGCTAGAGGATTTTATGGATGCAAGTATTTTCTACAGTTTTAAAAGATATCAAACTTGTGTATGAAAGAAAATCCAAAGTAACCACAGGTCTACCATTTCCTGAGTCACTATAGACTTGTCTTGTTTACATGCTGCTCTTCATGCTCCGCTCTTACTCCCCTGCTTATAGATGTGGATTGTATCATCTGCATGGACCTCAGTCACATGTCTTACCTAACAGAGATCTCACCTTCAGAGACCCCTGAACTCAGTAAAATCCTCTAACTCTATAACTTTGCACTAATTTTGTCAGAATTGGTCCCTATTTTTGTGTCACTGCAGCTCTTTCCTTTTCAAAGGATATCCAACCTGGATCTGCCTCAGAAGCAGAGCTCAGATACAAACAGTAGCCCATTACAATCACAAAATCAGGGAGAAAAAGGGAGTTCAAAAGAACAGTGGAACAGGAGAGATGTTAATGAAGATATTGCTGAACCAAAGTGACCACATGAGGACAGCATCTAGTAAGAAATAAGCAAGAACCAATTTGTCTTTTCAGATCATAGAATCAAATAATGGTTTGGGTTGAAAGGGACCTTAAAGAACCCTAGAGTTCCAGACCCCTGCCACGGTCAGGACACCTGCTACACCAGGTTACTCAAAGCCCCATCCAACCTGGCCTAGAACAACCTCCAGGGAGGGGGCATCCACAAAGTCCCCGGGCAGCCTGTTCCAGTGCCTCATCTTCCTCACAGTGAGGAATTTCTTCTTTATATTTAGTCTAAATCTCCCTTCTTTCAGTTTAAAACTGTTACCCCCTCATTCCTTAATCAAAAGTCTCTATCTTTCTTATAACTCCTTTCAGGTACTGAAAGCCCACAATAAGGTCTCCCCAGAGCAATTCTCTTCTCCACGCTTAGCAAACCCTATGCTCTCAGCCTGTCCTCCAGCCCTCTGATCATCTTCATGGCTGTCCAGATGCCTGTCCACAAAATAACATCTGCCAGCGCACAGTAGGCCATTCAGTAACTGGCCTTCAGCACTGACTTATCCCTGGTGCTTCAGAGTCTGGTCACAAAACATAGCTGGTGTTTAGTACAACACACATAGAGAAAAACTGTCTTCAGCAAAAAGGAGAGATGCAGTCCGAAAGCGTGAAAATTTCTCTACAGAAAACAGAAAAATTACAACAGAAAAATTAGGGCACTTCTTGAGGTCATACCAAGGGCTTGTCCAGTCCCTATTCAGGCAAACACTTCCCGTAACAATGGCAGAAAGTAAACCAAACCATGTCACCACCAGCCACTGAATCCCAGCTCTGTGCCTGGGATTCAGGTATTTGCTAACTTGAGCATAACTACCAATTAAATTCCACAGACCAGAAGTCACTTATGATAAATGGAAAAATAAGTTAGCACCTTCTACCAAAACTACTCTTCTAAGGACAGCATAAGCACAGGTCAGCTCTGCCAGCACTTTCTCACTAAGAAGAGAAGTTAACCCAAACTGACTAGCTGAGAAACACACAAACTGTCCATAGAGCATTTCTGGCTGTGTAGTCAAAAATATTGCAGTAGATGGAACTTCCTCCTTAAGTCAAACATACCAAGAACCTTTAGGGTAGCTGATGTCTTATCTGCAGCTGCTTCACACGTGTAGGTGCCCTGGTCTTCATATTCACACTTGTGAATTACAAGGCTTCTCTTAGTTCCCTGGGAAATAATTCCCACTTTTTTGCTTTGCTGGAGCTCCTTCCCATCCTAGAAGTAAAAAGACCAAACCAGATCATCATCAGCCCCTCTATGCCTATAGTGAGCAAAACTCTGTGTGTAACTGATTTGTCTCATTGGACTGAATGGAACTCTTCTTCTGAAACGTGTGCTGAAACATGCACAGTGCAAAGTTTCCATGAATAAAGAATGGCTGAAGACTAAGAGTAACTTTTGGTTAGCCTTAGACACCTATTTGAAGGCTTAAGGCACTGTACAGGGTTGGCAATAAGCCCTATCAGATATCACCTTGAAGAAATATTGTTACCCCATTTAAGGTATGTATCAGCTCAGCCCCGAGGAAAGTCAATGAAATGCCTGAACTGATCCCCAAAAAGCAAAGGGAACTGAGGTTCCCAGTGAGGATACAGGTTCTGGGTGAGAATTGGGTGAAGTCAAGCACAAGACTGAACAGATATCAACAGCAATTCCATGCAAGAGTAGAGAAGTTTAATTTCCAACTTCTAATAGAGAGACTCAGTAAATAAATAACACAGAAGAGTGATGAGCTGGGCAAGTAAATAAACATATGGACATGAGAGCAATGCCAGGAGCTGTATAGCACAGGCTCAGACTCAGGTCCTCTGGAAGTGAAATTAAAGGCTCTCAATCCCTTCCACCAAAGTCAGAAAAATCATAGAATCATTTAAGTTGGAAAAGACCTTTAAGATCATAGAGTCCAACTGTCCCAAGGCTACCACTAAACTCCATCTCTAAGCTCCAGATATACACAACTTTTAAATACATCCAGGGATGGAGATTCAAACCCTCCATAGGCAGCCTGTTCCAAGGTCTGATGACCTTTACAATTAAGAAGTGAAACAGTACTATCCATCAAGTGTTGTACCTTGAACCACTTAACATCCATGTTGGGCCTGGACAGTTCACACTCGAACATCACCTTCTCCTTCTGAGTTACATTGATGTCTACCAAAGGTTTGCTGATTCTCACAGGTAACTCTGCAAAAAAAGCGAAAGTCCAGTTAGTGGAGAATTAGATATCCAGAATGATCTGGTACAAACAACAACTAACTGGCAGAGCCCAGCTTCCACTCTTAAAACTTGTGACAACAAAAGCATTGTTTTGGGCACATTAATATGAGCTGTTCTGTGGATAATGATGTTACAATAATCCTCTTGACATCAGGATATGTTACTGATGGTGGCCCAGTGCTTAACATCCTTTGCAGTTACAAGACTAGTTTGCTCAATTAAGAGCCCACTCTCTGGGTCAGAAAACAACCATGTCCCACACTAACGAAGACCAGGGATTTTTGGGTCTGTGTACCTGTCACAGTGAGCTTCTCTGATGAATGAATGCCATCTGCTTTGAAGGAGATGAGTCCTGCATCTTCAAGGGTCACTGAAGAAAGAGTCAGCGAGTGTTTCTTTCCCAGCACACCAATATTGATATTCTGTGAAGGCTTCAGTCGGACACCATCCTTCTGCCAGGTCCCTTCCACATCCTCATGTGACACCTCCACCTCAAAGGTGACGGTCCCATTCTCAGAGACTTGAAGTGGCTGAAGGCCTTTCACCAGCTTGATCTGCCTCACTGAAAAAAAAACACAATGAGGACAAGTTGGAGATCTCACACTGACAGCTGTGAAACAGCCTGAGGACTTCCCAGATAGATTATTTCCCTATCCCTCATGCAGGTACCTGCCAGTTAATTTGTATCTGCCAATTAAACAGCCACCTTTGCAGGAAATAAAACCTGTTTGTGACCTTGTTACTGGTTGCTCTTATTGAAATGATGTTTTCAGCAGGGACAAACAAATCAACAAGGCATTGAAGAAAAAATTCAATCTGGCTCCTTTTCTAGCAGGATCCACCCCACTGTCTATGCCAGAAATAAGCTCTGAAGATGTGCACACACAGAGAGGAGAGCCATCCCTCTGCTGGGTGAGGAGGTCACCAATAGCCATCAGGAAGAAACACGCTAGAAGATGATGCTGTTATTCACCCCAGGACCAGGCTTCCTGCATTTTAACAGCAAGAGAGAAGCCACTGAAAATACTTAACTTTCAGGCATGACTCAAGAGAAAGAAGATGACCAACAGAGATTAATAGACCATAAAGGAATAAACAATATTGTTCAGCTTTTTAAACTAGGATAGAGAGAAGGGAGGAAAGTACCAGGGAGAGGAGAAAGCACTTACTCTTTTAGTAAGAGCAAAAATAATATCCATTATCATAGTGTGGGATGTGTTGACAACTTACAGCTCAGAGGAAAAAGTATACATTATTTGGGTGGATATTACCTGTTCCCACTACAAGGCATCAGTGTCTTGTCAGTCAGTAAAAACAGAATTTAAACTTGACTCACCTTTTAAAAAATTAAGCTGACAGTAAAAGAAACAAACCACAAAACCTCACCTGCACAAAGCTATTAATTGCTTAAAAACCCTTCAACTCCCTGTGGGTCCCCTGGGAATATTTTGACCTTCTTAGAGCTTATCAGACCTGGAGTGTTTCAAGGGATGGGGTTTGGATCACCATACACAAGGAGAATTTCCTGCTACAGAGAGATGATTCCCCTTTTTGATCACGGCCCCTCCTCTCAGATCACCTTGAGTTTCCATCACCGCGTGAAGCTCTCTCAGTTCATCAACAAAGAAGTCACTTTTTGCAGTGACACTAAGTGTAAGTGATGAGAACGCAGTTGAGTATGTGGGAAGCACAAAGTCAAATACTCTCTCTCCATCAGAATAGGAAGGTTATGAACCAGAGACAGATACTCAATTTGTTCTTGTGTGACTCACCTTGCACAAAACACTGCTGACAGCTGACTACCCAATTACTGCCTATATAAACCCTGTTCCATCATTTCTCTTCTTACCACTTGGCTACAGTGATAGTCTGCGCCAAAAAACACATATAACTGAACCTACAACCAACTGCTGCAAGGAAAATGAGTTTCACCCAGAGTCTGAAAAACATGACTTGAGGTTAAAGATTGAAAAAGGATGGAGCAGCAAACTGCCTCTACTGCACTATATTCTTCCAACACATTGTGACTGTGGAAACACTGTATTGATTCGTTTTCTGTGATCCCAGTTTACCCTGTTTCACTGATGATAGTAAAGCTGAATCTAGCTCTCTATCAGGATCATTGAAGGCACTCTGTCCAGCAAGTCAAGGGAGAGTATTGTGTTCCCCTGTTCCACTCTGGTGAGAGCATCCCTGCAAGGCTGGGTCCAGCTCTGGGCTCCTCAGCACAGCAGACACTTGGAACTATGGGAGTGGGGCAACAGGAGGACCCAGAAATGCTGCTCTGAGGGTGGAACCTGCTGTGGAACAAGCCGGGAGAGTACACAGAACTACAGAACATTAGGGATTGGAAGGGACCTCGAAAGATCATCTAGTCCAACCTCCCTGCCACAGCAGGATCATCTAGACCAAGTCGCACAGGACCATATCCAGGTGGGTTTTAAACTTCTCCAGAGAAGAGGACTCCACAACCCCCCTGGGCAGTCCGTTCCAGTGCTGTGTGAAGAAGTTCCCTCTGATATTTATGTGGAACCTCCTATGTTTCAGCTTACACCCATTGCTCTTTGTCCTATCACTAAATGACATTGAGAAGAGCCTGGCTCCATATCTTGAGGGTGTTGAGCTGAAGAAGACTCATGGGAAACTTTAGTGCAGTCTTTCAGTGCTTAAAGAAGCCAATAAGGCAGCTGGGGACAGACTTATTAGCAGGGACTGTTGTGAAAGGACAAGGGGTAATAGTTTTAAAATTAAAGAGGGAGATTCAGACTAGATAGAAGGAAGGAGTGTTTCACACTGAGAGCGGTAAGACCCTGGCCACCCGGAGATGCAGAAGCCCCATCCCTGGTAATCTTACAGGTCAGGTTGGATGACGCTCTGAGCAACTTGTTCTAGTTGGAAATGTCCCTACTCACTGCATGGGGAATGGACTAGATGAGCTTTGAAGGTCCCTTCCAACCCAAACAATTCAATGATCCTATCACCAGAGTCACTTGCAGTTCACTGCATACTACTATCGAGGCTCTAAGAATCCCACATTAATCTACCAGCTGCTAGTCACTGCTAATGTCTGGGCTTTTTCTAAAGCTAATACATTTAGGAAAAAGGAGGAGCCATCACTAATAGCAGTGATAACTGTCCCATAATAGATTTTTGACAATCATCAGCCAGGAAGATGTTGAAGATGAGGCTGTCTTAGCAGTGTATGGAAGTGATTTGGCAAACTCTCATCTGTATAAAGCAGTCTGTAATCTATTTTTTGTCACTTTGATTCCATCAGAAGACCAAAAGATTATAAGGCTGGAAAGGCTTAAAAAATTATCTAACCCTTCTCTCCCATTTTAGGACACACTCAGCAATATATGTCATCCCAGACAGATATTTCACTAACCTTTCCTTAAACCCATGATGGAGGCTCTAAGACCTCTCCAGACAACCTGTTCACTCATTCAACGATGAAAAAGCTTTTTTTATTGCATAACCTGGATCTTTCTCATTGCAATTGAAGTACGTTATTTCCTGTCATTATTTCCATGAGAACAGATTGTTCCCTTCCACTTTAAAGCAGCCTTTTACACACTTGAAGTCTGTTATCAAAGTCCTTACCTACCTACTATTTATGACCCACACAGCAACAATTGGCGGCAGAGGCTTTACAGACAAAGTTAGATGGGTCTTAAGTGCCTAAACCCTGTCTTCACCTATCCCATAACAATTATGACAAAAGAATGTTGGATAGAGGGCAGAAGTGCAGAGCTGCAGCTGAGACACCATTAGTTTACTTGAAAGGGCAGCACCCTCAGAGAAGATTGCTCTTGTACTTTTTTTAACCATGACTCAATAGAAAGAGATGATCTGATAGAGACAATTTGCAGAGGAGAATTAGGGCAATGGATGACTGAAGAAGGAATGTTAGCTAAAAGACATATGAAGGGAAAAATAAAGCATGCCAGAGATTGAGAAATCTCAAATGATAGAAAAAAGATCAGCTAAGAAGGTCAACAGCATGACTGAAAGCTGATGAGATGGAGGCAACAGCAATCAGCCAGTCATTATGTTTGCTGTCCTTTCCCCCAACGCCTTTCAGTCATTTAACTGGTGGCAGTGTCCATTATGATAATGGCAGAGATTAGCATCCACCTCCAAACGTCTTCCAGGCTATTTATAGAACTGGTGATCATTCAACTTACTTTCCACATTGATCTTGGCTTGTGTCTTGTCATCAGGACTCTCACAGCAATAGAAGCCCCTGTCTGTAAAGGATATGTCCTTAACCACCAAGGTATGCTTTGTTCCCTCAGCTTTGATCTCTATCTTGTCACTGGGCTTCAGCACAATGCTGTTCTTCATCCACTTCACCTCTGCAGGCTTGGTCAGCTCTACCTCCAAGGTGACTGTCTCCCTTTCTTCAACTGTTCTGGGCTCCAGTTTCTTCTTGAATGAGATTGAAGCCTCTGTCAATGGAGAAGAAGAACTAGTGAGAATGCAGAGGATCCAGAAACAAGCTTTCAAAGAAAACTAAGACAGTGGATTATGTATCTCCAGCCTCCATGTATTCTGGGAATTCCTATTTAATGATGCAAAAGCAGAATTTCCATACTGGTAACATAATCAGTCAGAGGAACGGCCACAACATAGGTCATAGCATCAGCACCAGAATGTCAAACGGGTGTTATCACCTCTTACCTCGGACTCTGAGATTGGCTGTGCTTTCTACGCCCTCAGCATTGGCGCAAATTTCAGCTGCATCTTCCAGAGTCAGATCAGTGATGGTGAGGCTGTGGTTGATGTCCGTCTGTGAGATCACATACTTCTTACTAGCTTCAATCTTGACGCCATTCCTGAGCCAAGTGACCACGGCATCACTAGGAGAGACAGTGCACTTGAACACAGCCTCTTTGCCTTCCTCAGAGACCACACTGTTGAGGCTTGTAACAAATTTCACCACTCTGGGAGCTGATGGATAAAAATCAAGCATTTAGGAGCATGCATGCGTCAGAAATAGTGTAGCCAGCAAGACTAGAGATGTGATCTTTCCCCTGTACTCAACACTACTGAGGCCTCATCTTGAGTACTCTGTTCAGTTTTGAACACCTCAACATAAGGACATTGAGATGCTGCAGTGAGTCCACAGAAGGGCAGCAAAGCAGGTGTATGACCTGGAGGACAGGTCTTATGAAGAGTGGCTAAGGGAACTTGAGTTCTTTAGCCTGGAGAAAAGGAGACTAAGGGGAGACCTTATTGCTCTTTACAACTACCTGGAAGGAGTTGTAGAGAGGTGGAGGTCAGTCTCTTCTCCCAAGTCGCTAGCAACAGAACAATAGGAAACAGCCTCAAGTTGTGCCAGGTGGTGTTTAATTAGACAGTAGGAAAGACTTTTTCACTGAAAGTGTAGTCAGGGATTGGATCAGGCTGCCCAGGGAGGTGGTGAAGTCACCATTTCTGGAGGCATTCAAAAATGAGTAGATAAGGCCCTAGGGAACATGATTTAGTGGGCATGGTGGTGTCAGGTTGACAGTTGGCCTGGATGATCTTGTAGGTCATTGCGTTCTTCCCAAATACATGTTCCACTGACATCAAGAATAAAAGCAGTGTTTTGTATTTTGCTGTCAAAGCAGGAGACAGCACAAAAACGAGAACAAACTCGAATTTGCAGAGTTGCAATGACTGAGGACAACACCCAAGGATCCCTCCAACATTGTCACCATCCAGTTGTAGAGACATACCTTTAGGGGTGATGGTAATGCTGCTCTTGTCATCTCTGGACTCACAGGAGTATTCTCCCTCATCCTCAGCCCGGATT
Source organism: Phoeniculus purpureus (assembly GCA_028565055.1). Taxonomy (NCBI): domain Eukaryota; kingdom Metazoa; phylum Chordata; class Aves; order Bucerotiformes; family Phoeniculidae; genus Phoeniculus; species Phoeniculus purpureus. The sequence goes on from JAOXOE010000506.1 coordinate 1,295,477, forward strand.
CCTGTTATTGTCAGAGTTCGTTTGACCCCCTCCTCACGAATCTGGAAACGTTTGCTGGGCTTGATTTCAACTCCATTCCTGCGCCACACCACCTTCCCTTTGGAATGGCTCACATCACAGGTCAAGGAAACACTGCCTCCAATCTCGGCATTCACAGCTTCAAGCTTTTTGGCAAACTTCACTGGGATTTCTGAGGAGCAAAAGGAAAAAAACTATGAAGGAGAAAGATAGAAGAAATCTGTTCTGAGAAACTGGTTGTGGCCAACTTTAAATAGACAGATAGGTGGGTAGACCAGTAGGTAGGCAGATCTGATTAACCCAACTCTATAAAGTATTTGTGGATCAGGGTAGACAGAGACAAACCAGAAATTTAGGGACATTCCTTTGACGTGGAATTTTAATATCATTCTCATTCTGTAAAGCAAAAACACCGCCTTTAAACAGGATTGGTTTCACCTTCTTTTCTTTCTGATTTCATACCCAAAGAGACCATGTGGTGCAAAGCAGAGGCTGATTTATCTAAATAAAAATCTGTATGGATAAATAAACCCCAGGCACTGGCAGTGTCACTCGTAGCCAACGGAATCAGAGAAATCCAGGGTATGATTTTTCTCACACTGAAGGAGACATTTCAAGAGATTGGATGGATCATGATCTATTAGACTTCTGTTAGGACTCCAAAGGGAACTGAAAGAGTGTATCTCAGATGCAGGTATCTCCAGCATGGCTGAAGGAAAGGAGCAGGATATTGCTCTGGGACATCACCTCTCTCATCTCCATCTACAAACTAGCTGTACTTTAACCATCCTGGGGACTCATCCCCATCCTAGGGAGCATCGTTCTAACCATCCTCAAGCCTTGAGGTTGGAATAGAACTTTGAACTTTGCCTCTACCCTACCATGGCAAAAGTATAGCTGTTTGGTTGGGACATGACCTATGCACCACTCTACTCACCTTTCACTTGTACTTTGAATTCCTGCTTGTCATTCTTTGTCTGACAAGTGTACATGGCAGTATCTGTGCTCTCAGCCAGCTTCACCACAAGGGTCCTGGATGCCCCCTCACTCTTGATCTCATACTTCTTGCTCGCCTTGATTTCTGTTCCATCTTTGAGCCACTTTACTGCAGCAGTTTCAGGTGTTACTGAAGTAGTCAGTGTGATGCTTTCATGTTCTTGAACAACAAGGGGCTCCTTCTGGACAATTTTGTTTTCAAATTTAGCCTCTGGTTCTAGGAAAGAAAGTAAGAAAACCAGTAATTTAAATCTCAAATCCTTAAAACAGACATTTTCTATCACTCTCTTCATGACTCACAACGCCGTAATCTGTAATAACTCAGGGAATATAGTTGAATACTTATGGCTGTTGTAACCTTTTGTTGATGGGGAAGGAAAATGATCTATTAGGCAACACAAAGCTTCTTAGAAAAGAAGCAAAAGAAAGAAAACACAATTCTACTTTTTATATGCTGCCCACAGAAAGCTTTTTTCTTAGAAGTAAAAAAGTCCTCTCTCATTTTTGTGATTTTTCAATCTAAGAAGAAATATCAATATGCTAACATGGATTTATAGCCTTTTTTCATTTCTGCTTGCTCTACTCTTTTTCTCTGTGCTGTTCTTGGGCACACACAACAGTACACCAGCTTTTCTAAGTCACCTTTCTGCACTTCAAAACTTCCCACTTCTAACTCCACCTCCCCACCACTTAAAAAAGTTGGGCTATGTGGTGTGCAAAGGAAATACTAATGAAAAAAAAAGTTGCCTTTTCAGAGTCAAACGAAAGACTTCAGTGAGATTTTCTACCTCCACACTTTGAGATTAAAAATGCCAAATTAATGTGTAATGTGGTTCACACCAGGGAAAATGGTGGCTGGTCTGTGACTACTGGGTAGGGCATCTCTAGTTTTTCTCTAAGGTACACAGAGAGCTGCCTACGTGAGTCCTCACCAGTTGGTTCCAACTTGAAGGTCAGCTTTTGACCAGCAGCCTCGCAGACGTATTCTCCAGCATCTTTCTTGTCCAGCTGCTCTATAACCAGGCGCCGGGTTTTGCCTGCAGTTTCTATTTTGAATTTTCTAGAAGCAGCAAGCAGTCTTCCATCTTTGAACCACCTCACTTCGGTTGCATCCTGTGCTACCTCGCAGCTGAGGGTGGCACTTTGTGCCAGGACAGCATTCACCTCCTTTTGGACCTTTTCCTGGTTTATAAATACAGGTGTTGGCTCTGAGTGCAGAAAAGGAAGAGAATATTGATTGAGAGATTAAAGTGAGATCAGTCTTACAGGTTCTGCGCACTGGTTTGGAAAATATTTAGGTCATCACTTGATAGAAACAGTTGCCTTCACTGAGCAGTACCTACTCAGTTCTGCTGTATCTACTGTCTTCTATGTGACCAAATCACAGTGTAGAAAACAGGGAAGCAAAAGCCTAGGAATGGAGAGGACCAAGAGGTTCTATCAATCCTATGATTGCAAGTAACCATGAAAAAACCATTTAATTGAAATGTTCTCAAACAACAACTCATCCTGCACATCACCAAAAGCTGTCAAGTTTCTTTTACTTAAGGTCTAGGAGACAAATAAAGAATTATGGGCTTTGGGAGGAGATTCTTCATGGTCTATTCTACTGTCATAAACTTAACTTTCAATGGAACAACTGACACATGTCCTGGTGGACAGTAGGATGTCCATGAGCCAGCAATGTGCTCTTGTGGCCAAGAGGACCAACAGCATCCTGGGGTGGATCAGACGTGGGGTGGTTAGCAGATTAAGAGAGGTTCTTCTCCCCCTCTACTCTGCACTAGTGAGACCACATCTGGAGTATTGTGTCCAGTTCT
>JAOXOE010000506.1:1313455-1328962 GCA_028565055.1 Phoeniculus purpureus
AGGCCAGGCTGGATGAGGCTCTGGCAAGCCTGGTCTAGGGTGGGGTGTCCCTGCCCATGGCAGGGGGGTTGGAACTGAATGATCAGGTGGTCCCTTCCAACCCAGAGTGATTCTGATTGTATAACTTCTTCAGTGAAGTGATCCTGCTGTGACAGGGGGATTGCACTAGATGATCTTTCGGGGTCCCTTCCAATCCCTAATGATTCTATGATTCTAACCTACTGTAGGTGATCCTGCTCCGGCAGGGTGTTTGACTAGATAATCTTTCAAGGTCCTTTCCAACCTTTAACTTCGTGATTCAGTGATTCTAAATACTAGTGGCAATAAGATCTGGATAGACATAACTACCTGTATTCATCTAAATGACAAGCATTCATTTTCTGTATCTCTTTCAGAAGTCAGACATGAAAGCTCTTACAGAGCACAGACATGGTGTTTTCTATTACAACAGTTGTATGTGTACAGAGCCATGAGCAGAACCTGGCCCAATGAGACCATAAAGCCCGAGGTGTCCTTTAATTCACAGCTCCTGTCTCATCATACACATGAATGTTGATGCCTGGCTTTCTGACAGATGGTGTGAACTCCTCCTCTGATCTTCAGATAATTGCTCTCGGTTACGGTGCAATCTCATTCATCTCTCCTACATCCTTCTGGATCTTTTAAATCAAGCTGAGATACCCTCGAGTTGCTGACAGTTTAATCATCACTGCTTGCTTATGATTTCAAGCAGCTCTAGGGAATATATATTAATACCCAAGTATACAAACTGCTTTGAAAATCATAAAATTCTAGAATAGTTTTTTGTTGGAATTGACTTTCAAGATATTTAGTTCCAACTCTCCTGCCATGGGCAGGGACACCATTCACTAGATCTTACAAAAGATTTAAGAAGTTTCAGAAAACCTTGTTAGAAATGACAACTTTTTCTTTAAAAGTTTCTGAACCCATTCCTGCAGCCCCATGTTCACAATATCAGTCCCACTGGATTAATTCTTCACCAAACCAGATGTGGGATAAGCTTAATAATAAGACAGTCTCCAGCTTCCAAGAGGACTAATATATGAGGTAATAGTGCCACATCATTCTGCTGAAACTGACCTTCACAGCAGAGAACTCACAATTGCTCACAGCTCTGATAGCTCCAAAGGCAGAGGATTCCAGCTTTGATACCTCAGCTCAAACTCCGCTAACTGCACAGGCTGGTAGCTGTGTGGCATGTATGAGCTGTGCATGTACACACGCACACACAGAGTATCATGTGCACAACACCACCAAAGACAGACTTTTTATGAGAGACTAGGGATAGGACAATGGGGATGGTTTTGAGCTAAAAGAGGGCAGATTTAGACTAGGTTTTAGGAAAAATTTCCTCCTTGTGAGGGTGCTGAGGCACTGGAACAGCTTGCTCAGGGAGGTTGTGGCTGCTCCATCCCTGGAAGTGCTCAAGGCCAGATTAGATGGGGCTCTGGGCAACCTGGTCTGGTGAGAGCCACTGCAAGGGGCTGGATCTAGATGATCTCTGAAGTCCCTTCCAACCTAAACCATTTTATTATTCTAATACAGCATTTTTATCTACTCAGGTGTTTTGCAAGTGTATTTGCAAAGGTAAAAGTGAAGGCAATTTAGTAATGGAGTCTTGGTGCGTAAAATGTGAGCAAACCAATTTGACACACCCTGTCTCTCAGCTAACAAGCAATATTTGATGAGCACGTCGGGTATTTCATACCCTTAATGCCATCAAGGCAGCCCTTGCCTGAAGAGCAAGCTGATGGATGTCAGTTACAACCAACCTTGGCTTAGTATCGCATTGCTTTTAGCAACAACTGTTGCTTTCATTCACCTAGTATCCCAAGGACAATTGCTGTGCTACACGTCTGTGGCACCAGAGAACAAACAAGTGCATGATTAAAAATTGTAACCATTAGGACTGAACTATTTGTAAAAAAATCAGATGAACTCCAGAATCCTGAAGTTCAGGATTACTGGGATAACTCATTGGCCTAAAGACAGGTTATTTCCCAGCCCTAAGAGCATGCCCTGACTGTGCAAGGCTGCCTCTTAGCACTCCAGAAGGCCTTAATAGTGACATGTGAAACAAACTGGAAGTGGCCTCAGCTAAGATTTTGTTAACAGGCTGTAACTCAATCCTAGAATGGTTTGCGTTGGAAGGGACCTTCAAGATCACCTAGCTCCAATCCCTTGCCATGGGCAGGGACAACCTTCCACTAGAGTAGGTTGCTCCAAGCTCCATCCAACTGGCCTTGAACATTTCTAGGAATGGGACACTCAAATGGAAACTATAATGTTGGTTTCTCAACCAGAGAGCTGAAGGCAAGATGAAATGAAAACCTGAGCAAACATCAGTCATAAACTGAGAGCAATCCCTCTAGCTCAGTGAATCTTGTAGTAATCCCTCAAAACCAGTGCTGGAAGAATCAGCTCTGATGAGTTTTTAGTTAGCTGATGGACAGCATCATGATAACATGAACTGTTACAGGACACAAGCTCCCAGTTATTTCTGCTCTTAAATTGCATCATGCTGCAGCATCTAGACGTGCCATGGGGAGGCTTTCAGTGGGGTTTCAATTCATATCTTAGAACTGTGGTAAAATTTAGACTCTAGGTACAAGCCAGAAAATGACTTTTAGAAGGTTCCCACCAGGCTATGCAAATCAAATCAGTTGGATTTCATAGATAGAATTTCACAGATAATTCTTGTGTCATTTTATACTCTGGCTCCATCCCTGGCTGGAACACACCAGCGACAAGTCTTTCTCTTCTGGACTTGACCTGAGAGCCACGTGGTTTAGCACGTGTTTTATGCTGATGGGCATGTGCCATGAACAAATAACTTCACTTACAGTACCATTGGGAGGGGACTGAGAGGTCACAGTGCCCTTCGGGAATAGTGGGAGACCTTTAACTCTCAAAATGAGGAGTCAAACTTGTCAAAGGGAGACATGGAGATTTTAAATAAGACTTTGGGACCTCCCTGATCCTGAATTCCTATGCAATCTTGGCCAAAAGTTTTGGCCACTTACAAGGTATGAGAAGTATAATGAGCAAAGTCCAGGGTTTATAACACATACTCTGATCCTACAGTTGCATCACAAGCTTACCTGAGACTTTTAAATCAAAAATAAGAGTGTCATCTCCAATTTTGCAGGTGTATATCCCTTCATCTTCTTTCGTCACAGCTGAAGCCACAAGCTTATGCAGTTTTCCTTTATCTTCCATGGTGAATTTCTTGCTGGCTGTGATTTCCTTACCATCTTTGTACCACTTAACCATGACGTTGGCCTCAGAGGTCTCAGAAACAAATTCAGCCTGTTTTCCAGCAATGGCTCTGAGAACTCCTCCACTTCTCTCTTTGTTTATGAAGTTTGCAAGTGCTGGAACAAAACACAGGTACAGGCAGCACTGGTAAGGGTTGTGTGGACATGAATATATATGCACATTACATCTACAGTATGTAATCATTTATGAAGACAGGCTGAGACTCTGTTTGTTGAGCCTGAAGATGAGAAGACTCCAGGGGGAGCTTACAGCAACCTTCCAACCCCTGAAAGGGGCTTATGGGAAGGCTGGAGAACACTGTTCACAAGGGCAATGAATGACAGGACAAGGGTGTAATGCTTTAGCTAATTTGAGTGTTTTCTGCAGAAAAGTTTGAAGTTTGGCTTTAAAAAGTTGAAAAGGAAAGTGGCTGCCCTACCATTCCCCCTCCCTCTTCTCCCCCGTTGGCGACTCCCATCGTCGTCTTCATCTGTCTCCATCTGGGACTTTTGGAGCTAAGTCAGCTAGCTGCTGAGATAAAATGTTCATCAAGTGTTGATCTAGATCACTTGTGAACATGAAGAAAAATTATGGCAAGCGGAAGGACTCCCATGGGAGAGACTTTTGAGATTTCTGAACTTACTGAAGACTTTGAAGTGAAGGGCAGTGAAGGGCAACAAGGTTGGGGAAGGTTGTGAGGAGAGGCTGAGGGAGCTGGGACTGGTTAGCCTGAGGAAAAGGAGGTTGAGGGGAGACCTTACTGCTGTGTACAACTACCTGAAAGAACATTGTAGAGAGGTGGAGGTTAGTCTCTTCTCACACAGAACAAGTTTATAGAAAAAGAAGAAATGACCTCAAGTTGCTTCACAGGAAGTTTAGTTTGGCCACGAGGAAAAACTTCATGGAAAGGGTCATCCAGCCTTGGAACATGCTGCCCAGGGAAGGTGGTTGAATCACCATCTCTGTATATGCTTAAAAGTTGTGGAGGGGTTTAGTGGTTGACTTGGGACAGTTGGGTTAGTAGTTGGACTCTATGATCTTGGAGGTCCTTTCCAATCTAAACAACCCAATGATTCTATTAAAATGTAATACATGTCATTCAAATTATATGATTTTTTTTTAAACAATGTACACAATATCATATAGGAATGCAATTAGAAGGAATTTATTCCTGGAAATTAACTGGAGCATAGAAGACAAACAATAAATCTGGCACCATATTAACATATAGTGGAATAATTGAGTCACTAGCTGCCTCAAAGCAAAGAATTAGTACACCACCAATAATCCTAGATAAAAATGAGACCCTAAAACCAGTCTCATCATACTTGAGGTAATGGACTTAATTTTCAAGCATTTTAACATACTGCTATGGTTTGAAAGTTGCCCAAACTTTCTTAAAACAACAATCAAGTCACTTTGCTGACTAAGCTACTAAACCCCAAGCCTTGATTCTGTTCATGTTTTTCCATAATTTCACAAAATTTGCAAATACAAATCAACACCTCTCTCCAGAAACGCTGGCAGGCAGTTAGTAGCTTTCACTGTCACAAGCAGCTACAGTCCACAGCTAAGTGTGACTCTCAGATTTTGCTCTTCAGGTGTCAGAATCAGAGCTCCCTCACTGTGCAACACAGGGGATCTCCTTAAGCTCAAAGACCCTGCCCAGAAAGACGAATTTTGCACTTAGTTGCCTTGCTTCTAAGTACATTAAATTTCTCCAGGACTGTGGTAGTGCTTTTAATTATAAACAAGTATTTTGTAGGGAACCAATGTTCATCAGCTTGCACAGTGATAGAATCTGAAGACCTAAAAATTAAGAATGAATTGACTGTCCAAGCAGGTAAGATGGGAAAACAAAACTCCAGCTCCATATCTCCACAAATCTAAGACCTAAAAACAATCAAGGGAAGGATGTAATAATGCATTCCAGGGCCTCTTTAGCTGTGGTCCTCAAGGGATTCCATTCAATCACATGCTTCTGACATGGACAGGAGCTTTCACTTGAACTCTTCAGTTCCTACCTGCCCTGTTTTCTAGGGTTTAATAAAAAGCAGCAGTACCCATGTGTAAAGAAGTTATAGCAGAAACATTTAAACTGCAAAAACTTCCTTGTTTACTGGATTTTCTTGAGGCCTCTGTTTCCGTTGATTTCTTTAATGACTCATAACAGTGGAGCTTTCTCTTCAGCAGGACAACACTTCAGTCCTCTAACCAATCACCTACATCCATGATGACTGTAGGCACTGAACAAGGCTGAGACCTCTGCTTCAGCACCAGCACCCCTGGAAGTCAGCCCACAGGTTAAAAGATTTTGGAAGGAAGAGGGAAATGGTTTCATTCAGGCACCTTTCACTTCCTCAGAAAACTCAAGGGAAAAATACAACCACAGCCATTTGAAGGAGACTTCTCAGCTGTCCTGTTTCAACGCAGGAGGTCATGTGTCAGATGGCACATGAAGTCTCATGGCCGTGTGTTGATAAATGGCAAGTGGATTTTCTAGCAGGGCTCTTTTGGGCAGGACGCCCAGTGAGTGACACACCTCTGGCCATGGCTCTGTACAGTGGCCTCTCGGCAGCCACGTGATGCCCATGTGCCTGCCACAGCTGACTCCACATCAAATGACTCATCAACTAGCTTTGACTGACAGAAGGAACAGAAAGAAGGTGACGATGCTAAAAGATAGAACACTGGAATGGGACTTGTGTCCTACAAAAATACTCGTTCAAGCATTATTATACCATATCAAAGCTTGTTCTCCTAGAATCAAGCTACAAACTGCAGATGTTTAAGTTACAGCTTGCCAACAGATTTTTAAAATAATAGCATTGATTATGCCTTTGATAGTCACATTACAGCAAATGGAAACATCTGCCCATCCATTAACACCACATGGAAACACCCATCAGCTAATTCAATTAAACTTCTGAGTAGACCTGCCTGCCTCTCTAGCATTTTTCAGGCTGAGACAAAGAGAAGAGAGAAGAAAATCAAAACCAAGAACAACTGCCAAGTGCAGACAGCAGATTCCTCCTCCCATAAGTGTACTCAGGTTATAATTATTTATTTTCAGCTCCCTTCACGCCTCTTGAGTTTGCTCTTTGAGAATAACTAAGCAAATTGTCAAATGCAAAGCACATAGATTATTCGGGGGCTTTGTTTCTACAGTCACCAAGGAGGGCTAGAAGCCAGCAGAATAAGATGGTGAAAGATCTCACACACTCAGTGTAGAAACAGTGTGACCATTGCTGGGAAGAAGGTGGTGGCTGAGTTACAGATCAGAATACAGAAGTCAAATGGCTTTACAACGAGAACTTGCCAGTTCAAAGCAAAATAGCTATGGAGCTCACCCCAGGTGATATCTGACAAGAGGCCAGACTGTCTTGGACTCAGTTTTTATACTCTGAACCCCATCAGACGTCTAGATGATTCCCATGAGGAATGGTCTGGGGATTCAATGGAGCTTCTCTGCCTGTGCACCAGTTGATAAAAGCTTAGACAGATGGGAGAGCTTATAAGAGGGATGCTTAATGCTAGTGGTTTCAGGACAAAAATGCAAGAATCCACATTTAGGAATGACCTGATACTGCTAGGCTGAAGGTTGGACTTGATTATCTTGAAGGTCTCTTCCAACCAAAGAGATTCTGTGGCGCTGTCTTGCTCTGAGATTAGATTAACCCACCAGACAGGCAGCAGCCAATCAGGAGGGAAGACACTGCCATAAAAGCAAGAACAGCTGAACAGCAGGGCAGCTTTATAGCTAACAAACTGTAGTATTACAGAATTAAAAGACATTTTCTCACAGCCCTCCATCTGAAGACCTTGCACATAGCAATGAGTCAAGCCATCCACCATGCCCTAAAAAGGTTCTGTTCTTATTCACTAGGGTATTGACTGAAAAAAAAAAAAAAACCAATCCCAAACAAAAAAACATTCCACAATGCCAAGATGGTCTTGGTCCATGAGAACTTGCATCAGAGCTAAATTAGCTCCTCAGTGATTTGTCTGATATCACACAGCAAGTATAGGGTAGACATGGGATCACATACATCATGTCCTACCTCTGTGGCTTAATTTCTCCATCACAGGAGCATCTTTCCACTATCCACTGTTCAATATAATGAAATAAGACTATCTGAGCAAAAGCAGAGCTCTTACTACTGATCTTAGGTCCCAGGTTTACTCCAAGGTTCTCCTGCTTTGGGACCACCGGCAGCGTTAATATTTGATGTTCAACTACTGTTAAACTAGATGTTCAACTAAATCCCCTGCTAGATAGGGAGTTACCAGAACTCCAGGCACCACCCCTGGAGCTCCCTCTCTGTCCCTTGACAACTCCATTGGCTTAGGGCAGGAACCAGCCATTAATGCGAAGCATCCCAGGCAGTCACATACCTTTCACTGAAAGCTGATAGAGCATTTTATCCCCTTCACAGATGCACTCATAAACTCCAGCATCTTCTGCTGCAGTGTCACGTATTTTCAGGATATGCTTCTTCCCCACAGTCTGAATTTCATATTTTTCAGTGGCCTTGAGCTCTTTCCCATCTTTCATCCACTTCACAGTAGCCTCTGTGTCTGAAAGCTCAGCCTGAAGTTTGGCTTCCTCCCGCAGGTGAGCAGAGACCTTTTCCACATCTCTGCTCTTGTTGGTAAATCTCACTGCAGCACCTGTCAGGAACAAGTGCCTTGTTATTTCAAGTTATAGCAGGTTAACATGGCCCTGATACGTGTCTGCCATAGGCCATAGTATCTTTGAAAAAGGATTAGATCCTATTCCTGACCTCACACTCATGTCAGTTTTTTCCAGTTCAGGAGACCCAATCTGGTTTTATTGTCAGTCACTAAGAGAAAAAAACCTCACAACTTTCTAATAACTTTTTATATTAATAACAGCTTAAACATTCCTATACAGAGATTTTCACCCAAAGTCAAACATGTCCTTGAAGATGACACAAATCTCATAGTTTCACAAGGAAATATAGAGCACCTGATTCTTACTGCTAAATTGAGTTACACAATACCAATTTGTGCATCATACACCTCTGGGGGGTCAATCTTTGTTAACAATTAATGCACTCCCAGTTTCGAATTACTCTACCAGGCTGTGCTAGGTTAATGATAGGATGAGATGATCCCAAAGGCTTTTTCCAACCTAAACCATGCTATAATTCTACTACAGTCAGAAAGACCAGCTCAATCTGGAGCTTAAGTTACTCAGCTAAGGTGACTCAGCAGTGGCTTTGGTGACAGAATCCACTGACTGATAGCTGTGGTAGAAATAATGAGACTACGTTAAGGAGTCTAGCTCAGATGCCAACTATCTGACTAGATGAATGCACTCTGAACTATGGTGAGGTCATTACCAGGACCGTATATTAGTACATACAATGTAATTTCACTTATTTCTTATAGAGCAGGCACCAGTGAAAATCACCAGCCCAGGTTCTAATCATTGGGTCACAACAACTTCCCCTTGACTGGAAGGAACAAGAAAATGATGAAAGTAAATACCTTTCACTCTCATCTTGGTGCTGGTGTCAACATTATTGGCAACAAATTTCACTTCTGCTCCATTATCATTCTTGGTGACGTTCTTTATGATTAGGGTGTGAGTAGTTTGAGTTCTTGTAATGATATAGGTCTCACTTTCCTGTAAGACTTTACCATTAAGGTACCAAGAGCCAGAACATGTCTTTGTAAGGTCAACAGTAAACACAGCATCCCCTCCAGGTACAGCTTCAGTGGTTGCCAAAGGAGCTTTCACAGCCAAGACTGGTTCTAGGGAAGAAAAATAACACGTCTCCAAGATCAAAGGGAACAAGACTGCCATGTTGGAGAGTAGTTCTTCCTAAAGACAACATTTTAGGAGTAAATAAAAAATAAGAACAAAATCCTGCAGCTTTATACAATTTGCATATGGTGAAAGCAACACACAGTTGGCCAACAGGATTTGCTTTCTACAGCTGTGAGTAACTGACTTCTGGTTTCAAGGTAAGTCCTTTTTTTTCACAGGAAGAACAATAAGGTATAATTTACTTTTTTTGCTTCCCCCTAGGTTATTCAAAGGCATAGCAAACCTGAAACACCTGTGTTCCTCAGTAACTGCTTTGGTTATTAAATAATGAGTGTTATCCTTAAGTTTCACTAGGATCTAAAGGAGGCCACCCAACCTACTAGTTACTTCTAGTTATTTTAGGAAATCACGGTCATGTTCAGACAGCGATGGAAAAGGATGTCAGAGTAACAAGGCACAATATGATCAAAGTCCGTGTAGATACTGTTCAGTGCAACAAAAGAAAGGAAGATACAATTCCATTATTCATGATTCTGTGGACACTTTGGCACCCTAGAAATAAATAAAATTCCCATATTCCTCATCATAACCCTAACATAAAAGACAGACTGACTGGAATCTTGTTTTAATGACCATATGAAGGAGGAATGGTTTTAAACTGAACAAGGGGAGACATATATTAGCTACAAGGAAGAAATTATTTGCTGTGAGGGTGCTGAATCACTGTAACAGGTTGCTCAGGCAAGTTGTGGATGCCCCATCCCTGGAAGTGTTCGAGGTCAGGTTGGATGGGCCTTTGAGCTACCTGGTCTAGATGAATGTGCTCCTGCCCACAGCAGGGGAACTAGAACTAGATGATCTTTAAGGACCCTTCTGACCCAACCCATTCAATGATTCATTAATTCCATGATTTTAGGAGGGTTTTGCACTCACCAAGGTGCAAGCTCCCTGGGAACTCCAGGTAAGGACTCTGTCCATAGGCGTTGAGTGCTGACACTCTGAACTGATAGTCAGCCTTTTCTGACAGGTTGCTCACGGTGAACTCTGGGGCAGGGACATGAGACTCGTGGCACCTCAGCCAAGTAAAGCCAGTTAGTTTCTTGCGTTCCACAATGTAACCATCAATTGGAATGGGGCGGTCCATCTTTGGAGGGGACCATGCTAGCATCACTGAGGTTTCTGTTTTATTTTTCACCACAGGGTCAGTTGGAGGTTGGGTGGGAGGTTTCTTGGGAGCTGCATAAGGGAAAAAAAAAAAGACAAAGTCATTTATGTTAGAGCACTGTACCTCAATAAATACCCCTTACACTAGACTAAATGCTATCATTGCTTAATAAACTTCCATAAGACATTGTCTCACTTTTCCATCTCACATCAATGGATGACACAAAGACATACAATAGCCCTAACTCTACAGTTAAACATATGCACTTTCTGCACAATATTACAATTGTCTGCACAGACAAAATGTTTACAATGAACCGTTCACAATCTTGTGTTTTCAGTGCTAGATATAGACTCGCACTACTTCCCATACAGCTTCTTTCAAAGCAATCTAACACTCAGCTTGTCATTTGCCCTCAGAAAATAAGTAAAACCACCACCAAAGGTTGTTTGAAAACGTTTGCCCCAAATTCTTGGTCCAATTCCTTGGTATGAACCCCCATGTTAAAAACTTTAAAATACATCAATGGGATTATTCTGGCAAGATGACATGATTTCACTCTGCTTACTAGACATAGAATCAGAATTAATTCATTTGTAAGGGATCTCCAAAGATCCCTTACAAATGAATAGTTCAACCCCTCTACAGCAAACAGAGACATCTCTAACTAGAATAGATTGCTCAGAGCCCCACCAAGCCTGACCTTGAATGTCTCTAGGGATGGGACCTCTCTAGGCAACCCATTCCAGGGATCCACTACCCTCAGATTTCAAGAACTTTTTCCTGATGTCCAGCCTAAGTCTACCCTTTTCCAGTTTAAAACCATGACTCCTTATCCTATCATTCCCTGTCATTGTGAACAGTCTTCTCCAGCCTTCTGATAGGCCCGTTTCAAGGACTGGAAGGTTACTATAAAGGTCTTACCACAGTCTTCTCTTCAGACTGAACAATCCTAACTCTCTCAACTTGTCTTCAGAAAAGAGGTGTTTCAGCCCTCTGACCATTTTTGAGTCCTCCTCTGGACATGCTCCAACACGTCCACATCATTCATGTGTGCAGGACTTCAGAACTGAATGCAGAACTCCATGTAAAGTCTCACCAGGGCAGAATCACCTCTCTCAATTTACTGGCGACACTTCTTTTGATGCAGCCCAGTTGCATTACTATTTTAAGTCTGCTGGTATCCATCTTCTGTCAGAATTTCAAGCACACACATCCCTGATGTGCCTGTGAGAACCACTCAGAAGACTTGTAACTTTGTCCCCCAAGCATAATAGCTGTCATTAGGGGATTTCCATTCTAGCAATTCAAAATTTTGGGGTCGGGGAATTAACTCTCAGGGAGATTGTTGTTAACACCACATCCCTGGACATGTTCAAAAGCCAAACAGATGCAGTGTTAGTGGTGGATCTAATAGCGGACTTAGTAGAGTAGGGTATATGGCTGATTTGATGTTCTTAAATGTCTTTTCCAACCTAAATGATTCTATGATTCTATTCTATGATTCAAAAAGAAATAACACGAAGACATGTCACCACTATGAAACTCAACACCTGAGGAGATGTGGCTATCTGAGGTCACATATGTATCCCTGCAGGTATCTGCATGATGAAAATTCACGTTCACACTCTCATTTCTCTTGAACCCTTCAGGGGAGGCTCAAGTCCCAATTACTTACACTGTGCTGCCACTGATAAGAGTCAAAAGGGTAGCTATTATCTGTCATGCTGTAGTTACACATCTACTGGCATGGCAAAGGATTAATTTAATTATGGTTATCTGGAAGGTGTCTGGTTTAAAAGTCAGACTGCAAATGAAGCCCCATGGAGAACTGCACAATCAGGAGCAATTCATCACAACTTAAAGGTCTTTGAGATGAGTGAAGAGAATCACACACTGCAGATAATTAAGTGTTCATAACCACAGAGAGACTCTCTATGATGAGTCTAGACTAAAAACCAAACACTGGGACAGCTGAGCTTCTCTCTGCTTCAATTTACCCACCTGTAAAATGGGAATACTACTACAAGAAAACAAGCAAATAATATCTAAATATCATTTGCCTGTCAAATGCTTTTATAACAGCCAACACTAATCTCATCCTGTTAATTGAAAAATATGTGAACATAGTACATGGGGTTCTTCAAGCAGCCAATCAGATCTGCATGAAGTGTAAAAATAGGAAATCTCAGCGCGATGTGCTTTTCCTTCATTACATAAATAGACACCTAAGTGTTTTGGGGTGCAAAGTTACCAGCCTGTCAGTTACTGCTTGTCAGAGCTAGATGCCAAAGGTCCCACTAGCACAGCATTAAACTGAATCCTAGACACTGGAATCAGATCTCTTGACCTTACCATCAGAAACAGCAACGTGCTATTTTCTTCAAAGACACCTGCAGCTTCTTTTTTTTCCCCTTTCTATTCCATGAATCAACACTCTCTTCGTAACTTAAACAGTAGAGACCAAAATCAATCTGAACTCCATCATTCCCATTCAAGAGGTGCTTAATTAGATGTTTCAGCTTTCCAAACACCTCCAAAAGTGTCACAATGCTATATACAACACTGTCATTTTTTATCTCATTTGGGCTCAATAGTGTCAGAATGTCCCAGACAAATTCAGATAACACATCACTTCTAAACTTTTAAGGACTTAACTTTACCACTGACTAATTGCAGGTTGGGAGTGGGGAAGAAGTGTTGTTCTACCCAAATAGTGACCAGAGTGGATGGACTGTTTACTTGCCAACAGGAACTGCAGCAGAACCAGAACACAACACACATGAAATTGTCATCTTAAATGAAGCAGCTTCTGCCTGGGAAACACAGCACTGTGAAAATATAGCCAAATAAAACTGAACAACTTCACCGAAACCCAAATTCATGTCTCAGCTACGCTGCACCTGCTGCTGTTGCTCTGTCAATTCAAGCCTTTGCTCAGATCAGATGTGCTAGCTGCAGGAATCCTGCAGCCTTAATGTTACATCAGTCTCCATGAGTAAAGCTAAAGAGGACAAAGATCCCATTTTTGATCACAGCTACATCAGCTCAGTGTCCTCCCAAATTTATCAAAGAAAGGATGAGAGGGGACAGGGATTTGCTGGTCTCCACAAAAGGAAAGTAACTGTGTTTTCAGAAGGAAGTATTGCTCCCTTTTATAGGGGTTCATTTGTTGTTGGGCTTCTCTTATATTTCACTTTAATGCAAACAGCTTAAGAAGTTAAAATCAAAGTAAGATGTTTCAGGTCTTGTGAATGTTTGAGTGCCCCTGAATTGTGTCTAGATGTAGATGTTCCTTCACATATGGTTTTGCTTGCTAGAACAGAAATAAACGTCTTACTTTGCTACAACTGTTCAGGGCTCCTATGTAATGCCCTGTAAGAGCCAGCACACCCATACAAGACCCCCATATCTCTGCAGATTCAAAACCTAGGAAGAATCTGAATGCTGACAAAATTTTCCCACCAAATCCTCAGAGGGAGAGATAAATGGTCCCCTCTTTGCCAGCATTACCCCCATAGCAAGAATTGATACAAGTCCCTCAAAGAAACTAATGGTTTTGGAAAATGAAGGTCTGGAGCAACTGTACTCTATGCAAAACATTTTCTAAACATCAGGTTGCCTAGAGGTGGTGAAGGCCCTATTTCTGAAGACATTCAAGGTCAGGCTTCACAGGGCTCTGGGCAATCTGGTCTAGTGAGTGAGGACCCTGCTTGCTGCAGGGGAGGTTAGATTAGATGATCTTTGGAGGTCCCTTAGAACCTCATCATTCAATGATTCTGTCTTTCGGTGGGGAGAAGATATGTTCTTTACCCTGTTTTCCACTCACTTATCACTTTACGTTAATTTCAGCATGAAGCAAGAATGGTACAGAAAAGTTTGTGTGCACTCTTTCCCCAGGACCCTTCTCTGTTTGTTTTGATTTTCCCATAACACCTCTAATGCTCTTGTTCAGGCTGTTGGCTTTCTGTGACGACATCAAACCTTCTGCTGTCTTTGGGCAACAAATCTACCACAGCAGCACCTAAAGCAATAGGGCTACCACGGCAGTGCCTGATTGCTGGGGAAGACACAACACCAAGATTGAATAAAAGTGAAGCTTACTGGTCACAGTGAACTGGGTAGAAGTCCTGCTTTCATCAGCCAGGAAGGCAATCTCACCAGCATCTTCCATCTTACACTCTCGGATGGTCATAGTATGTTGCTTGCCAGAGCTTGCGATGGAGATTCGATCACTAGGTTTCACTTCTACTTTGTTTTTCAGCCATCGGATGTTCTGGCATTCATTTTCCAGTTCCACACAGAAGATGGCTGTATCATTTGTGAAGACTGCAGTCTTTCGTGGAAGCTTTTTAATGATGTTCCCTTTAAATGACAAATTAATTATGGTTAGCAAAGAGTAAAGTCTCTGGCAACACTGGACCATCCAATCTACAGCAGAACTAGCCAGTAGCTCTCACCTCATCAAAAGCAGATATCCCTACATGAATTCCTAGGCTCTGAGTTACACAGAACAGATAATCCCAAGGACTCGTTCTGGCCTTCGAAGAGACAAAAGCAATTTTGTTTGACACTGCGGTCGCTTCTGTTTCTAGCTTACCATGTAGAGTCTGGCATTAGGTAAACATGAGGCACGCGGCCTTGCCAAGAACAGATTAGACAGTGATATGGCTGTTGTTGCCTGCATATGCAGGGAATTCAAATTAAAATTTTGCTGAAGTAGGTCTGTCTTAATCCAGACATGTCTCTCATCTGTCTTTGGGATTTTGCACCCATCAAAGTTATCAGTAAGTTACATAACCAAGACAGCAAACACAGCAGTCACCTGGATTGTTAAAAACACAGTGAAAATCTCCAATTTCTCCTGACAGACATCCCATTGCCCCTTGTCCTATCACCAGATGACATTGAGAATAGACTGGCTCCACCCTCCTAACACCCATCCTTCACATATTTATAGACATTAATTAGGTCATCCCTCAGTCTGCTCTTCTCCAAGCTCAAGAGACCCAGCTCCCTCAGCCATTCCTCATCTACTTCCTTCATTATCTTCATTGCTCTGTGCTGGACTCTCTCCAGCAGTTCTGTGTCCTTCTTGAAATGAGGGGCTCAGAACTGGACACAATACTCCAGATGTGGTCTCACCAGAGCAGAGTAGAGGGGGAGAAGAACCTCTCTCGATCTGCTAGCCACCCCCATTCTGATCCACCCCAGGATGCTGTTGGCCCTCTTGGCCACAAGAGCACACTGCTGGCTCATGGTCATC
>JAOXOE010000506.1:1336695-1399699 GCA_028565055.1 Phoeniculus purpureus
CCAAGTGATAGACTCTCGTCTCAGATTATGTGTTCCAGTGCTTAACTCTTTTACAGCTGGAGATGGGCTTTATTCATATATTACCCACTATGCTTTGCAACAATTTGGTGGCAGAAGTTTTGTTCATGCTCCCACCCCAGTACAGAAGTGCACTGGTTGTCTCCTTGCAGAGATGTACACCCTGGCAAGAAACATAACCACCTACCTTTGACAGTGACAAGCACAGAGCTGTATGTCTGGCCTGCCAGGTTGGAGGCTGTGCAGGTATACAGTCCATTGTCTATCTGCTTGCAGAAGAGGATCTTCAGCACAAAGTTCTCCTGATCATCCTCATAGATGACATGCCGCCGCCCTTCTAGAATGACCTCATTGTCCTTCTTCCACACAATCTCTGGCTTGGGCTCACCTGTTACATAGCAGCTCAGCTTGGCATGTTTCCCCTCTGTCACGCTGCACATGCGTGTCAATGCCCCAAAAGTTGCATTGCGAGCCCCTTTGTTGGTGAGTCCAGCTGCCCTCTCATAATCCCGGGAGAGGCTGTAGCCAATGCTGGACAACCCTTCCGTTGCAGAGTAAGACTGGGCAGATATTGAATCAAGAGTTCCATGGGAGATGTCCATCCTGATCTCCTCACGCCTCTTCTGCAAGTGAGACAACAAGGATGCTGTCTTGCCACAACTGGCATCAAAGTAGCTGCTGCTGCCTGGGTTGGAAGAGCCCTGTGTTTCTACCACCAGTGCAGCTGAAGCGCTAGCAGAGCCAATGAGATTCTCTGCTCGGCAAGTGTAGGTGCCGCTGTCCCCTAGACGGGCACACTGGATGGTAAGAGCATTTGACTCCCCAGCAGACTCAATCTGGAAACGTCCAGCATCAGCCCGGTTCCGCAGGTGTCTCCCATCCTTCTCCCAGTTTACTGAGAGAGGAGGGCTGCCCTGGACTTTGCATTTGAACATGGCATCCTCTCCCAACGTTACTTTAATGGAGGAGGGTTTCTGGATGAAGTATGGGGCTGACTCCGTTACTGTGGTCTCTTCTCCAACTTTGATGCTAACAGCTGCAAAAGCTTCTCCAATGGTGTTCTTGGCCCGGCAGATATATTGACCACTGTCCTCCAGACTCAGATCATAGATTGTTAACCTGTAGAGATCTCCATCTTCTGTGGTTTTAAACCTTCCCCCAGACTGGACTGGAAGTTTATCCTTTTCCCAGCTCACCACTGGGATGGGGTTTCCAATGATCTGGCAGCTCAAGGTGGCATCCTTCCCCACAGACACCATAAATGCCTTAGGCCGGGTCAAGAATCGGGGAACTCCACTAAATGAGCTATAATCCATCTTGCTTTCCTAATGGGTGAGAAAAGGAAAAAAGTCAAGAGAGAGCAGATTAGATGGTGCAGGCAAAGAATTGCTGTACTTCCATAGTATCAGAATTTTTGTCATCTAGACCAGCTAGATTTTAATTGTCCTCATTTTGGTTCAGGTGGAATAATTTAAATGTGAATTTTTCCTTGCAATTCTTGGAATTTCTTAGACATGAACTCAATAAACTGCTGGGGGAAGAGACAGCTCACTTTCCCACAAGAGGTCATTGGGGAAAACACAAATCCTTGGGCAGCTCATACAGTAAGAACATGATGGTCCCTTCAGCAATATCACTAGGGAAGTGACCTGCACTAGTGATACAAAAATCATAGAATCACTAAGGTTGGAGAAGACTTTCAAGATCAAGTCCAACTGTCAGCCCAACACCACTATGCCCACTAAACCACATTTCCTATGAAGTATACAAGCTAGTTCTGTAGCCATGGAGAAACAAATAGACATTAAATTCTGAGAGAAGTGTCTACCCATCAAGACATCTTCTCTGTCTTCTTCATTTCCTCTTTGTTTTTACCACTCTTTTTCTATTTCATTCCCCTCCCTCTTTTAATTTTTAATCTTTGTCAACATTTTTCTTTCTTAATTCAGCTTCTACGTCAAGCTTTCTCTTTCCTCTTGCCCTCTCTGGTCATCACCCACCCCTATGTCCTGCTCTCTGAATCACATTCATGCAGACATTACAGCAAATGCCTCTTTGGTAGGGCCCAGCCTTTGCGAAAACATGCAGATATGACTGTCATATCTGCCAAGTGGATGATGAGGCTTAAGCAATGTTCACAACTAAAGTCCATGGCAATTCTGGTGCCATAGTGCTCTCAAAAATCTAAACCAATCAGTGGCACTAACCTTTACATGTTCACTTACACACAGAATCTGCCCATGTCTAGAGAGCAACACAATCAGATCACCAGCTTCAGGGTCCTGCTGAAGTCCATGTAACACACAAACTTTCCTCGCTGCTTCTTTTGCTCATCTACTGTTCCATGCTTAGTTGTGAACACCACTTAAGCCTCGTCCTTTGGATGTCCTTTCCTTCCTGGTGGACTTAGTCTACTTCTAATCCTTCACAAATTCTTTTCCCATGCACTGGCTATCATCTACTTTGATAAGTCACACAGCTAAAAGCCTGATCTTGGCCCCATTAGCACCAGGAACTCTGCATCAGCTGACTTTCACTTGGAGCCAGATTAAATCTGACAAAAATGCTCTGTGAGGAGAGCAAGAGTCCCTGTGCAAATCCTACTCACAAGATTTGAGCGCGCTGTTTCTCTTCAAACTATTATGTCTCTTTGGCCTCATGATGTTGGACACATCATTCTCACAAGCTCACGCAACTCCTGCCTGAGCTATATTAATTGTCTCTACTAGGGTGATTGCAGAGCAGCTCTCACAGTCTATGCTTTCCATCTTCAAAGTGCCACACAAACCCAAACACCCAGGGCACTGTGCGTTGTAACTCAAAGGAAATAATAACCAGTTGCGGCAACAGAAATATCCTTCTTAATCCTACACCAGTTCATCTTCCCCATGGGCCACAAACCCACCCACCGTCTCACCCAATGGCAGATGCTCTCACAATCCCAGCACTGTCTCCAACAGAAATCAGTAGGAGCAGGTCAAAAAGACCTGCTTTAATTTATTGAGTTGTCGTTTCAGCAGAGATTTATTTCTGCATCCTACTCCCGCTCCCGTTGCAGCACATTAACGTGCAAATCACTGGTGGCACCAGGAGGAGGGTCTGAACTGACCTGCTGCATGACCTTGGGGGAATTGCTTATTTTCCTGCTTCAGGGCCTCTCTCCCATTTCATCTTCATATGAGGACAGAGAAAGTCTAACAAAAAGTTACATGCATGCTGTCTATATGACAGTGTATTTGCTGGTGCATGTGACAACTCATGCATGAAAATTAACATATAAATTTTCATTCCATTTATGTTACCGGGGATTGAAAGACACAAGTTGCCAACAAAATAAAATATTGCTAAATATAACAAGGTCTTCATCACAGTAATTATTACCACTGAGAATGGCACAGCTGAGATAACCTTCAGACTTCATTTAGGCTACAGATCTAAGGCAGAAAGAAATGTAGTCTTCAATGAATCAGAGACTCACAGAATTGTTTAGGCTGGAAAAGACCTTTAAGATCATCAAGCCCAACCATGAACCCAACTATCCCAAGGCCATCCTAAACCGCGTCCCTAAGCTCCACATCTCCACAGCTTTGAAATACATCCATGGATGACAATTCAACACTCTCCCTTAGCAGCCTGTTCCAAGGCCTGATGAACCTGTCCGTGAAAAAGATTCTCCTAATGTCCAATAGAAACTGCCCTTGGCACAACTTGAGGCAAACTCCTCTTGTCCTGTCACCTGTTACTTACGAGAAGAGACAACCTTCACCTTTCCACAACCTCTTCTGAGGTAGTTATAGACATCAATAACGAATATACAGACTCATTTTTGCCTTACTCTCAGACGGGTCAAGAAATCTGTGAACTAGCTTGCATTTCTTTATTTTCTCTTACTACCTTAAATCTCTGATCTCCTTCAAGCTTTAAAATCTCTTTTCCATACACACTTGTGAAGCTGCAAAAAGAGATGCTGGATAAATGGTTAGAAGATGTGCATACAAGGCTTGGACTTGAGCCACAGTACACTGGAGTCAGTGGAAATTTCCACTGAAGTCCACAGAACATTAGGTATTGGAAGGGACCTCAAAAGATCATCCAGTCCAATCCCCCTGCCACAGCAGGATCATCTAGACCAAGTCCACTGATTGACAATCAGAGTCATCTTCTGATTTGGAGAAGGACCATCTCAATGGTTAGAGGAAGATGCTGGGATTCAAGTTTATCTCTAGAGAGCCCAGTAGTAACTTTAATTACATCAACTAAGATTTAAGAATCAAAACACAGACTCAAAGTTCACGTCCTCATTTTTCCCAGCCTGAATTTCAGTCTGTACTGTGTCATCAAATTGTTTGCATCCATCCTCATAAGTCATTGTCATGTCTCATCACTCCTAGATCACTAGTTGTTTTTGGCAGAAGTGTCACTGACTCACATCTTCAAATCCATAGTGCCAAAAAGAGAAAAGACCAAAATAGTTTCATTTCTTCTTCAAAGCAGGCTCTGCACAACATGGAGAAGTGCCTGGAGATGGTGCCTGCTTGGGAGCTAGTCAGGGACCTAGTCAGGGACCTTTCAGCCATCAGTAGCTTCTTTCAAAATGCCTGTGTGCTGTTGCCCTAACCTGATTCCCAGGAGATGGATCCACACCTAGAGGACAACTCTGCTCTGTGGGAGCATGGTGGGTGCTCTCCAAGCCCAGCTCCCACAAGTGTGGGAGCAGGAATGCTGCTCACTTCCTAAAGTCCTTGTGCATCATCCTACTCTGTCCTCTTCTGCTAAACAGTGCCCAAACAGCTGCTCATTAATATCTCTGAGGTTCAAGAATACTAAAAAATATAGGGAAGCTGCTGCATCAGGTGCTTGTTGCTCTTCCTCCTCAACCAGACTGGTGCATCAAACCCACTTCAGATGTTTCTTCCCATCAGCCACAGCCTCAAGGTCCACCCTCCCTCTCCCATTGCTCCCATTCACCTGTTGTTTGCAACTGACTTCTCTCATCAGGTACAAGTCACTGCATCCACAGACCTCCTAGTGCAAAGTCAATACTTCACAGCCCACACTGTAATGTACAATGTACCCTGATACCTACAGCTTTCATAACACGCCATCACACTCACTGCTTCCTACACTCTATGAATGGTCAAGATGCCAGAAGCAAAAATGAGGAATCGCTGAAAACAGTGTGTGTTTTCACACAGTGAAAACAGTTATTTTAATTTTTAACATGGTAAGGAAACTAAATGTGGTTTACTCTTTGTTCTGCCATTGGCTTGCTTTTATAATCATGAGAAAGCCATTCAAACTCTTGTATCTTCAGAAGAAATCATAAATGGGTTTAGGTAGAAGGGACTTCAGAGGTTCCAACCCCTCTGCCATGGGCAGGGACACATCTCACCAGACCACATTGCCCAGAACTCCATCAAACCTAATCTTGAACACTTCTAGGAATGGAGCAGCCACAACCTCCCTGGGCAACCTGTTCCAGTGCCTTAGCACCCTCAAAGGGAGCAGTTTCCTATCACTACAGTCCCTTGTAAAAAGTCCCTCTCCAGCAGTTCCATGTCCTCCTTATATTGGAAACTCCAGAACTGAACACAGGACTCCAAGTGAGGTTTTACAAGAGCAGAGGAGAGAATCTTCTCCCTTGACCTGATGGTGACACTTTTGATCCAGCCCAGGACACAGTTTGCCTTCTGGGCTGTCCTCATACACTGCCAGCTCATGTTGAGCTTTTTATCTACCAGTACCCCTAAGTCCTTCTCCTAGGGGTTATTCTCAATCCTTTCACCACCTAGCATGGACTTGTGCTTGGGACTGCTCCAATCCAGATGCAGATAGGGGGTGAAAACCTCTCCTTTCCATGAAAGACCATAAAACCCAGTCACAGGCATGAAATCATGACCTGAGGGAAGGATGAAGCTGCCCTAAGCATTCAACACTCAGATCGAACAGCCTCAATAGACTGCACTAGATAAACAACATTTTATGAGTTTAAATGGGATAAAACTTGTCACGTTAGATTAGATTGACGGTAAGTGGGATAGGACAGTCTTGTGCAAGGACAAGGTTTAATCCTTCTACAGTGTAACTTGTTAATCAATTTAGCAAACAATTACACTAATTCAGGTTCATTAACTATAAACCTGAACTTAAAAAAAATAGAAATATGAACTCGCTGCAAGTGCCAAGACTGAACACAAAGCATGAATAAATCCAGTCAGTGCAGACACCCTTTCCAATTAATCTCAGACATCTATCAGTGTCGTATTTCTCCTTGTAATCTCTCTGTGATCAATCATTTGCAGCAGAGATCACATTCCCACCTCGGGATATCTGAGCACACCAAAGGCAAAGCACCAGCACTTGAAATTTCACTTGTGTCTTCATTCTAGTGGGAGGAGCCCCTGCCCATGGCTTATGCTTGAACATGGATAAGGCTAAAGTTCACGTTATTGTCAGATAATGCAAAGTAAAACTCTGCCCAGGAAAAAAAACTTGTCCATGTAGTCAGTCAAGAGCTCCTAACCACTCTTGTCATCTCTGTTTTCAGTTTCTGCACCTACACCTGCTTCCCATGGACAACCAATCTAAGTTCCTTGCAGGGGGAACAACCACAGACTACTCCAGTCCTCGCTGAGATATTCTGAGGTGGTGCCTATCATGAAAGTCATCAGGAGATGAAGAATGCTGCCATCACTCTCTTGACCTCAGAGAATGATTAAGAGATATCAAAGATCATCAAGTCCAACCATCAAGCCAACACCAGCTTGCCCAATAAACCATGTTTTCAACCACCACATCTACAGGTTTTTTGAATGCCTCTAGGGATGATGACTCCACCACCTCCCTAGGAAGCCTGTTCCAGCACCTGATCACTATGTCAGTGAAGAAATTTTTCCTAACATCCAATCTATACCTTCCCTGGCACATCTTGAGGCCTTTTGCCTCTTGCCCTGTCACTAGAGACTTGAGATCAGCCCCCAACTCTCTACAACCTCCTTTCAGATAGTTGTAGACAGTGATAAGGTCTCCTCTCTGCCTCTTCTTCTCTAGACTAAACCACTGCAGTTCCTTCAGCCACTTGTCATCAGACCTGTCCTCCAGGCCCTTTACCAGCTTCCTTGTCCTTCTTCGGGAATGCTCTAGCACCTCAGTGTCCTTCCTGCACAAAGGTACCTAAAACTGAACACAGTATTTGAGATGAGGCCTTGCTAGTGAAAAGCACAGGTGGACAATTACTTCTCCAGTCCTGCTGGCCACACTAGTTTTGATGCAGACCAGGGTGCCATCCGGGCCTATGATTCACTATGCTTTGCTGCCTGGTGGGTTGCTTTCACATCATTTCATCAATGCTGAGCTGCATGTGGAAAGCCTTCAGCAAGAACAGCTATCTCTGAGAAGACAGAGGCCTGCCCCATGCCCCCCCATGGCATATTGCTCCATAAGCGGTCAGCAGCCTGTGATGATGCTCTTTGATGTGAGGAAAAGTCAGGAGTGGCACATGATTCTCTGTCTAAGCCTTTGAATTCAAAGGTTAGAAAGGGGACCCTGTGCACTAAGACCCTGGGCAAAGAGCAAAAAGCATCATGTCATCCTCCTCATAACATTCGTGAGGAAAATGTGGCCACAAGTAATATTCCAATCTGCAGAATTAGAGACTTTGAGGGTGTAAAGCCCAGGTGAGGACAAACACCTAACCTTAAAAGACCAGTGAAGTCTGAGGAGCATGTAGGTTCTCTCTAGCACTGCATTAAGACTCATTCTTTATTTGCTTGCTCATTTTCTCAATCATTTTTCTTCACTAAAGTAGCAAACTCTTGGTCTGGGGTCTTTTTCTTGTTCTTGGAATTCATATTTCCTGAACTTCCTCCACAATGCCAGCTGCTAAGCCTCACGCTCCTTCCTCTTCCCATGGGAAGGGCAAGATTCTGAGGGAACCTCCCATCACTGGATCGCCAGCTTTCAAAGAATATCACCAAACCAGAAGCTCTAGATAAAAATCACAACAGCACTAGTATTACTACAGTTTACATGACATAGGTGTTGTTCCACCTAAAATCATCAGGAAACTGCACCTGTGGGTGGGAACGGAAGTTGATGGGTCATTAAATGAGAAATGCAGACTTCCTTTGATGTTTAAAGCTCTGCTGAGGGAGAATAGTAGAAACTCAGCTGCTTAATTACTTCTAGCAACCTCCCAGGGAGTGGATAACTTAGAAATAGCACAGAATTTATCTGCTGCCTGTTTCACCAGAGCAGGAACAGTATCTGTCACCAAGGAGCTGGGCCCAGAGCTTAGACTGGGCTACTCAAAATTCCACTTTGGTGAGGGACAAGATTTTGGCATGTTCAAAGGTCATTTGATGAGCACATGGAGCTTTCCATGGCGGTTTGGAGGATCAATATCCCTGTGCTGTAGATGTCAGACACAGAGACCTTCATGTACCTGCAATAACCTAAGAGACCTACATTACTTCATGCTCCTGGTATTAATCCTTTATCAATAACCTGAATACTTCCACTGACTGGCAGCTAAGAAGAGTCAAACAAACTGTTAGAACATTCCAACAAGAAACAAATTGCACTGTTTGTGCCTGCTAATAGGCAAGACAGTCAGATCACCTTCCAGATGCATAAATAAGCATTTACTTAGCGTAAACCATGGGAGACTGATACCACTTATATAGTTTATGTGATTAAAGCACTTATCTTTCTGCTTTCATACAATCGTTATGTTCAGAAAGACCCTCAAGATCATAGAGTCCAACTATCAAACCAACTCTCCCAAACCATCGCTAAACCCTATCTCCAAGCTCCAGATCTACATAATTTCTAAACACGTCCAGTGACGGCAATTCAACCCTCTCCCTGGGCAGCCTGTTCCAAGGCCTGATTATCCTTTCCATTAAGGAGTTTCTCCCAATGTCCACCATAAACTGACTTTGGCACAACTTGAGGCCAATTCCTTGTTCTGTTACTTGTCCCTTGAGAGACGAAACCAACCCCCACCTTTCTATCACTTCCTTTCAGGTTGTAGCAATAAGGACAGCAATAACATCTCCCATAAACATCCTTTCTTCAGACTAAGCAATCTCAAAGTAGTGGTGCAAAATCACAAGTAAACTCTTAATATTAAATGAGACACACTGCCTCCACTTTTAGCGCATGGATTTCCTATGAGAGGGTGTTGCAGGATCCCAACTGCCACTGTGACAAAGAATTCCCCTGATGACAATTAGCTGCAAGGCTCCGACCTAAGCCCTTGTATTTTAACAAGCGGACGTCATTGTCATTACAGCCACTCCACCCTATTGAGCTGTAGATTCAAAAATAGCCTCAGCTGTCGAGCTCCATCTCTTCCCATCTCTTGTCAGAGCCATTTGTAGAAATGTGAGGAGAGATGTGGGGGTTGAGATCTGAATCTGTATCAACACCGGAGAGAAGCTCAGAGGGAAAAAAAAAAAAGGCCATACTGAAGAGGAAAGCAGCGCTGGGATTATGTCCTGGACATAGAGCTTTCAAAATTTTTCATAACGCTCCTTGCTGCCACCTCTCCACTGGAACTGTATTTTTGACAGGCTCTCCCTGCACGTCTGCCTCTGAATTTGGTGACAATTTATCAGGCTGAATCAATGGCTTTAGACCTGATTTCTCTCTTTTCTCCTCTTCTCTGGAAGCTGATCCTTGGTCTTCTGAGAATACAGAAGTTTAAGCAAAGCAATCTGCACTTGGTTCAGACCTGAAAAGGGTCTGAAAAGGTTCAGCTCCATCTTCAAATATGTTTTATAAAGTGTGATGTACTTCAACACGGTAACAGTGACATAGAAATAACCTCAACCCTCCCTCAGCTACTCAAAACATTCTCCACTTTCTGGTGGATATCAGCATACCCAAGTCAACTTCTCTTTAGCTGAAGGTTTAGGTCTTACCTGGAGTCTTGTCAGAGGAGGAACAAAGCTTGGGGCAGGGCAAGAAAAAGCCGATTCCTACTGAGATGAAAGAAAGGGGAAGGGGTAAAAGGGAAACAGAGGACATGGGGAGCCCATGTTTGGTTTGGTTCCCCTCCCCTCCAGGAAAATAAAACAGAAACCCCAGCGATGGCAGGGACATGCAGCACGAAGGTTCCCCCAAGTCCCCTAAGAGTGGCTTTGCTGCTCAGGGTTAGGCTGTGCCACCCCCCACCTCCCCACCCCTCCTCTGGGTTGTCCTCCTCCAGTCAAATTGCTGACGTGCTTTGCTTTCCCTCTGCAGCCCAGATCCAAAATAGCTCTGGGTGTCATTTACCAGAGAGATTATGTTTCCTACAGGAGAGGCGAAAGGGCATCATTTTGGGGACTCAGTGGGATGGTCCAGCAACACATGGGGTAAAAACCCCATCAGTGGTCTGTCCATGTGGTAGAGCAGGGGACAGGCTGAGGTGACGGGATGGGTTGAACTGCTCCTCAAGAGTCCATCCCAAAGCCAAGTGATGGATGTGACTGGGTGATTCAAGAACAGGCAGCTGACAACATGTTTAAAAGTCCTGTAGATCTGGAGCTTAGGGACATGGTTTAGTGATGGGCTTCGGACAGCTGGGTTAATGGTTGGACTTTATGATCTTAAGTCTTTTCCAACCCAAACAGTTCCACAATTATCAGCCTTGCACATTGGACAAGACTTGTACAAAGCCATCAGATCAGTAATATGTTTATTTATAACCTCCCAGGCAGGAGTTGATACAATGGTGAATAAACAGTAAGTTACACAGATCTCAGTGTATCTCTCCATAAATTTTCACAGCATGAATCTGCGGTATCAGCAAAACCAGAATGGCTTGCACAAACTTCACATTTCAGAGGATCAAGATGATACTTTTTACATTTCTATGTTTTTATTGCTATTTTTTAAACAATTTCCAGAATATAGAGTTTACACCAACTCACAAAGTATTTTGAATGTAAAAGTCCTTTGGGATAAGGATAGAATAGGTAGGACAGAGCCCAGCAGGCTCCCCCACACCCACTTTCCCTCTGCAAGGCTATCGGAGCGAGTCATGAGATAACGCTTGGGTCTGGCAGTAAACAAAGCAGATAACGCACTGCACAGTCCTAGGGTACAGATCAGCTGAAGACACAGCGGTATGCAGTGTTTATTCATTTTTTAGAGGGAAAAAAAAAAACCACGAACAGGAGAGGAAAAGGGAGTTTTATTCAGTATTTTGAAAGAGGGGTTGGAAAAGAGCCAGATTGGAACCTCAGTAGCTGCAGAGTTCCATTCTCAGGGCAGAGGAACACCTGGTTCTACCTTGCACACAGGAAGAATCTCAACTCCTGAAGCCTCTAAGTCATGCATTGAGCTCATTAGGCATTTGGCTACTGAAAAAATAAAATACAGAAGAGATACAGAATGACTTAAGTGGTAGTGGGATCTCCTTGAAAGCAGATCTCAAGAAGAAGGTGACAAGGATAAAAAGCAGTAAGATCAGGAGGCCACCATTGATGTAACCCAATAGGGTGAACAAGAACAAGTATGCTGGCCAGCAGGAGACTCTGTCCTAAGGCTGGTTTCTCTACAGGAAAGAAGCTGTGCAGCAGCTTGGAGTAGAAGCAGATCAACTCTGGAGTCCCCCAGCACAAGACAGACATGGAGCAAGAACAGAGGAGGCCACAACAATGATTAAGAGGGCTGGAATCCTCCACTGTGAGGCCAGGCTGAGAGTTAATGGTGTTCAGCCTAGAGAAAGGTGGTCTCTCCCAGGGAGACCTCTGTGTGGCAAATAAAAATACAGGGACGGACATTTTAGCAGGGATTGTAGTCACAGGACAAGGGGCAATAGCTTTAAACTAAAAAGGGAGATTTGGACTAAATATAGGATTTTTTTTTTTTCCACAAAGAGAAAGGAAAAATGAGATGAACAGAAATATGAACAGTACAAACAAGTTATTTCTCTTCTCAGAAATGCCACATCATTGGTTTAAAATAAAGGAAAAATCTATATATAATGAGTTCAAAGTTTGACTTTCTAGAGAGAACTACGAAAGGGTCAAGGGAACCTGCATTTGAATGAGAATGAATAAAGTGTCATTGGGCATGATACTAGTCCCTTCTTCAAAGAAGCCAAGAGACAGCTTTTTCCACTCCAAACATAATAGCAATATGTTTTAAGTAGCAATTTATATCCATGCAGTTTTTAAAATATAGAAAATATTTTCCTCTCCTTGAAAACTGAAACTCTGAGCTCCAAAACTGCCCATCCAAACTCTGAAGTTGAAAGCAGAAGGATGCCAAGTGGATTTAACCACAGTTTACAGGCACTGAAGCAAGTTCTACTTGGTTTTCTTCCAAGAAATCAGTTCAATTATTGGAATTACTGTAACTAGCAAAGCCCAAGGTATAAAGAGGAATATTAAAATAACACACCTAAGTACTGGATTTTTTTGCATTAAAAGGCAGTTTCGTCAAAATAAGATGGACGCACCCAGAAAGCAGCTTATAAAGGCTCCTACATTTTTTTCAGTGCTTCCTTTCTCTTAACATTAAACCTTTCCCTACTTAGCTAAATTCCTCTTACAATTTAACCCTTTATACCTTGAACAGCAAAGACACATGGTACCCCTTCCACTTTGGCTGGATGCCTGACAATGCTGTAAGACCCCAAGTTTCCTTTTCTCTAACTCAAACAGCCCCTAACTCATTTCTGACCTGCTGGTCATCGCTCGCAGCTGGACTAACTCCAGCTGTCGACATAAATTTGAAGAGCCAAGACCAAACCCCAGCAGAGCCCTGTGGCTGCTGCCTTATCAGGGAAGATCAGAAGATGAGCGTGGACATGCCACTGTCTACCATTGCCTTTGTGTGTCCCGTGATGGATTTTTGCCTATTTCACAGCAGCTGGGCATTGTTGATCCTGAATCCACTTGTGTTTCCCACTAATCCCTAAATCCCCTGCCAAACTGAGCAGCATTTTCCTCTGCTGTCATTGAGCATTAGATTATTGTTTAACCCTTTCAGAGAACTTAATGTAATATTTTTTTTTTCCAGTCATGAATTTATGATTGTGGAACTCAAAGTCTGACTTACCAAAGCCCCAAGACATCCAGCTCTGCACCTGTTCTACAGTATTTCTTTTAGATCACATTCCAAAACCACTTACAAGACTGTCACAGAACTTGAGTCCGAAGTTATTTATTTTTTTAATTAAACTTACTTAGTTTCCTTTCTATCCTTAGAGATATATTGGGATGACAAACGAGGTTAACTGTGACTCTCCTCTAAAGAATGATGAAGTATTTGGGGCTGAAAGGGACCTTAAAAGGTCACTTTGAAACCACTGAATAGATGGACTAGGTAAGTTTTTACTTCTTGTTCCAGCTTTCTGGATAAAGTCCAGATATCTGGTCTAAAAATCACCTCATTTTCCCCCACCCCATTTCAAAGGCAGACTTACACTTTCACTGGTTTTCTAACACACTGGCCATCATCAGGGGTTTCAGGATTGATGTTACTAGCTGTTCTCACCATCTTAGTTTTACTCCCAAACTAATTTTTTACCTAATAAGATCAAAATGTTTACCCGTTTGTTACAGGCATCAATCATGATACTCACCCGGTTTGAGGCAGGAACTAGAGATCTCCAAGGAACCTTCCAATCTAAATCATCATATGATGCTATGGTTTCAGCCTGTAAATTAAAATAAGCACTGATATTTTTAATAGCTCTCCTGCTGTACTGCATATTCAACTGATCAAGACTGTCTTTTCTTGTTCCTTGTAGTTGTAAAATTGGTTCTGTTATCCTGAAATCACTTGCTACTTGCATTCTATTTTGTGCTTGATCTTTTCTTTAGAATCTACGCTCAGCTTGGTTTAGGAAACATCCTCTTTGAGAGCATTTACGCAGACTCACAGAATGGTCTGGGTTTAGGTAGGAAGGGAACTCTGCTCATGTAGTTCCAACCCCTGCCATAGGCAGAGACACCTGTCACCAGACCAGGTTGCCCAGAGCCCCATCCAACCTGGCCTTGAACACTTCCAGGGACGGAGCAGCCACAACCTCCCTGGGCAACTTGTTCCGTTGCCTCAGCACCCTCACAGCTAAGATTTTCTTCCTCATATCTAATTTAAATATTGCCTCCTTCAATTTAAAGCCCCTCATCCTATCCCTATGCTCCCCAATAGAGGCCCTCCCTAGTATTCCAGTAAGCTCTTCTACATACTGAACATGCCACTGCTATAAACTCTGAGTTGACTACTACTTTTCACCAAGGACAGCACAATTACCATAGTTAACAAGTCCTTTTCTGTTTCTAATACAACTGTTTCTCAAAAACTCTTCCATTGCTTTTCATATGTATTTGTCTTTGCATTTCTTCTGTTCCATCACCTCAACTTCACATCTTTAAATACTCCAGCCTTACTGTAAATGTGCACTCTTAACACGCAGGGGTTTTTCCAACAATTAATATTACCCTCATTTTCCTGAAGGTTTAGATCCAGAAGCATTTTCATTGTAGGCTTCATATCAGCAGTTTGTCACCTACTTCCTTGCTATCCTGCAAGTTTTTACCTTAAGGGAGATCATGTAGCATCAGCTACACAAGCATTTAATCCTGATATAAGTCCTCTTCTGTTTGCCAAAAACTCCTCTGCTGAGCAAGGAAGATCTTAATATGCAGTTACCTTGGATCCCACAGAGCTGACTGAAGAGATCAGGGAGAAGCTCAAAAGCTTTTGTACACAAGTATTCAGACAATAGTAGGATACCAGGAGTAGTTAAAAGCTGATTTGTCTTGTGGAATGTCTTCTGCATAAGTTGTTTTAGGTAACTTTTAGATATGGATTAAAGTAATGTCTATTTGTAAGGTCTTAAGTAGTGCTTAAGTCAATGGGATTAGACAGACTGTCTAAGTGAGTCATAAGCAGAAATTAAGGAAGAGGTGTCAGCATGGATTTAATTGCCCCATTTCCTCACCCCAAGCCTTCTCTAGACCTTGCCCAATGATTCAGCTCATCTCAATGCTTATAGATCACCTGAGTGATCTATAGCAAGAAATGTGCACAAGCATCACCTCAGCCTTTCTTCTGAATCTCTAGTTTACCCATCTCATAGTTTATCACAAGCAGAGGTTGTAGTGACAGAGGCAGCATTTTCCTTCTTGTTAGCTGCCTTGAGGTTGTTGACAAGGATTTTGCTCACAAATAAAACTTTCACAACTGCATTACCATTGGGTGAGGCAGGTTATGCTTTCTAGGGACTATCTAACCAGTTTATGTCAAATCAGGTGACAATCAGGTTCCTTTTTTTAAAAAAGCTGTCTTCATTACTTTAATTGTATTAAAATTACCTTAAATATTTAATTTATTTAAAAAGTATAAATAATTGTATTTCCATTACCCTCTGGAAGGTGCATCAAGGTCCCTCAAGAAAGAAGGAAGCAGCAGACACCAAGTTATTTTTTGTATCTGCTCTTCTGAAAGGTAGCTACTAAAAATTAAATTGATTTTTTTACACAACAAACAGTGCCAATACTTCATATTCCAAGCACAGGTAGATTAGAAGAGTATGTTTGCATTAAAATAGTAAATTACAGGTGTCATTGGATTTACCGACTCCTGCAGTCACTTTCAAAATACCCAGAGAATGACTGTATGTCCTTGCATTTATAAGTCAGTGTAAGGCTCTTGGACCTTAAATGTTTCCTTGAGCTTTGAGGCAAAATGTTTGCAAATTATCTAATGGAGATTTCTACCATTATTTATACAACTATTGGCTGGAGTGAGTGGCACTTACAGAATTTCATTGTGGTTATGTCCCAGCAGGATGCATACACACAAGTATATACAAGTGCCTGCACAAAGGATTTTTGATCCTAGTAAGGCAACATCTTTCCACATCCCAGCAGAATTAATTTCTTTAGTTCTTCTCAGCTAAATCCACAGACCACATTGCCATCAGCAACTGCCTTCTAAATCTAACGAGATAGCTGGGCTGAATTTTGAAAGAATTCTGACTTGCACTGCTTACAGGTAAGTGATGCCTGCGCTATGCAGAGGGAAAACAGAAGCTGTTGCTACCACACTCTGAGCTTACTAGTGGTCTTGGTTGAACTACACTGACAGTCCTGTTTGGGCAGCAATGGTAACACGAACAATAAGGACACCATTGTCAAGAGCTGATCAAGCACCATGTTGAATAAATGTGGGTATAAAATCTGCAAGTGTATAACTTACTCTCTGTAGAGGATCTGAGGCCTGAGTAAAAGCAGAGTGAATTTGAGCCACAGCTCCATCCACTTCTTTCAGTATCAAACTGCATTAGTGTCCTGATAAAAATCATTGTTATGAACGTGATATCAATACCTGTGGCTTCACGTGGCAAATCCCTCTTAGTACGTTCTGGTACCTGATCCTTGAGGCCACATCCAACCTGGTGTTCTACAATTCCATGATCTTCAGCATCCTATTTTTCACTTTAAGTGGTCTAGTCCATCTTGTACCAAGTGTAATCCACAAGCTGCTAGTGTCACATTGATACAACTTAAAATCCAGCAGACCTTGAGATACTCTCGCTTAGCAGTAAGAATTGAAAAGTCACCCTTAACCTCATGAAGAGGAGGAACTCTCTCATTTGATAAGTCTGTGGCACAGCAAAGTCAGAAATGGGTCCTGAGAATTAGGAAGCTATGGAATAATAGACAAAGATTAATAAACAAAGATTAGCCAAACAGTAACACAACACATCCTAAGCAGGATCAAACACTCAAATCACCCCCTCAAATGGGGATTTAGGGTAGGTTATCAGTCACTTTGCATCCAGTTGCTCATGTTTGTGCACTCCTGTACCAAACCCCCAAACAAATTTCAACGTATTTACACAGACTTTCCTCACCACTGATTTTACAGTTGGAGCTCCCATATCCTGCTACCCACATCTACCTCCCTGTTACTGCTGTCACGGTCTGCAAGAACTATGCTGGCTCCTGATTTCTATGCAGATCTGTGAAAAGAAAATAAAGTAGTGTTTCTTTTTCTTAAGATACCCAAAGTAAAACAAGAAACCCACATGAGCAAGTTAAAATTTTATCTTAAAAGCAAAAATCTACTAACCTCACTTTTCTGTTTCCACTTCAGAAAAGGTTATCTCCAGGTTTTTTTTACTGGTTTGCTGTGATAGACATTTTTTAGCCACTGTCACAGATACAAGAGGTAACAAACACCCTGCAAATACTTTCAATTAACACTACTTCAAAACCAAGGTAAAATACAACATGTTATCAGGCTAATTAAGGAGTAACAGGTTAGGTGGAAAACATTTCACCCCAACTGTTTTTCCAAAGTATCTCTCAATGGGAAAGCTGCCAGCATAGTTCTTACCAAAATAGTTGCAACTATTCCACTGCAGGTGTTTTGGAACAAGTATCAAAGCAACAAGTATCAAGCAGAGATAGCAGTCTCTAGAGGGACATTTCTCTAGTAATCTGTGAAATAACGGTGCTTTGAAAATCCTTATGTTAAATAAATATAATAAATTAATTAAAAAAAGAGATTTCTTGCTTCTACACATTTTCAGTGTGACTCTGCATCCAGAGAAGATATTCCTGAGACTCACACCACAAACCAAACAGAACTGCCTCTTCTTCCATGTGATTTGCTAAAGTAATAAAATCAAGTCTCATAAAACACAAAGGATTTTGATTTTGTACCCGCATTAGAGCTGAACACGCTAAGAGTCTTTTTCAAGGCAAAAGTACCCCCAGTCAGTACCCATCTCACACAGAGAACAGCAGCTAATAGTCTGAGTGGAACTGGACAAAACAAGCAGCTCTGTTTATTGTGGATGTACAGACAACAGTCAGTTATTTAAATAAAAGGAATCAATCACACAAAAAACCTAGAAAATCACACTGGCCATGATTTATTACAGAATTCTCATATTTCTGAGACTTTCACATAAGTAACAAACTTTATAAACTCTTTTTATACCTTCTGAGCAATAGAAACCCTATGTCAGTGATGCTACTTTAGTACAGTGAAGGGAAATCAAGCCCCAGCCCTAAGGCATCCTGGTGTTCCACAGACAACAGCAGATGAAAAAAAAAAACAACCAAAAAACACACCAGGAAAAGCAGATGTGAAGGTACACAAACATCCAGTAGTAGCAAAGTACAACCCAGAGAAATCTGAAGTAGCATTTTAGGATATTACACAAGAGGTAGAAGTCAGTTTTGAAGCCCTCATTCAGACTTCCACAGTTTACAGAAATAACTTGGATAAGCCTGACCTGATTAAAATGTTGTATAATCAATAATTTAGTTGGTGGGGTGGGTTCTCTTTTTCAAGCTAAATTGCATTTCCAGATCTTTCTGTTAGGGCTCCTTAATAGATTAACTCACTATCGTATTTTCAAACCACGATACTCACACAATCCTCCTTCAGCAATATTCTACCCAGCAGTGTCAAATTTACTGTTTTAAGTGAGTTTGTCCAACCAACATGTATTTTAGACTTCAAATGGTACATTAAAATATAGATACTGTCAATCTTTGCACATCTGTCAAAAATTAACAAGGAAACTTATTTTTGCCCCCATAAATATCAGAAATAGCCTAGTTCTGTGAAAATACTATGATCATTAAGTTAATACTGTGGATAAGCAAGTTTTAAATGGATTGTATTTCAAACAGTAAAATAAAAAAGCCAGAATTCCATCAAGCAAAACTTGTTTAAGTTGACTCCGATTTACTCTATAACCTATAGCAAGTATTTTCCTTTTTAAAGTTCCTTTAGCAAACAAACCAAAAGGTTTTATAGCTCGAGTTCCTCAGTTTCTGTAAAAGTTGCTCTTAAAGTTCCCATTTCTAACAGCACAGGCTACATGCATTAAACACATCTTATTTTCATTTTTGCACAATTTTTATTATTTTTTCATAAAACTAAAAAAAAAAAAATTAAACCCCTAAGCAGAAATCCCAAACAAATTAGAAAATCAGACCTACCAAAGATAGAGGTGATTTTTAAAGAAGAGAAAAACGTGCTGGTGACTAAGGTGCTGGACGGCACAGAGACCCTCTCAAGGGCTCGGTACGGTGATGGTTGCACTTCCAAAGTAGATCAGGATGCAATTTTCAGAACCTCTAAACTCGAGTTCAGCCCAAGCTCCTGCAGTAGGTACATTCCTTTTTTGTTTAAAAAAGAAAAAGGCTAAACAGTCCCCCACCAGCATTCCCTACTAGTGCCACATTAGCAGTGTAGCAAGAAATGTTCTACGAAAGGGTTAGAACTCATCCACCCTCTGGAGATTTTGCATTATGAATGTTTGAGGTGAACTGCTAAGCTCCTGTTTAACAAAGAACCTGCCTACCTTGAGATACCATCAGTAAAGCAGAAAGTCAAGCTAAGACATATCTGTGAAGGCTGCTGGCTTTGATGAGAGAAGGACCACACCTGCCAGTGCACCTATTTAAAAATAACAGTAATAAACATCTGTATGTCAAAGTCAAGTGCTCCCATATATTCACTGACCTGTGGTATTCCCTGATGTTCTTTAACTTACTCTACAACCAAGAGTTAAATAATCAGAAACTCAAGTTTTTCCACTTCAGTGATTCTACTAGAAAAATAAATCTATAGAAGATTGTAGTTATAAAGTACAATTCAAAATTTAGTTTTACAACTATGATCAAGTATGTTGTCAAAGCAACAAACGTACAAGAAAATCCCCACAAGAACACCAAACCCTATTGCTTTGGGTTATTCCAACATGCAGCATTTTGACATTACAGCTCCCAGAACAGTGAGAACCAAGAAAAAAAGTATCAACTAAACTCAGCTTTGAGAGCCAGTAACTTTTAGAAATACATGCCAAAGGTCTGTTTGTTGCATAATCTTTATAGCATTTAAATAAAAAAATAAGCCTAAACAACTTCCTACACAGTTAAAGCCAAGACCTAATATAAATTAGGGTTTTCTCAGAAACACACTGTGCTGAGCAGAATGTTGCTACTTGAGGAAGAACAGATTTGAAACTGAAACAAATGGTCTGAAGTAAGATTCATGTTAAGGGCTCCTGGACCTCTCTCATGTTCTAGACCTAGATAAGCTAGGTTTAAATTCTACCTTGATCTCTTCCCTTACAGAGATGAGTTGAGAGGTGATGATCTAACCTGAGCCCTGTTCTAGCCTTTTCAGCAGGTGCCTGGCTGAATTAAAACAGAACGGTACAGTGATGAGCTGGAGTATCTCCACTCTTCTCTACAAAGAGAAGTCCCTCAACAAAGCTTCTCACTCACATGATCTGTCTCCTACTATTTATTATTGTTTTCTCTTTGGTGAAGTAAATAAGAGTTTTATGAAGATAAGGGTAGGCTGTAAGGCAAATAACTTCCAAATTTTACACATCTAGGTACAGACACAAAGATTAGTAACAGTAAACTCCAGGAGCAAAGAAACTGTCTAGAAAAAAAAACCTAGATCACCGTAGTTGGGGAACTAAAGGATTCCTGAAAAAGGCCACAGCAAGACAAGCACCACAAACCTAAACAGCCTCCCTATATGTGGTTCTAATGAAAATAAAGATAAATTAACACTAATGTCTTAGGTTTAGTTTATATAGATACGATCAGACTAACTCAACTGCCAGAGGGAGACTGTTGATACAGAAAAGCAGAAACAGCAAATCTGTAACCAGAACAAAGAATTGTTACTCTTTGGGGAATGAATAAAGTTGAATTACCAGAAGTCTCCAGTTATATAGAAATAATTGTTAATCTTAAATCTATCTTGCATTGGACTATCCATTCAGGATTTTGCACCACTAACGATTTGTTACCAAGTAACAAAACATACACCCTGATGCTAATCTTGAGAGATTCAAGTTGTCCTGGTTTCTGAAACTTGAACAATTTAGTGCCACCACTACTGCAATGTCTTCACGTCATGCAAAAAAAATGTAAACTGCCCAAAGCAAAAAGAGAACAATCAATTCTCAAGAAAATGTTTATACTTATTCACACCAAAACTTTGTTGCCAAATTAAACACTAAAAAAATTATGGAGCTGCTGTAACTCCAGGTGGTGTATTTTACAAATAGTTATTTTTCTATAGTTTTTATAGTTTAGGAGGAAAAGAGTTTTAATAAAGTAACAGTACTGAAGGATTATGAAAGGACCTTTGTCTTTGTGACACTAGTGCTGGCTATAACCAAATCATTTCAAGAAAAGCACACAACACCAGTCTGCTATGACATTTTATAAAGAAAACAAGAGGAAGGCAAAGTGAAACAAAAAAACCTGACACTAACCCACTTGATCTGCAGTAGCTCTTCAGTTTTACACTTGTGGAAAAGCCCATGGCTGGATGGTCCATTAGAATGGCAAAACGACATTAACACTGTCATAAATTATTGGCTCAAGTCAAACATAGCCACACAGTAACCCTTCCTCAACCCATTTTTAAAGCAGAAGTGATCACAAGGTTATTCACTATTTTGGGAAAATGAGATTGTTAAAGGCACATTAACTCTATGATGACCAATGAAGACCATGTTCCTTCAAAACACCTAACACACATGCAATACAATAAAGGAGGTACTACACCCTACACATTCACCACTGTAACAAACAATCCTGCAGGACCGATTCTGTAAACAAAAAAAGGTGATAAAGGCTTCTGAATCATAAATAAAACCCCAAAGCATTCATTAACTGGGACACTGAAGCCATCACTTCCTAATCCATGGAGTTTCACTAGTTTTAACTAATTTTCATTAGTTTCGCTAATGCAATTTTAACCTTTTTAAGTTAGCTTGTGCAAATACAGCGAACACACACTAAAATAACTCTCTCCACTACCTGTTTTTAGGCTAAGGCTGAAAACATTACATTGAATTTGCCTTTATTAGGGAAAAAATAACCCCATAATCTTGTTACACTAAGATTCTGATTTCTATCAACTCTTGTGTTTAAGTTTCATTCAGTGGATGACAAAGAGGCTTGCATCACTTTTTTCCCCTACAGAGGTATGGTGCTACTGTCTCATGAGAGTTAACGATGGCAATACCAACACTACAGCTGTTCTAGGAACATCCACAAACCCAAAACCACAGAACCATGCTGGGAGCAGTTTTCAAGTACAAATCATCTACAGAAACAAATGTTTATCCACAAAATGTCAAATTTGACATCACACAGTACAAAACACAAAAGAATCAACATAAATCTTGGGGTTTTCCTCTTTCAGACTTAGCTTTTATCCCCAAGTTAATTCATATTGAAAAGGCTGTCCATTTGTTAATACACTGACATGTAAAATCTTACTTGATTACTAGTTCATATAAAGAGATGTGTAACAGTTAAGATAGTTGTTAAAGCATTACATATTCTCAAATTGCTCCTAAGAACACAGCTGGAATTACACCTTTCCTCATTCTCACCCAGAACGTTCACACAACACTTCTGATTGTCTAAGCCACAGAATTGGGACTAATTAACAGCAATTAATACATCTTCCATGCAAAAAAAATCACTCAGCTTTGGTAACTTAGTATATAGTTAGCTTTGTGTAAATATCTTGCAAACATCCCCCACCACCAAAAGAATCCTATATAGCATGTGTACATTTATAAGAATATACATTGTTCCTGAGTAAATCATTAAATCTGATTTGGAAGATTTGGCAAAATATCCTACTTTATATTACTAAAATAGTATTTTAAATAAACGCATTAAAATAAATATGGAATGTTTCTGGAAAATGGTAGTACCACAAGCTTATCTTAATAACAAACAATATGGTTTTTTTAGTAAGTGCATACTCTGTTCTATAGTGTCTAGTTAAAGTTTTTCAACCTAGTGAGGAATCAATAAATCTCATTTCTAATCCTGAGTGACAAGTGTGAATTACCTGCTAATGTGTAGTTCAGCTACAAGTCTACAAAACCTCTTTTTATTTCATTTTTAATGCAAATTTTTGAATGGTCTATGCTACAATTAGTTGCAGACAGCAGAACCACTGAAGCATCTCACACCACCAACATCAAACACTGATTATTCTTGTCTAGCTGCAGGTGACAATGTGACACTGCCACAGAGAAACAAGATAGGAGTGTGGATAGCTCCAGGATGGGAACTACACAGTGATCACTTTGGCACTTAAAAAGAACTATATGATGGTTAAAAAAAAAAAAAAAAAAAACCCTGAACAACTATAAAAACCTTTTCAAATGTTTAAGTATCAACAAAAAAAAAAAAACTAAGTTCCATCTCACTCTGGTCTCTCAGGTCACAGCTTGACTCACAGCTTTGGATAAGCACATGAGGAAGCACTCAGCTAGAGTTAAGTTACTCTGAATTAGTAACATTTGTACAGAGCAGACACTGCAATACCAGCAATTGTCAAGCTGGGGTAGCACTATCCGAAGACCAAAATCGCAAGAGAAGAACTGCAGCACTGATCCATTACGCCCTTTGCTTTTCAATAACCTGTCAAAAAAAAAAAGAGACAACAACTCTACCAAGGCACTACACAGGACACATTGTTCCTACTTCCTGTCCTCATACTTCTGCCTCCTTTAGTAGCAACATTACTATTATTTGCAGTTATTCCATGATCCTCATGGCTTCCACAGCTTTTTCATTTTCACTTCCTTTGTTTTCATGCTCTGCACTGATTTTTTTCTTGCATGCTTGTTGCTGGAGGACAAAGCTCTTGCAATGTCCTTTCAACACCTTCTTGTTTTGCCAGGCTGTTTGAAGAGTTTTTTGGCAGAGTCATCTGTAACATGCACCATAAAGCTGTGCGAGCCCTGCGGGTGGAGGCAGACAGGTCTTTTACGGCAGCTGCCAGTGCCAGAATATCTGCAACAGAAAAACAAAGGATAGGTTCCACTTGCACATTTTATTCAACTGATCAGTGGTGCATGAGGCAAATGACATCTCTAACACCTTGCACTCACATGAACCCTAATGATGGCCAGAATTCAGTCACTCTTCATTGCTCCCCACAAACATCTCTCAATGTAATAGTTACAGGATCATTCAGGTTGGAATAGACCTTGAAGATCAAGTCCAACTGTCCCAAGGCCATCACTAAAGCCTGTCTCCTAAGCTGCAGATCTTCAAGACTTTTAAGCATGTCCATGGATGGCAATTCAACACTCCCTGGGCAGCCTGTTCCAAGGCCTGATGACCCTTTCCAGGAAGTTTTTCTTCATGGCCAACCTAACCTTCCCCTGGTGCTACCTGAGGCCACTATCTCTTGTCCTATCACTTGTTACTTGTGAGAGAAGAGCAACCCCCACCTCTCTACAACCTCCTATCAGGTGGCTGTAAACAGCAACAAGGCCTCCCTCAGCCTCCTTTTCTTCAGACTAACCAACTCCAGCTCCCTCAGCTGTTCCTCACAAGGATTGTTCTCCAGACCCTTTCCCAACCTTGTTGCCCTTCTCTGGACCTGCTCCAGACCCTCGATGTCTGTCTTGTATTGAGGTGCCCAAAACTGAACCCAGTACTTCAGGTGTGGTCTCACCAGTTCCCAGTACGGGGGAGGGGAGGAGGAAAATCACTTCCC
The DNA here is from genome assembly GCA_028565055.1 of Phoeniculus purpureus. Classification (NCBI taxonomy): domain Eukaryota; kingdom Metazoa; phylum Chordata; class Aves; order Bucerotiformes; family Phoeniculidae; genus Phoeniculus; species Phoeniculus purpureus. The sequence goes on from JAOXOE010000506.1 coordinate 1,361,254, forward strand.
CACTCCTGCTTGCCACAGTATTTCTGATCCAAGCCAGAGTACTGTCAGTATTCTTGGCCAGCTGGGCACTCTGCTTGCTTGTATTTGACTGATGATCAATTAATACCCCCCCAACATCTCTTTCCAGCACTCTTCCCCAAAGGCTACCACTTTACATGGGGTTGTTGTGACCCACATGCAGGACCCTGTAACCACACCACAGATGTTACTGTTTGAAAATGTTTAAACTAGCACCAGAAGATAAATTCTTCAAATAATTTAAAGCCTTTTAAAAAGTGACAGGCTTATATTTATAAACCTTTTGGAAATGAATGGTTGGACTCAATGATCTCGACGGTCTTTTCCAACCTAAGTGGTTTCACATTTAAAGTTTTTCCATTTGAAATAATGCATTTTCACAACAACCATCAAAACAACTTTTAAAGCTTCAGGAAGGGAACACAGCTACCTTTCTCATTATTGTACCGTGGTGCTCCTTGTCTTTGCAGATTAGCAGCATTAACAATCTCATCCTTCCGCCTCGCCTGTGTCACATGAATGGCTTCCATGTGCTGTTTCAGTGTCCTGGATATGTTTCTGTGTACAGGGGCACCACAAAGCCTTTCCATCCTTCCTATCAATGTGAGCACCTGCCAAAGACACAGAGGACACCAAGATTGCTGAGTATTGACAAGTCTCCAAACATAAAACCAAAAGGAAATGCAGAAGTTAACAGCTCAGGAAGGTTTACCTTGGCTTGTTCTCGCAACTGGTCAACAATCAAACGATCCACTCGTGATGGGTTGGTGGGAAGTTGGGACACAGGTGTGTTATTGAAGCTAGAGATGTGCTTCCCTGGAAAGCTTTTTGCGAGATTGACTTCAGTCTGAAAGGGAAATAAAAATCCGTTGTAAACATCTGAAATTTGTAAGATAATACAGTTCATATTTCTCTCAAATGTCACGTTACATGATCTGAAATTGATGTAGAGAGAGAATAAACATCTTTATTAAAATTCTGTTTAAAAGTTGTGTAGATCTGGAGCTTAGGGACACAGTTTCACAGCAACCCAGCTTCCAAGACCTGATACACACAGCATGTCCACGATTACTCAGTTTCTTTTCCTTTCCGTAAACCAAAGTTTTAGTAAAATAGGAAACAAAGAATAAGGGAAAGACAAAACTCTCGCTGAGAGTGAAAGAAAAAACCCAAACCTCAACAACACAAGCAAAAGACACCACTGCAGTTTCTCTCCTGTTGAAGCAAAAGGAGAGTCTGGGGTTACACCACAGGTGTCAAAAAATTTAGTGGGAGAGAAGTATAGGATAAGATTAGGACAGCGATCAACCTAAACAATGACATACAAACATTTAGAGTATTAAGGTGCATAAAATGTACTTCAAGAACCAAGTGACAGTCCTGCTATATCATCACTTATGACTGGTGGCTACAGAGTTCTAACAAGGGCCTACACAATAACAATAATTAAGGGCCTACAGAATTAGTAACAATTAAGAGCCTACTGCATTAATAACAACCAGCAAATGCTATTTTATTGACCACATTAACAAAACACATTCAAGCCAATGATAATTCGCTACCTTGTCCAGTTATCACATCTGTTGCTGCAACTGTTGTAGATTAATAGGGGGAAATGTGTTGGCAGCCCCATGTAAAGGGAAATATTTAGAAGCTCAAATTATTAGTTAAAATTATCAAAGGTGCAGCTCATCTGAGACAAACTATTGTTGGTTGTATATTACCTTCTTTCTCTCTTTCTCCAGAGCTCTCCACTGCTCGTAACACTCCTCCAGTTGAGTGTGAAGCTCATTAGCAGGTCCGCTGCGATTTCGAGGGTGTCTGTACTTGTTCAACAGTGTTGGAAAGGCAAAATAGGGGGTGGCAATTTCCCCACAAAGCAGCTCATTGATGAAGGGATTCAAGGGGTTAAAGTCCTCATAATGAAAAAGATCAACAAGTTCCGAGAGTGGAAATGGTGATGGAGAAAAACTGAAATTATTTACTGATGAAAAGAGATGGTGATTGAATGGAGGGAAGGTGGGATTTTGCTTAAAATCAGACATTAATGGGAAAGAAGGAAGAAAAGAAGGATTGATAAAATCTGACAGGCTGGTGCCATTTGGTTTGTGTTTTTTTCGCAACATATTGAACTGCTGATGGTTTGGGGCTGAATACCCAAGATGAGGCCTTCTGTCTCTCCTTTCGCCTTTATTATTTTCTTCAGTTTGATTTTTTGGAAATCTGTGGTAGTTTTCAGGGTGTTCACTCTGAGCATTCTGCTGCATTAACCACTCAGATGAAAAATTAATGGGGAATTTACAGTACTGACCCTCTCTATTAGTCAATGCATCATGCTGTGATTGGCCAATGGGTTTCATTTGCTTCTGATTTTCTAATACAAAATTAGAAACCCCCAAATTACTAGACATGCCATTTGACATTGGTAACCTTCCATCTTTCCTTGGAGAGAGGACAGGTAAGACCTGTGAGCAGTAAGTTGAGCGATGCGTGGGAGAGCAAACAGACGTGGTTGAAATCCCTGAAGATAACTGCGGGCTTGTTACTACTTGCTTTCCATATGTGGTATCCAATGCAGCAACTGGACCTGCCACTTTGCTTTTCAGCCACGTACATCCATGGGGCAATGAGTAATTCCCATTTTGCAGAATGTTCTTTACAGGTAAATTATATTCAGATAGTTTACAAGAACATTCATTAGGACTAATCTGCATCTTACAGTTATTAAAAGCATCCCCCAAAGTGAAGCTGTGATTGCCATTTTGCACATGGGTTTCCTGGGGCTTTCCGTTTGTCCCACCAGAAAAATTATTCACTTTAGGGGGTCGATTGAAGAAATAAAGTGGCGGGTGAAAAGGCGACAGAAATTTATGAGCAGCTGTAAGGTTGTCGTATCTTTTAGGAAACGAGTGGTTGTTCCAGTATGCTTTATCCCAAGAGTTATCAACAGACTGACTGGAAAGATCAGGGGAATACTTTGCTTGTTCTTGAGAGTAATTTTTCACAGCTTTACCTCTTACTTGTTCAGTTTTCCAAAATTCTTTCTCAATGCTTGTGCCTTCCTTCATTCTGTTCAGAGCAGAAAAAGTGCTACAATTGGAACCAATTTTTTCATTTAACTTCACATGGTCATAACCACACAAGTGCTGGTTATAATCCACAGTTTGAAATGAAAATGCCTGGTGAATGGTATTATTGTTTTGCAAAGAGGAATTTTCAGGATAATTGTTCTTCATAATATTTTCAGGCTGAGTGCAAGGGCCAGATGGAGAAAGCCATGATTCTATGAGATGAAGATCTTCCAAACCTCCATGTAACCTCTCCACATTATGAGACTTCTGCAAGCACTCCTGATAGTAGCTCTGTGCACCCATCAAGTCTGGAAACTCCTTACTGTCAGCAGGATGCTTAGATGAGACCCCTGAGTGTTCACTGGTGCTTCCAACACCAGTGGCCCAAACTGGTGGAAACAATCTTGAGAGACAATTCCTGTAACAAAGTTAAAGGAACCGCCATTAAAGTTTTAAAACAAATCTTACATTAAAACAGTTAACGTCATGGTTATTCCTCCCTAATCCATGTTACCTGTAACACTTTTGCTACCGCACAAGAAAGTACGTACTCCCACAAAAATATGTGAAAAGAAAATTTGTGCTGCAGGTAATGCAACACCATGTGGAATCTTCCACGTCTTGCTACCTTTTTTTACTTTTTTATTTCCATTACAAAGAAAAACACTTCTATAGTTTAAGGGGATTTATAAGACCTTTGTTACTCAACTCTGAAATAACTCAAAACTTGCATCACAGCTGTATGACATGGGATGTAAAAATTTATATGCAACATGGAACAACATTCAGAAGAAACTTACCAGTCTGTAACTGGTTCTGGCTTGCTTGGCTCCTCCAAAATGCTTGACACTAGCCCAAACACATCAGGGCCGTTGCCAGAATAAGAAAGACTTATTGGTGCCCTGAAAAAAAAAACAAATCTAGTTAAATAAGTCTGTTTCTCCCAAACAAAATAGAGAACAGGGGAAATAAAGACGAAATTTTTTTTATTTTTATTTTTTTTTTCAGAATCTGTTCTTATTCCCAATTTATTAAATATTCCTGGTCAAAGCCAAAGGTGTTCAGTCTAAAAATGCTAAATGAGGTCTTCACAATGCTGGCATTAATGACACCTAACTCAGAAGTTAATTAATACATAATGCTGTTAAGATCTTCCTACTAACATTGTTTTGCTTCAATGAATTTTACTTATCCTCCTATTCTCATTCGGCTGATTCTTTCTGGTGTCCCTGAAGATCTCTCAAGTCTTCCCTGGTGGCAGCTTATCCAAACAGCTTCATTATCTGCTAATTTGGTCACATAATTACTCACCCTGATTGTGCAAATTAATGAAGACCATAAAATGTGAGATGAATTATTAAGACTTGTTAATTGTTATCTTGTTAATTGATAATTAGCTATTTATGCCTGACAAGTTCTTAAATACTCACCACATTCTGACTTCTAACTACCTCGTATTTATTTTATGACCATTCTGCTTCCCCTGTAAGGAATCTGGTCTGCGCCGAAGCATGAAGATACAAATCTACATTCATAAACCTTCTTTAAGTAAGTGAAACATACATAGGTCTGAGGTACATGTCTTCTTTGTCATGGAATAATTTCAATGGCCAGAAAATTGAGTATTAAATGGATAAAACTGAGTGAAATTACACTACAAAAAATCTCCAGTGGTGGATCAGTTGCTGTCAGGGAGCAGCTAAGAGGAACTCAAATGACAATCAGGCACCAAGAAAGCTAAATACTACGAAGAAAGGAAAAAATACAACAGTTTTTTTAACCTCAGGGAATTCTGCCTATCTGCAGTCTAAGAATGGATGAAAGAACAGAAGCATGGACTACCCTTAACAGACAAGTCCTGGAATAACTCTTAAAAAAAGGGTACCTTGCGTCTGCTACCCTGGAATAATCTAAAAGCTGATGTGGAATAGATGTCTACAGAGAAACAAAAATGGTTTCTGAGGCCCTCTGCATTCATTCAGCACCCAAACAGAAAAAAGTTCCTTAAAATCAAATTTGAATATATTATATTAAGAGCACAGTAAGACAGTGGGCTGGCCTGTTTTCCAGGGTACCTGGGCACTTCTCTCTGCTTTCAGTGACAAAGGCACCACTTACACTCGATCTGAGTCTAACACTCTCTGCACTAATTGTTTTCCAGGAAATACTCAGGATCATATAAGCTACAAAACAGAGGGATAGAAGGCTACTCTTAACGAGTTTTCAATTTACATACAGCAGTTTCCTATTTCAGTGCCTAAAATCACAGAATCATAATATAGTTTAGGTAGGGACCTCAGGAGACCATAGAATCATTAGGAATTGAAAGGGACCTCAAAAGATCATCCAGTCCAATCCCCCCACCACAGCAGGATCACCTACATCAAGTCACACAGGAACATATCCAGGCAGGTTTTAAACGTTTCCAGAGAAGGAGATCTACTTCCAACACCCTGCCACAGACAGGGACACCTCTCACCACACCAGGTTCCCCAGAACCCCATCCAACCTGGCCTTGAACACTTCCAGGGATGGAGCAGCCACAACGTCCCTGGCCAACCTGTTCCAGTGCTTCAGCACCCTCACAGGGAGGAATTTCTGCCTCAGATCTCATCTAAATCTCCTCTTTTAGCTTGAAACCATCTCCTTTGTCTTATCACTAGAATACCTTGTGAAGAGTCCCTCTCCAGCTTTTCCTCTAGCCCCTTCAGGTACTGGAACACAAATGGAAAGTCCCTCAGAGCCTTCTCATCCCCTGGCTGAACAGCCACATCTCCCTCAACCTGTCCCCATACTAGAGCTGCTCCAGTTCTCTGATCATCTTTGTGGCCTCCTCTGGACTTTCTCCAGCAGTTCCATGTTCTCCTTATAGTGAGGACTCCAAAACTGGACACAGGACTCCAGGTGAGATTCCACAAGAACAGAGTAGAGGAGGAGAATCTTCTCCCTTGTCCTGCTGGAAACACTACTTTTGATCCAAACCAAAACACAGTTGGCTTTCTGGGCTGTCCTTATACACTGCCAGCTCATGTTGAGCTTCTCATCTACCAACACTCCCAAGTCCTTCTCCTTGAGGCTGCTCTCAATCCATTCACCTCTCAGCATGGATTTAATGTTCTTGGGGCTGCTCCAATCCAGATGTAGGACCTTGCATTTGGACTTGCCAAATCTCAATCAGTTTGCATGAAATGCTGTGTACTTTCCAGATTTTGGAGTATTTTTTCAGGTAAACAGAGTCATCCCCCACAGAGACCCCCTACCTTTAATCACAACTTCTAGAATAACCATTACACAGCAAAGAAAACGTAGTGAGTTACCAATGATCCTTAAAAAATTCTGTCCTAAAATAAGCCATTATGAGTGCTCATACCTTTCCTTTGTGCAGTCTTGGAAGGAAGTGTTGGAAGTAACATCCTCTCCACAGGCTGACCAGTCACTACAGAGTCGGGGAGATTCTAGTGAAGGCGGCATATTAGTAATTGCTCCTAGTAAGGGGGAAAATAATTGAGTGTCCATTTCTTGCCTCTTCCTATTTACCGCTGTCAAAAAGAGAAGAAAATGTTTTTAACAATAGATATTCAAGTAAATGTACAGTAAAAGCAACTCAACAAACCTTTTCCTTTTAGATCTTGAGCTAAATGATTGGTCAGGAACATGAAAAACTATGACAAAAGGCTACAACTAAAAGTGTATTCCCTAGTCCAAATCTGACAAATGTTAAGCATCTCCTGAAAACAGTAACAATAAAATTTACTTACTACACAATACTAGGAATTCTCTACTAAATTCACATTGTCAGAGTCTGATTGTCTGGTTCACAAACTCAGAATCTTCTAGCCTATGTGACTGGAAATGCACCCACCATAGGTATACACACCCCTCCTGAGAAAAGAAAGGGAAGATCATTTATTCGTCCTTTATCCCCCAAAATGCAAAATATTGCAACATTAGGCCCATGGTAAGCAGGGAGGGACATTTATAAGCTTCAGAAAACAAAATGCAGGGGAGAAAAATTGTCTTTGAGTACTGGCCCATAAAAGGATCAATAATAGATGTAACAGAGGAAACTGCACCCCAAAGTGTCTCAACCAGGAATTGTGAGTTACAACAGTGGCTGCTGAGGATGGACAGCAGGAATTTTCTTTAGGACTACAAGGACAAAATTAACTCCTGTCACAATGCTCACTGTAAATACAACTGGAATAGGCACCCAAAAAAAGCTTAAAAAGTAAAACATTTCAATCAGGATGGTCAAACCTGTCTTGGATCCAACAAACTAAACCATTTGCTCAGTGCTTACTAAACAGCTGTAGAAAGATCTTAATCATGTAGTTATTAAACTCATGAAAAGGCAAAAAAAAAAAAACACAACACCAAGGGAACAAGAAGTGCTACAGAGACTACTGTGTCTCATACTTAAAAACATTTAAACTGCTCTTCTAAATTCCTGTTATATTGCTTCTGAGATAAAAATTGCATTGTCACTGGGAACCATGTTGCCAACAATGCAAGACTGCTGCTCACAACTGAAGAAATTTCTCTGAAGTCCTGAATAAACCAACAGAAAACAGAGCCTAAGGGAAATTTATACAGGATTATGCATTTGGTGTGTCTAGAGACACTTTAAAAGCTTTTTAATGGTTATTTATGTCAAAGTAATCTAAATGAACAAAACTTCAGTATTGATCATTTCACCATCTCATGTCTCATCCTTTTTAAAGATTGAGTTTCTTCTCTTCCTCCTTTTCTCAGAAACAGAGCACCAAAATCATTGTTACTGCAAATCTTCAGGTGGAATTTGGCTTAGAGAACGCTATTGCAGACTCAGAAAAATCTCTTCCTGGGACTTGTCTGAAAAGGGAGTAAAGAAATATCACCTGGACAAGCGGGATCTTATCAGAGCAGGCCAGAACCACCCTTCAGTTAGTTTTTTTTTTTAATTAAAAAGAAGTTACACTGAGGGTTTATCTATTGTAATCTTGTCTTAAACATCCAAACAGTAAGTAACAGGATTAGAGGTACTGGAACCCTGTAGAGGCCAGACACATACTAATGCAAACCCATTGACAATATCTATCATTAGAGTAAGAGACAGGAAAAATTTTCGTAGAATCATTTAGGTTGAAAGTCACCTTCAGGATCAAGTCCAACCATTAACCCAGCTGTCCCAAGGCTACTCTAAAGCCTGTCCCTAAGCTCCAGATCTATGACTTTTTAAACACAATCAGGGATGGCAATTCAGCCTCCTCCCCAGGCAGCCTGTTCCATGGCCTTTCCATGAAGGACTTTTTCCCAGTGACTAACCTAAATTTCCCCAGTACAACCTGAGGCCATTTGCTTGTTCTATCACTTGTTCCTTGGGAGAAGAGGAACAACATACTTTCAGTTAATAGTCGACAGCAAGAAGGTGTAACTTCCTGGTCCTGAGACTAAATGACACAACAGTATTCAAATGATACAGGTAAACTCTTCCCCTGCAGAAGAGGAAGAGAGTGGAATCCAAATTACCTGCAGCAAACAACTTCTGAAGGACAAAGAAGTACAATTTCAGAAAGCAGCAGACGACCAAGGTCAAAACTTAACAACAATTCTGACATACCATACAGCAAATGCCAGTGCTCAGGCCCTGGGTTTGTTTCATCTATTCAGAAACAACATAGAGATGAATGATGTTTCTTGGCTAGAATATAAAATACTTTTGCATAAATTAAAAATAGGATGTGTAACTCATGGATTTATCATTTCAGAACCATTAATCACTGCAAATGCAAATCACACAGAACTATGTGACTGAAGACCAGAAGAGGAGATCCTTCATGTACCCTAGATACAGCCTTGTCACTCAGCTTCCAAAACACTGATCTTTGTCAGTCTACCTCATTAAATTGAATTTTGGAATAACAGAGAAACTCTCCTCTGGGATTTATCATGAACTAGAAACATGTTAAAGTTATAAACCACTGCGTTGTCCACTGTAACTTTAATTTCAAAACCCTTAAATGAATTTCAGACACTTATAACCTCCGTACATGGCTTTGCAAAGAAAAGACTGACTGCAGAGGCACAGAGATGTCTTGCCCCAAATGCCAGCCTTCCAAAAAAAAAAAAAAGTAATAATGAAAACAATGTTGCCTCAAAAAGTAAAAATAATATGGAAATAATAAAATTACAACTCCTGCAGCCCTGAACAGGGCTTTTTGGATCTAAAAGTCTAGACATCTTATCTCTATGGCTTTTTTATTTCAAAGCATAACAAGACACAGAAGAATCTGGACAAGCTGGAGAGGTGAACCCAGGTGAACCTCATCAGGTTCAACAAGACCAAGTGCAGGGTCCTGCATCTGGGTCAGAACAATCCTATCAATTCAGGCTGGAGGATGTTGTGACAGAAGGCAGCCTTGAGAAAGAGGACTTGGAAGTGCTAGTGGACAAGAAGCCAGATGTGAGCATACAGTTTGCATTTGCAGCCCAGAAGGCCAATCACATCCCAGGCTGCATCAAAAGAAGCGTGGCCAGAAGATCAAGAGGTGATTCTGCCACACTGCTCCGATAAGACCTCATCTAGAGCCCTGCATCCAGCTCTGGAGCCCTCTGTATAGGAAGGACAAGGACTTGATGGAGGAGGGCCACCTCTCCTATGAGGACAGGCTGAAGGAGCTGGGATTGTTCAGCCTGGGCTCTGTGGGGATCTGATAGCCACCTTCCAGTACCTGAAGGGCACCTACAAGCAGGCTAGAGAGGGGCTCTTTTCAAAAGGCCTGTAGTGATAGGATGAGAGACAATGGTTTCAAAATAGAGAAGGGCAGATTTAAATTGGATGTGAGGAAGAAGTTTTTTAGCAGGAGGGTGGTTGAACACTGGAATAGGTTGCCCAGAGAGGTAGCTGAGGCCCCACCCCTGGAGATATTCAAGGTGAGGTTTGATAAGGCTCTAGGCAACCTGGTCTAGTTGAAGATGTCCCTACTCACTGCAGAGGAGTTGAACTAGATGACCTTTGGAGGTTCCTTCCAACCCAGGCAATTCTATGATTGTCCTCTCTTGTAAAATGGAAACATGACATACTGAACATATGACATGGTTTTTGCATAGAAAAACCAAACATGCTTTTTCCCCCCCCCAAAGACTGTTGTTGATGATGATCACAGAATCATAGAATCATTCAGCTTGAAAAGGCCTTCGATAACAAATCAAACCACTAGCCCATCCGCCCTCAGCTCCAAATCTACATGACTTTTAAACACATGTAAGGGTCTTACAAGACCTGATGACCCTTTCAATAAAGAAGCTATTCCTCTTGTCTTACCTGAAGGTGGGAAGGGACCTTTGGAGTCATAAACAGGTTGCTCAGGACTCAGTGTAGGCAGGTCCTAAGCACTGCCAAGGACAGCCAACACAGAAGATGGACAGAGGTGCCAGCATGTTCCACTGCACCTTCAAATACAGATATGAGGCAAACTGTACAGAAAGCTTGGTTTCTGCCTCATCACCACTAGAGATAAGTAGCCAAGAGACAGATCTACAAACTTCTGATAACCCTCAGTCTGAAGATTTAACAGCTCTGTGTATACAGCAAGATACTCAAATAATATTCCTCATTACTGGAAACATTCTGTTTCCTGTGCTGTCCAGCTAAGCACTGGAAACAGTTCAAGACTGGAGCCATCTATTCTGAGATGGCGAGTTCTGCTGGCAGAGCAGTGAAGGTCCTTTCAAGCAGCCTGGAAGGAGTTCCGGGCACTTCCACAGTAACCACTGCATTTGGCCAACTGTGTAAAACATCTGCAATGGTGTTGTGTATATTGGGGAACCTTCACAGAATTACAGAACATCAGGGATTGGAAGGGACCTCAAAAAATCATCTAGTCCAATCCCCTGCCAGAGTAGGATCACCTAGATCAAATTGCACAGGAGCATGTCCAGGTGGGTTTTAAAGGTCTCCATAGAAGGGGACCTTCCTGAACTACAGAATTAAGAGGACAAATGAAAAAAATTTCTTCTATTTTTTGGCAAGACAATGCAAGCCTAAGGAAAAAACTCCATTGTTTTGGCTTTTTTACTTCAGATTTCCGATAAATCCTTCCCAGAGCCACATCAACCAACAGCATGCTGCAACAAGTTAGGATTCACCAACAGTGATCCTCTGAAACTAGTGGGTAAAAAAAAAAAAAAAAAAACCACTCACAAATGAACCCTGTGTTCTTGTTTTACTTGGGAAACTAAGCCAGAAGGAAATACGTGATAGGAGTATTTCAAAAACTAAACCCAGGGGAGAAAATAAGTCACTTATTCAGATAAGTCTTCAAAAAAAAAATCAAGGACAGAAGTGTAAAAAAGGCAGCATACTGGAGAATTCTTTCTAAATCTCAGTTTCTTATCATTGAAAAAGCTTGTTGCAGCAGCAAAGGCAAATGCTTTTTGCATTAAAAATTAAGAACCTTCTTTCTGAGAAAACTGAACTCAGTGTGTCCAACCTATCTGACATCTGGGTCAAAATCATATAAAATCCTGTTTAAAAAAAAAAAAATCACCAATTAAGGCAGTGCAGAGGGAAGAAGCTGAGTTCTGAAACGCTTGTGCAGGACACATGTTCTGAAGTGCAATTGCCATTAAGAACACTTACAGGTTACTGGGCCATTTCTTTAAGTACTACTATCTAAACACACGCATTTCACAGAAACAAAGATTGTTTTTATTTTGTCCAGCAGCTGTTCCTCAGAAGACTCTGTCTCAAAAACACCCTTGACAAGAGGCCCTTAAAGCCATAAGGACTGAGGAACACCTGACTTCCAAGAAGACAGAATTGTTCTCCTTTACTGAAGCAGTAAAAGCTGCTATGACTGTAGTGCCTCATGCTCTTCAAGTGCTTTGTCATGTGGGTAGTCAATACATTTACACAGAAAAACCAACATATTGTACATGTGTTTCTTTCACCTAAGTAAATTGCCCTTTTGGACTCACCTGTGATTTACAATGACCAGGAGTGACACTTTGACCATGTCCTCCTTACCAGTGTATGAGTTCTCTTCTCTGAGGGATGCAGCATTGCTGTGCTGGCAGAAATTTAGATTCTCCGGCACAAACCTGACCTGTTTAAGAGCAAAGCAAAAGAAAAAACATGAAAACAAACCCTAATTGCCAAACTCTGTCAAAGTTGTACTTACCAGGCATGAAACTCATTTCTAGCCATCTCTCATTGCTCTGCCCACCATCTCTCCTTGTCATAAAACCATTCAGAATGGAAAAGCCATAAAGATTATTGAGTCCAACCATGAACCCAGCTGTCTCACCAATAAACCCTGTCCCTCAGCTCCAGATCTCCATGACTTTAAAACACATCCATGGATGACAATTCAATCCCCTCCCTGGGCAGCCTGTTCTAAGGCCTGATGACCCCTTCAGTGAAGAAGTTTTTCCTCAGGGCCAAAATAAAACTTCCCCTGGTGCAACCTCAGGCCATTTCCTCTTGTCCTGTCACTTGTTCCTTGTGAGAAGACACCAATCCACACTGCTCTACAGCCTCCTTTCAGGTAGTTGTAGACAGCAAGAAGGTCTCTCCTCAGCCTCCTTTTCTTGAGACTAAGCAGCTCCCTCAGCATCTCTTCACAAGGTTTGTTCACCTTGTTGCCCTTCTTCAGGCCACACCACCCACAGCTCCTCCAGCACCACTCATGTCTTACATGTTGACACAACCATGACGACGTATGCTTGCTGCAAGATCCCATAGGACAGAAGGCTGCACAACTGTTGAAGCCTGTTTAATCACAGCCTCCTGTACTTGCCCTGCTGGAAAGCAGATTATCAAGTCACTGCTGCTAACTTGAGCTGCATGATTCTCCAACTTGAGACATTTGTGCACCCAACACAGCAAAACAAGGCCTAGATGAGTAAGTCAATGCACCACACAACTGTAAAGCTTCATCCTTGCTGACAAAAGCTCCGATTGGTGGAAGCAGCAAACATCAAAAGGGCTGTTTTTACAATTAAGATAAACTAAGATGAAAAGCACCATATCCTTCAGAAGGGATGACTGGTAACAGTGCGTGAAGCTGTTACTCACCATGACTCCCTCACTCACTAGATGTCTAAGCCAGTAGCTTTCATTGATCTATTAATTACATATGATTTACTAGCTGCTGTTCTGTCAAAACAAACTTAAAGATACACATTAATGGTTTGGCTAAGCACTACCTCCATGACACAACTATCCACAACTTTCAAAGTAGGTTTCACAAAGCATTAGTTAACATCTGAGAGACCAAACAACAATCCATTTGTATCTTGAAATAGAATCACAGAGCCTTTTTGACTGGAAAAAAATCCTTTAAGGACCTTGAGTCCAACCATTCCCCCAGCACTACTAGGGCACCACTCACCCATGTCCCTCACACTACATCTCCACAGCTTTGAGACTTCTCCAGATATGGAGACTCCACCACTGCCCTGAGCTCCTCCTGGGCTTGACAACCCTTTTAGTGGAAAAATGTTTCCTCATGGGCAACCTAAACCTTTCCTGACACAATCTGAAGCAGTTTCCTCTTGACCTCTCTTGCTTCTGGCTAGAAGAGATTAATCCCCACCTCAGCCCAACATCCCAAATTCTGGGAACTTGTCAAGAGTGAGGCCTCTCCTGAGCCTCCTTTTCTCCAGGCTAAACCACTCCAGTTCCCTCAGCCACTCCTGAGAGCACCTGTGCTCCAGGCCCTTCCCCAGCTGTACAGCCCTTCTCTGAACACACTCCAGAACCTCAACATCGTTCTAGAGTTAGGGGCCAAAACCTGAACCAAGATTTGAAATGTAGTCCCATTGATATAAGGAGACTGACAGAACTCTAGGCCCAGAGTCTCCTTATATCACCACCAGTGTCCAGTACAGGTGGATAATCCCTCCCCAGGTCCCGCTGGCCCTACCAGTGCTGAAATAAGCCATGATGCTGTTGGTATATTTGGAGTTGCTGTAAACATGTGCTTATTCCACTATGGTAAGTAATTCCTGAAAATGCCTTCTGGGTTATCTTCAGGATATGAGAGTGCTACCTGAGAGCTTTGGTAGAAGCCATTCAGTGCTTTAATTAAAGAAGCACTGCCAGCTCACAAATATGAAGGTTTAAAAGATTCTCATTGAGTGATTTAATGTGTCCTGAATTTCTAAACAGTATTAAGTCAACCCTAATCCATGTTCCTCAGACATGATGATTACATGCAAGTACTTTTAGTAACAGTCCTTTTCCCCATGGATGTCTGTAGAGCTTTAACATCTTAGTAATATACAGCATTATTCACAAAACATGAAGTATGTTTCCAACATGAAACCACTCAGGGAGCCTTAGGAAGATGTTTAGAAATGTTTAAAGCAACTCTTTCACCATCACTGAACAGCCTCCAACATTCAAGATATCTAGTCAACATTTATATATTTGAATAACAGATTCAAATTCAGTATAGGCTCCATGGAAATAAAAGGGAACTTCATGACAGCTGCCTCTCTGTGTTCACCTTTACCCAAGATTCTTTACCATGTGCCACGCTCCGTTATCTCCTGGTAGACCAGGGCAACACAAAGGACTCTTAAACAAACAGGTACAGAGTTTCCAACTGAAGTTCCACTTGCTATAGAGTTGACTAATCCAAAGACAGCTTAAGTACATGATTTGTAATCATGTCCTTTCAAACACAGGTTGCTTTAAGGTGGGATTATTGATACACTCTCAGTGTAAATCTGTTTTGATTCAGAATATAGAATTCCAGCTGAAGTTACAAGGTATTTTTTCCAGATTTGTTTTGACAGATGGACTATTACAATTTAAATCAAAAATGAGAATGTCTAAATATACTTTTAAGCAAAAAGGCTGACATATACGTGGCCTAATACTTTTTTTTTTTTTAAATCAGCTGCACAAGGCTCTGTATCACACTATTTCATTACATACAGATTTGCATAATGATTTCATCAGACCACCAAGGTCAGGTAAAAAGCTCATTTTCACACCTGACCAGATCCTCACTTGGTGAAATTCAAGCACTACGTGAATGACTTCAAGATCACAGACTTCAGCAAATGCTGTCCCAATGTCATTTAACAGATCTAAACTGTTTTTAACAGGAAACAAAAAGAAATTTATTACCTGCCTGGAAAGTTATTGCATTTCCAATCATGAGGAGGACAGTGAATATTCCCAAGTTTCCCATCCACTTAGTAAGTGTCTTCTCACTGACCCCATTAGAGGGCTCTTGCAGTCTTGCAGTGAGACATTTGTGTGTGGAGCATTAAGGTTTTGTTCAGCGCTTACTTGAAAGGCTGGACACTGTCAGGCAATTAAATCATTACACTTACAAAACCACGGCAGGCTAAGCAAACATCACATTGCAGAAATTGCTTTACCAGGTCATTACCAGACTTTATGACCTCTCAGCACTGCTCAAGACAATTCAGCATCTCTCCCAAAGAACAAAATCCACATAAAACCTCATCCCGCTGTGAGAAGCAACTTCCACCACAAGACAAACCTGCACGGATGTCCCCACTGGCCGTGACCCCGCCTGACAGAGGCCATGGGGGAAGCGACAGCAGCATAAAGCGCTCACACACACCAGTTGTATACACTGGAGTGCTGCAGTAGCACTAGCAGCAAACCTCCGTGCACGTTCAGATCCAGACCCTAGCTGCCTCCCTGCTATGGGATGCGCACGTTAGACACCTCAGTTACTACATATATGCTGTTGCCAGGCTGTGAGTAGCGTCTCCCCTCCACCCCTTTGAAGCTGTGGGGGTAAGAAAAGCCAACAAGCCAGCGGAAAATGCAGCAAGCAGATTTCAGGGCTGTGGGCAAGGAAACAGCCCCTCAGACAAACAACCAGCACTGGCGTTAAGCAGTCAGTCCCCACAAACGTTCCTATAGAGGAGACTCACCAAGCTGCACCAGCACTGCATGAAACAAACTGTTTGCCTTGAAATGTCACCTCACGCTGATCTCAAAGGCTCAGCTTTTAAATACCTCTGCAGCGGCTGAAATCCTCCCCCTGGTAAGTGAAGTTCTCACTGTGCCAAACGCCCCACTTCAGAAGTGAAAGAAATGCCGAGCTTACATTTTTGGTCTTCTTGCTTTACAACCAGTCTCAGCCATGTAACGTCTGATGTCACTGGAGTACCAGTATGTGGAAGTACTATGGGAACTGTAGTCTTCCCTCCCTTGTGTGGTAACTACGGGGTAGGATCCAGGCTTGCAGGGAGCACCCGAGAAATGCAGCTGAAATTGTGTTTTATTTAATTAGAAAATGCTTCTCAGAAGTGAATGAAGAAAAGTGTGGGAGGTCTTGAAATGCACCTTTCCTCCTTGTTTCTATGCAACAAGTAACTTCCAAACAATTCTTCTCAAGGGGCCACATAATTCCAAAACTATTTAAGTTGTGATGAGGAAGCAAGACCCAGTGAGGAAATTTTAATCACTAAATATATGGTTGATATAAAATATAACGCTATATTTAGCGGCACAAGGGGTATTATGACAAGTTCATAATTTTTCAGGAAAAAGAGATACCTTTAAGGTAAGATAATTGCCTTAATTCAGATGATGAACCCTGACCTTTCCCTTTACATCACCACATTTTTAATGCTACAAAAAGAATGAAAAGCCAGAACGAAAGCAAACTAAAACATTCACAAGAACTATAATAAAGCTACTTATACCTTTTTGAAGGAAACAATATAAAAAAACCACAGGTATAATATAGTTCTGTTGCTGGGAAGTGTAGCCCATCACCAGAAAACTATTACAAAGTGTTAAGAAAAGACAGCATTGAGCTACCAAGCTCTAGCTAAATTCAAAAACCAAACACCGTAAGCTGCACTTTGAAGTGAACTTAAGAGCATCTGTGATGAAGCTACAAATACGTTGTTCACCGGTTCACAGTAAAACTGCCCTCAAACCCATCTTGCAGAATATGAGAAAACTCCCACAACAAGCAGAAAGGAGAAAAATATTTGGTTTGATGGTTTTTAACAGCTTAATGCACGCAGGTTACAGACAAAAGAATCTTTTAAAGGAGAGGGGAAAAAAACCAACAACTTTCTCCAGCAGTTATTCTTCTGCTGCCAAGACATTTTCACTAAGTTTCAGTTTGGTCTGAAAACCCTCTGCAGAAGTCTAACAGCAGAACTCCAGAGTCATTTGCTCTGAGCAAAAGGAAATTCAGACACAAATTCACAAAACCAGTTTAGATACAAATCATTGCTGCTACCTAGAGAACAATGTGTTATAGAAAAAAAAAAGGCACAAACTGGTCCCAACAATATTCTCATAAATAGCTGCATCTTCCTCTCAAAGTAACATGTGAAATACCCCCTAAAGCTGCCAAATTCCCCCTAACCTGAAAGCTCTGGAGACAAAAGATCCTGCTGGAAAAGCAGGACCACAGCAGGCTATGCACACCATGTATTTGTGACTCTGATACCTCCTCCAAGTTTTGAAGATTTCATAAGTGGAGAAACATGACTAAATATTTGGCTACAAACAGCTGGGGTTTTTACAGTAACTCAGTGTGAGGATGATGCTCCCATACAACCTCCTTGAATAGATTCACCTAAGCAACAATTAAAATAGCATCATTTTAGTGCATCAATAGTAGATTGCAATCACTGTAACAAGTTTTACAAACAGATGCACACAATTAAGTATCAGGATACCATTCTTCCAGACCCATCCCTCACCAGTTTTGCAGCTTTTAACTATAGCAAGAAATGAAAAAACCCAGGAAGAGGTTCCCAGCAGTAGGGCATGGGGCAATAGGCACGAACTGGAACACAGGAGGTTCAATTTAAACATAAGGGAATAATTTTTCACAGCGAGGGTACCTCTGGCCCAGGCTTCCCAGAAAGGGTGTAGAATCTCCAGCTCTGGAGACATTTCAAACCCATTTGGAAGCATTCCTGTGGTTATCTGCCCTAACAGAACCTGAGGTTGAACTAGGCTATCTCCAGAGGTCCAACTTCTACCAGCCTATGATTCCAAGGAAAAATAATTAAAAACAAAACAGATCCTCTTTTTACTGGGACTAAACATTTCAGTGTACTCCCTTTTTCAGCCTCCCATACTGACTCCTGCCATAACTCACTGGGTTTCCAGGCTCTATCATCGAACCCGGCTGCTCTCTCCCTGCAGAACCACAGTCCCACTGTCACCACCGTTCTCAACAACCTGACAAAGATGCACAGGACAGGGAAAGCGAAAGATAAACCTCGTGCTTTCGCAGTGAAGTCCTTTCTCAGCAACCACATGGGGTCCCCTCCGTCCAGGGGAGTCATACAGAGCAGCGGCCAAGTTCCTCCTCTCACCTCCCCACCCCTCAGCGCGGGCCTGGCAGCGAGTCGGGGCTAGCCTCACCTGTGCCCGGAAAGCCCCGTCAGGCCGACGGACGAGAGGCAGAGCATTACCCGAGACCATTTTATCCTCCTCCCTCCTCCCCACTCACGCCCTGAAGAGCCACCCCCTCCCCCAACCCCTGAGCAACGGCCGTTACAGCCGGCGCGAGCGGTCAGGGAAAAGGCGGGAACGGCGCGAGCACCCCCTGCGCGTCCCGCGTGCCAGACCCCGGCGCGAGCGGTCAGGGAAAAGGCGGGAACGGCGCGAGCGCCCCCTGCGCGTCCCGCGTGCCGGACCCCGGCGCGAGCGGGAAGGGAGCAGGGGAGAGGGAGCGGCGCGCGCGGCCAATGGCTGCTGTTGGGAAACCACTAAGGGGGGGGGCGTTGCGGAAGGGGAGAGCCGTTGTGTGAAGGCGAGGAGGAGTTGAGGCAGCGAGGGGAAAGGCAGGGTGAGGTGTGGTGGGGAAGAACGTTAAGGTCACCGACCCCAGCCATTCCTCCAGCATTGCTAGGGCAACACTAACTCATGCCCCTCACACCACATCTCCATAGCTTTGACACCCCTTTGGACATGGGGACTCCACCACTGGCCCGAGCTGCCCTTGACAACCCTTGTAGGGGAGAAATTGCTCTGACCTCATGGCCAACCTAAAGCTTCCCTGGCACAACTTGAGACCGGTTCCTCTTGTTCTTTCTTTTGTTCCCTGGGAGAAGAGACAGACAACCCACCCGGCTCCAATCTCCTGAATTTCAGGGAGCTGTAGAGAGTGAGAAGGTGTCACCCAAGCCTCCTTTTCTCCAGTTCAACCACCGCAGTTTCCTGAACTGCTCTTCTCAAGGTTTGTTCTCCAGACCTTCAGCTCCATTGCCCTTTTGCGGACATGAGCCAGCCCTTCAACAGCCTTCTGGCAGTGAGGAACCAAAACTTGACCCCAGGATTTGAGGTGGGACCTCATCTGTGCCCAAGCACACAAGGATAATGCTTGCCCTGGTCCTTCTGGCCAAACCAGTGCTGACATAAACCAGGATGCTGTTTGCCTTCTTGGCCATCTGGGCACACAGTGGTTAATCTTCAGCCATTGGTCACTAACCAAGTAATTTTTCCTCAGTCAGTTTCCAGTTGCTCTGTCCCTGCTGAAGCATAGCAGGAAATGAGGCAGTGAGGGGGAACAACTATAAAAGAGGAGTTGGGAAAGGATTTGCTCCCATTTTCCAGCTGTACTGAGTGTGAGACGAGCACCTCAGCAGGTTACAAGAACAGCTCTCCTCAACCATGTTCATCCTATGCTGAGGAAAGCACAAAAATCTGAGAGTTGACTAAAAAGCATCTAATTTCCCAGCCAAGGCAGTAGAGTGGCTGTGGGCCTGGCATTGTCAAGATTTTCACCTTCCTGTAGAAATCGGTTATTAGATTTAATCTGTGGTAGAGCTCCTTGGTCTGCCTCACTGAGTCCCAACTTGTCTGGAGATTTATCATAGAATCACTTAGGTTGGAAAAGACCTTCAAGGTTTTTGAGTCCAACCATTAACCCAATTGTCCCAAGGCCACTACTAAACTCTGTCTCTAAGCTCCAGATCCCCATCACTTTGAAACATGTCCAGGGATGGCAGTACAACCCTCTCCCTGGGCAGCCTGTTCCAATTCCTTACAGTCCTTTCCATGAAGTTTCTTCCTAATTTCCTCAGGATAATGTGGATTTTTACTACATCTCTGAGAAGTGATCTACTACCTCTGAAGAATCAACCCGTGTGTGCATTTGATGTTATCTACCCCCATTTGTAAGCGGCAGCAGTTTGCAATGGAAAATATACATTAAGACGACCAAAGAAACATATGTGTGCCAGGAAAAAAGGAGATGCAGGCCTTCCCCCAGCAGAGCCAAGATGTTTATTCAGACTGCACCCACCAGTACAACATAACTATTCTAAGGAGGCTGCACAGTGGGTGCCAGAGGAAAAGCTGCTCCTGGCAGAGCCACATCCTTTGTCACATTGGGAATATACAAAAAAGGGTGAATCATTTAAGGTAATGACAGAATCAACTTCTAGTGATACTCAACAAACTGATTTTACAGCAAGCACACAGCTTCAACCACTCTGAACATTTTTCACAGATAAATTCTTTTCACAGTAATACCCAAACAGCAGCAGAAAGTGCTTTGGAAGGTTTTTGTCACAAACAAGCATGCAAGAGCTTTTTATTTTATTTTGCTTTATTTTTTGGTCTGGATGGGATCTCACCTGCTCAGCTCTCTCATCTTGCCATTCCAAAAGCTGCCGCATGGACGGATTTAGAGTGATACAAAAGTAAATAAAGTGCTCCTGGAAGATTCCTGCAGGCTAGCAGGGGTGAGGAGGCAGATGAGATAGTGACACACGTTGGCTGTTGAAGCAAGAAAAAGTGCGAAGACTGAGGAGCAACAGGAGCCAGGAAAGGGCAGCAAATAAAATTGAGGTGTGAAATGTGGAGAACGAGGTGTTCCTCGTGCTGAACACATTCAGAGCAGTGGGGAAGAAACACCCAAGTCAGTGAGGTTAAGCAGCAGCTGGATGCAGCAAACACTTCAGCCTGAGTATGTATCTTATACAAGGTAAAAGCAGCACAATCGCCATTACAAAAAAAACCCAAACATTTAATACCACACAATGGTTATTTTGAACAGAAAACCACTCAGTGCATACAACAGGGAAACCCCCACTGCCTTGGGTCTCTTCACAACCCTTAAAAGATTCCCCTCCTGTCCTCAACGACCTGCCACTGCTTTGGGTTCCTGCTGTTTAATCCTGATTTGAAGGATTCCCAAACACCTCCCAACACCAGCAGAAGGCAGAGTCACCTTTCTCAAAACAGATTCTTGATAAGGCAAAATTTGCAAGTAGTGGCTCCTTGTTTATTTACTGGAGCTTTTTGGCCACCACTCAGGAATTCTGGCAGTCAGCTTCACTTTATCTCCTGTGAGATTTAGGCAGAGAGGTTCGTTGGCATGAGCTAACCTCAACAAAGCCAGACCAAGTTCACCACCTCCAGCCCGGAACTTGCCAGCCGACTTTCCTGATTCGGTTACGATCTCGGTGCCCTCGGGAATGCTGTTGCTGGGAAGAGGAGAGCACAGGCACACAGGCATCAGCCGTTTGCGAATGACGCCCATGTGGTGGGTCCTGGCTGTCAGCTCCTGCCCAATGTAACAGCCTTTGGTAAAGCTGACGCCATTCATGTAGGCCAGGTTGGATTCCAGTGGGAGGGCCTCACCCGGAGGGAGATCTTTGATGCCTTCAGGAATTCCTAAGGGAAAAGTAAAAGCAATAGTTAAATTGATTGATCATCAGTTAAAATATAAGCCGGCAGGGTACTCAGGTAGCCAAGAAGGCCAGCAGCATCCTGGCTTGTATCAGAAATAGTGTTGTCAGCAGGAGTAGGGAAGTGATTGTCCTCTTGTACTGGGTACTGCTGAAGCCACAAATTGAGTAGTGGGGTCAGTTTTGGGCACCTCAATACAAGACAGACATTGACACACTGGAGCAGATCCGGAGAAGGGCAACATGGCTGGTGAATTGTCTGGAGAACCTTGTCTGGAGAGGCTGAGTGAGCTGGGGTTGGTTAGTCCAAAGAAAAAGGAGGCTGAGGGAGGCCTTACTGCTGTTTACAGCTACCTGATAGGAGGTTGGAGAGAGGTGGCAGTTGGTCTCTTGTGACAAGGAACAAGTAACAGGACAATATGAAATGGCCTCAGGTTGCACCAGAGGAAGTTCACGTTGGACATGAGGAAAAATTTCATGGGAAGTGTCATCAGGCCTTGGAACAGGCTGCCCAGTCAGGGGGTTCAATTGCC
Organism: Phoeniculus purpureus; assembly: GCA_028565055.1. Lineage (NCBI taxonomy): Eukaryota > Metazoa > Chordata > Aves > Bucerotiformes > Phoeniculidae > Phoeniculus > Phoeniculus purpureus. The sequence goes on from JAOXOE010000506.1 coordinate 1,383,527, forward strand.
ACCCCTGGACGTGTTTCAAATTTGTGCAGGTCTGGAGCTGAGGGACAGGGTTCAGGTTCATCTTGGGACAGTTACATTCATAATTGGACTCAATATTAAAGGTCTTTTCCAACCTAGACAATTCTATGATTCTAAATGTGGTCATAGCCTCAGTCAGATTTTGGAAATATGTCTCTTTCCCGAGTCATAAAACCAAGAGAACCCATGAGAAGTAGAATGAAATAACGAACTTCATGGTCTGTGGTTTGCACATGAGAAAAATAGTTTGATATAAAAGACATTTACTCATAAAGTGAGACCAGCATCAGAACATCATTTCACAATGCTTACAGCACCTCACCAACACACCTATGGAAGTTCAGATTAATCAGATTACCCAGAAGAATGCAGACACCCAGAAAAGACATCAACATGTGGGCAATACCAACAGCAAAATGCATCTCTCCTGTGAACCCCCATCTGAATTTAACATCAACAAGATTTTCTTCAGATCTGAACATTAGGTTTCCCAACTGTCCTCATTCAAGTCCAGATGACGAATGTCTGTCACCAAAAACATGGGTTTTTGAAGTAGTGCTGGCCCCAGCCTCCTGCAACAGCACAGCAAGGTGAGCACTGTGGTTTCAGGGAGGTGTCATACCCCTGCAGTCCAGCCCAGTTTGACACAGTTTAGCCAGAACCTTTTGGTCTGACAATTCAATTCACTCTCTGCACAGACATGGTAACACCTTCATAAGCTCTGTACAGGCAAAGGGGCTCCTAGGAATTAAGTTCTTTGTCAAATCAACCATCTGCCACACGGCCTCTCAGGTAACCCTGCAAATCCAGTCGCAGATTTTTAGGAAAGGAACGTATTTCCTTTTCCTTCCTTAGCAACAAGGAAAACACAGAGATGGTGCTTTAATCCCAAAATAATCAGCAATTACTCAAACCACAGATGTCTCCTTCTAAGAAAATGAGTAATCCTGGTTTTCTCCTACCCTTAGCACTCCTGACTCAAACTCCCCATAACCTTAGTAATAGGAAACTGCACCCAAACATTAGTTCTGGCATCAGACAGAATTGTAGCTACCAGATCACTTTTATCCTCAAAGTAGCAAACAGTTGCCGCACCAACAAGTTAAACACACTGAGACACACCAACGCAGCTTTAGAACTTATTCTTCTCTCTTATATCAGAGCACAGACTCTGACACAAAGACAGAACTGTGACAACACATAAACATAGGCAATTTCCCCAAATCCAGATCATAAAACAAGACTTGGCTTTACCTTGTTTATACCTGTGCTGGTGGTAATCCTGAATGTCTCTTATCTGTCCCCCAGGGATGATCTCTGATACATTTGCCCCTTTCTTTGTGATCAGTCTCCAGCCCATGACTTCTGCCCTGGGATCAGGAGTTAAAACCAGATCCTGCTCCACGCGCTGAACCAGGGAACTGGCAATGTCTCCATCAGTCTCCCCGGGGACAACAGCCCACAAAGCAAGGTCAAGGCACGGGGCGATGTTTACTTTCCTCCGGATCTTGTACAGTTTCAGATGTTTCTGTATGGCATCCAGCACGTCACTGTCACACTCTATCAGGATGTGTGGCTCCTCTTCTGGCCTCTCATGAAGCCTAAAAAAAGTAACACCTACAAGGTCAGGGAAACAAAGCCCCACAGCAGAGGAAGCCAACAGTCTTGACCCTGGTGTGAACCCAGAGACCCGGGTGGGCTTCACCAAAGGCTACTGGTAGTTCCATATGCTGAAGTAGCTAAACTTTTTCAGACATAAGGTTTAATTTTCTAGCAGACATGTCTTCCCCTCTCTGGGTACAGAAACGGGTCTGGCTCTGCATTCTCCTCTACTACTCAAACTTACCAAGTGAGGTGGCTTTCAGCTGAAGAAGCTTCATTCAGCTGTGCTTTCCATTAGTTACACCCTTAATGATAGAATCACAGGATGGTGGGGGTTGGAATGGACGCCTGGAGATCATCTAGTCCAACCCACCTGCCAGAGCAGATCCAACAGGAACTTGGTGAAGACGACTCCACAAGATCTCTGGACAGCCTGGGCCAGGGCTCTGGTACCTTCACTGTATTTCCTTATGTTCTTACATTTAAATGGAATTTCTGTTTGTCCCCACTGCCCCTTGTCCTATCACTGGGCAACAATACAAACAGCCTAGACTCATCCTCAGCCTCAATGAAGGGCTAGCAGGAGCCCACTTCTTCACTGACTGACACTTGCACATGCCCCAAGTGCCTTTATGGTGTAACTATCATAGAATGAGAGGCTGGTTTGGATTGGAAGGGATAAGAGGAAATGGCCTCAAGTTGCACCAGGGGCAATGAGTTGTTGGACATGAGGAAAAACTTCTCCATGGAAAGGGTCATCGGGTCTTGGAACAGGCTACCCAGGGAAGGAGTTGAATCTCCATCCCCAAATATGTTTAAAAGTCATGGAGATGTGGAGTTTAAGGACAGGATTTAGTGGTAGCCTTGAGACAGCTGGGGTAATGGTTGGACTCAATTATCATTGAATGTACTGGGTTATAAAAGACGTCCAAAGGTCATCTAGTCCAACCTCCCTACAAGAAGCAGGGACATCTGTAGAGAATCACAGAATATTCATGGTTGGAAAGGACCTCCCAGATCACTGAGTACAACCACACACACAACAACAAAATCAAAACCCTGATAAGACACAAAACTACAACAGATTGCTCAGAGCCCCATCAAGCCTGACCTTGAATGTCTACAGGGGTGGGGCCTCCACCACCTGTTCCAGTGATCTACCACCCTCAGATTCAAGATGTTTTTCCTGATGTCTAACCTAAATCTACTTTTTTCCAACTTAAAACCATGATCCCCTCGTCCTATCACTCCCTGCACGTGTGACAGGCCCCTTTCAGGGACTGGAAGGTTACTGTAAGGCTCCCAAGGAGTTTTCTCCTCGTCAGGCTGAACAACTCCTCCTCTTTTAGCCTGTCCTTCTAAGAGAGAGGCTCTTAAAGGTCTTTTCCAACCTAAACGACTCTATAATACTATGACCATCCAGTTCCAACCCCCCTGCCATGGGCACGGATACCTCTCATCAGAGTACGTTGCCCAGAGCCACATCCATCCTGGCCTTGAACACTTCCAGAAATGGAGCAGCCACAACCTCGCTGGGCAACCTGTTCCAGTGCCTCAGCACCTCAACAGGGATCGATTTCTTCCTGAAATCTAAATCCACCCTCTATCACACCGCTTCCCCTCTCCTCCCCTCCCCCGGTCTCTCTCACCGATACAGGATGACGTCATACAAGCACCGGCCCTGCGCGTTCAGCGCATGCGCATACATCGCCCGCGGCACCGCTCCGCCTCCGCCATTCGCTGGGTCCCCCGGCGCCAGCCGCGTGACGTCATTAGTGAGAAGCCCCTGCAGGAAAGGCGCGGCCTCGGCCCCCCGCACTCCTAGCAGCGCCCGGCGCAGAGGGAAACAGTCGGCGGCGCCTCCTCCTCCGCCCCCCGCGCCCCTCCACAACCGTCGCAACCCCGGCAGGGCCGTCCCTGTTGTTGTCGTTGCCGCCGCCCTCACCAACATGGCGGCGCTCAGGTCGAACGCCCTCAGGCAGGCTCCGCACCCTCACCACCGTGGTGGCCGCTCCGCGCCGCCGCCATCTTGTGTGTGTCCTCGCGGAGGGCGCCGCCTGCCGGCGGGGAGGAGCGACGCCAGCACCGCCCTCTCGTACCGCCCCCTCCGCTCACAGCCGACTGCCGTGCGGGGTGGGGAGGGTGCGTTGGTGCTGCGGGTGAGAGGTTCACGTTATCCACCCAATTTAAATGATCAATTTCTTTTCCTTGTGTAGAATCACTAGTGTCACCAGTCTTATGAAGCCCTTTTGGAAAACCTGTAATGAGGATCAGAGAATTGTTCAGGTTGGAAAAGACCATCATGATTATAAAGTCCCACCATTAACCCAACTGTCCTAAGACCACCCTAAAGCCTATTCCTAAGCTCCAGATCTCCATGACTTTGAAATACATCCAAGGATGGCAGTTCAACCCCTCCCTGGGCAGCCTGTTCCAAGGCCTTTCCAGGAAGTTTTTCCTCATGGCCAAACTAAACTTCCCCTGGTGCAACTTGAGGCCATTTCCTCTTATCCCAGTAGTTGTTCCTTGTGAGAAGGGACCAAACCTCACCTCTCTACAACCTCCTTTCAGGTAGTTGTAGGCAGCAATAAGGTCCCTCTCCTCAGCCTTCTTTTCTTCAGACTAAGCAGCCCAGCTCCCTAAGCCTCTCCTCACAAGATTTGTTCTCCAGACCCTTCCCCAACCTTGTTGCCCTTCTCTGGATCCTGTCCAGACCCCAATGTCTTTCTTGCATTGAGGTGCCCAAAACTGAAACCAGTACTAGAGGTGCGTCTCACCAGTGTCATTAGCTCCATTCTGGAACCAATGATACCATGTGACAGCAGGAATCCATGCTAAGTGATACTGCACAGAGAAGACATCTCTGTGCTGAAGAGTGGAGCTGAAGGTGCTGCTGCATACCTTGTGTCCATCAGCACCGTGGGAAGTGGGCTCCGAAGGGCCTGGGTAGCCCTGGGTTCAGCAGCAGCTCCTTACACTGGAATTAATCCCACAGTTGATGAACTGGCCGTGAGTCACTCCTGTCACTTGTGATTGCTTTTCCCTGCTTGCTGCCAGTTGGTTTAAGGCCATTTTGGCCCAGGCTGCTACCAACACCAGCATATGTGCAGCTCTGCAGGGACAGGGCTCAGCTGGCCCCAAATGAACCCTGCAAACGAGAAGGAGCCATCAGGGACAGCTGAGCCCCACCTCAAACCCAAAAGCTTCAGCGAAATGGCTTGGTTTTGGGGAGATGTAAATATGCTGCACAGCCAGACATCTGGTTCTGGGGGAGGACAAGGCTTTCCCCGCAGGCTCCAGTGGTGATAACCTTATCGCATATTCCTGAGTGTGTGGAGACAGATCTGCTGCCAGCGGTGGAATCTTGGCCACCCAGTTCAGCACAGGCCTTGCTCGAGGCAGTGCTTGTCCGGCAGCTGCAAATGCAGAGCAGGTGGAGAAATAAAAACAGGCAGCGGATACGATTCGAGGTGACCTTGGCGTGCGAATGTGCTCTGCCCGGCTGCTGGCACACACTGCTCATTAAAACATGGGGCTGAGGAAACCTATCTTGCTCCAAACCAGGGCTGAAGATGCAGAGGGCTGAAGCACATCTGTTTTTTTAATGCTCCTCAGACGTGGCCACGTGCCAAGAGCAGGAGCTGCTGTGCTTTGCTTTTTAGAGGTCCAGGAAAAGGGGGAAAGTCACGGCTCTCCAAGCACGGCTGGTCTGACAATGGGGGTCTAGAGCTCTATCTCTTCTTTTCTTGGTGCCATATTCCTGCTGCACCCACAGAATCACAAAATAATTTCAGTTCGAAAGATTATTGAGTTCAACCATGAACCAAACTGTCCCAAGGCCCCCACTAAACCCTGTTCTTGAGGTACACATGACTTTTAAACATGTCCAGGGTTGGTCAGACCCCTCCCTGAGCAGCCTCCATGGATTGGCACTTCTCGCTGCTGATGGAGAAGAGGAGGTGATGAACTTCAACAAGGACAAATGTAGGTTCCTGCTTCTTGAGAGGAACAAGCCCCTGCACCAGTGCAGGTTAGGATTGACCTGCTGGGAAAAAGCTCTATGAAGAAAAGACTTGAGTGGGCTTTGGTACAGTAAGTTGCCCATGAGTCAGCAATGGGCTCCTGTGGCCAAGAAGGCCAGTGCTGTCCTGGGGTTCATGAAGAAGAGTGTGTCCAGGAGGTGGAGGGAGGTTCTCCTTCCCCTCTACTCTGCCCTGGTGAGGTCATACCTGGAGTCCTGAGTCCAGTTCTGGGGTCTCCAATTCAAGAGAGACAAGGAACTGCTGGAGAGAGTCTGAGTTTTCAATTTTACGCCCCACTAGCACAACAGGACCTGTCTGTGGTGGAATGAGATCCTCCTGCCTTTGCTCACGAGAGCGATATTGCACTTTGATTGCAGTCAACACTATGAGACTGAGCAATGTCACCTCCCTTGCTGGTTTGGGGCAGAGGTTGCATCTCACCTGCTGAGCTTCGAGCAGCAAGTGTGGCATTATGTGGACTTGTCTGCTGTGTTTAAAGCTTCTGCTCTCCTTCCTGCCCTCTGAAGCCACAGTCTCAGCTCAGTGACTGATAAAGAAGAAATTGTGATAAAAGGAGTCTGTGGCCTCAGTTGTCGCCTCTGTGTCGATGTTTTGAAGGCACTTCAAGAGCATCAAAAAGTTTTGGTGCTAGGCCAGACAGGTGTAGGTGGGGGGTATTTTGAAAAGCAGGTCCTCTGCAGTGCTCAGTCGACTTCTATCGATTCTGTCTTCTATGTAAGTCTTTGGCTAAAAATATATAAAGTTCTACTGGGATAACAGCCCTCTTCTACCTGGAGTTCACCTACCCAAATGTGGACATCCACATTTGGCTGGGCTGGGCTCCTCTATAGGTTTTGGTGATGACAACATGCTTTTGGGATGCTTCGTTTCACCCTGAAGTCACTGTGTAAACTGTATCACATCAGCTGCGCTGAAGAACCTACTGTCTCCACATAGCCCTGAGGGAACCAGTTCCATGAAGATATCATGAAAGCCACCGGTCTCTATTACTCATGACACTGCTCTTAGCTCAGCCTAGTGGATTATCCCCACTAGGGGTGCTCATGGGAGGAGAGCTGCTGGCATAGGGTGATAAGATGTAACATCTCTAACTAAGCCCCAACCCTAAGGGGACATCCCTCAAAATCTCCTCTCAGTGGAACATCGCTCATCCAGGTAGGTGTGTCAGGACAACTCAGAACTAAAGAAATGGTGGAAAAAGAGCAGAGATCTTCTCTCTGCTCATCACCAGTCTCTGGGCAGTTGCACAAGCTGCCAGCAACCTCTTGCTCCATTAGCTTTCTGCTCTTTGCTTTCCCACCGCCCCAAACCCTGCCATGCACGTGCTCCTCCTCAGTGTTTACCCATCCAGAACTCATCTGTGCTAGCACAAAGCCGGAAACATCGCTGGCTCCCTGCAGCCAGTCCTGTGGGTTCAGGCTGGTCTAACAAACTCCTGTTTTCTCCTCTTTTTCCTACAGGGTCCTGAGCATGAACTCTCCTTGATGAACCCACATGAGCTGCAGTTTGTTCAGCCCTGCACTTCAGGAGGTCAATCACGAGCAGCTAGCAGCGAGGACATGAGGCTGTGGTGAACCAGAGCAGCATGTCTGACACAGGGTTAATATCCTACAGTCTTGGAGAGGAAAATATGGATTGTGTTTGCATGGGGCAGTGCAAAGATCATGGAAGATAGGATGTGGAATTTTAAGGACAACAGGCTGGATGCAGAAATCAAAGTGGAAGCTGAGTTTGCAGCCCTTGATGCCCTTGATATGGGCATTGCAGTGTGGAGCAACTAATGGAGAAACTGGGTTTTGTGACCTCAGAGACCATTGCTGGAGAGTCACTGGTATTTTTTAAAGAAACTAAGAGGTTTTGTGATTGCTCTGTCTTTCGGAACACCTGAAGTACGGGCACATGGAGTCTGGCTCTGCCCTCCGTTCATGGACATTGCCCCCACCATGCTCCCCAGGTGATCTGGGGACAAGAGTCTGCTTCTCACTCACTTCTTGCTGATTCCAGTCCCCTGAACCATTGGGACAGGACATGGTTGCCCTTAGCTTAGGGCACAGACACCTTGAGGAAGCCTGGTGGCAAGGGATGAAGGCTGCTGGTGAGGAAGACTCACTAGAGGGTTTGTTTCTGCATGACTGTGGCTAGCACCTATGTCAAGCTAAAGTCAGCCACCCATGGCCTTCTGCATCTGAGTAAGTCTGGTACCAACCCACCAGCAAGGACAAGTTCACCCTATTCCTCAGACCTTGCTGATTTGTTATTTAGAAAAGTTTTCCTTTCTTCTGGGTGTTTTAGGTAGCACTGCAAAGAATGTCACCTATGAAGCTACATATGAATGCTGACCTTCCTCATAGACTTGCTGGAGGATCCTCTTCTTCAGATCCCTGCAACAAGCTGCCCAGAGAGATTGTGGAGTCTCCTCCGGAGATACTTAAACCTCTACCATGCAGTCTGCTCTGGGTGAACCTGCTTCCAACTCCCTTCCAACTCCCACCGGTCTGGGATTCTTTCTCCAGTGGCAACTGGTTCTGCTCTTGCGAAACAAATTGTAAAGATATGAGGGCTGCCAGCAAAACAGAATAAACACATTTCTGTCCAGAATTTCTTTCCTCAAGATTTTTTGGACAGGGCTGGCGAGCGAATGTGTCCATTATCTAATGCGAAGAGCAAAGGCTGAGGTGGTTTTGACAGGGAGGTTTCCTTATAAGAGCTTCCTCATCATTTGCTCAGCTTGAATCATCAGTGTCTCCCAGACTCTGCAGTTTTTCTGCTTTTGAAAGCACAGGCTCTCCTGAGCAGCCTCAGCTTGGTGCCTGGAGGATGTGTAGGCAGTGATTCATCAGCGAGAGACAACACATCCCAAACAACTAGAAGGTCAACTGCTTCTTAAGGCGAAAATATTTTGCTGTGATTTATAGCCATATCTGGGAAAATTGAGCTCTTACATGGCTAAAAGAGGCAAATAAATAGATTGGGAAGAATTTCTTGTCGTCGGCGCACGGTGCCCTTCTCATGGAAACATCACATATGCTTTGCATACTGTAACAAAATGTTTTATTCCCTTTTATTAGTAAAGGACGTGGAAGAGCCAGTTGAAGAGTCGGACTGATGCATCTTTCTCCTTTGACCAGTGTTTAATACCCTAATGTCCAGATGTGACATTTACACTTGAAAAACATGGATTCAACCTTGTACTGAGGGAAAAAAAAAAGAATTTCGAGTACAAATACAGTTAGTACATTAAAAAAAATGAACAGCAACATCCAAAAAAATTAATAACGATCCTAGAAACTTCATAACAGCACAGACTGGTTATGGCCTTGAGTTAAGTTCAAGTATTTCCCAGTGGAATGCAACGCAAGCAACAAGGTAATCTGGCTTTTACATGGGACATTCCTGGCCCTGAACAGAAAGAGTAGAAATAGAAGTGTGGGCACTTTATCCGGCCAAGTTCAGCAAGAGAGCCAGCACTTACCATTAGTTTAGCTACAGAGCTAAACTTGTCCTGCGTGTGAACAAAACCCATTAAAAGAAAGAACTCCAGAAGCAAAGTGTCAATTACACTAACAGCGTTTCTTCCGTGGCTGATACTGCCTGTCATCTAATAGATGTTCCTTGAGGCGCTGGTTTAGTTTTGCTGTGGTTGTGATGGGTTTTTTGTTCATTTTGCCTGTTTACCATTTTCCTCCCAAAATGGGTGCACAAGCCCATCCCTGTGTTTGCTGACTTACTGGTCAATCTGCAGGTTAGCAGGAGTCAAAGGGCTGATCTGAGTCCTTGGGAAACGTCTGGGGCTGAGGGAGGTATCGTTGGGATGGGCAGGAGAAACACAAAAATCCTGACTCCAGCACAGCACTTTCCACCACTGTGTGGGAAGGACAACTTTATCCGGAGCTGTGATATTACTGCTCATCAAAAAGGAATCAGAAGAACCCAGGGAGCGTCCAACCATCATTCTCCTCAGAGTTTCCATCCTTCCCTTGGGATCGTGTCTTCACACACACACACACTGGTTCCCGTGGGACACAGAGCTGGCCATAAACGAGAAGTCACATCACATCCGTGTGGGGGCAAACAACCTGATGCCCTTGACAGCTAGGGGAGCAAATCTGCACCCAGCAGCACCTCTGCTGTCCTCCCCAGCAGCCCCTGCATTTATCGTCATGACAGCAGCGCTGTCAGCAACCAGTCTCTGCTGCATGGCCCGGTACAGCCCTAGCTGGGGAAGATAACATGTTCCCACATGCAGGACAAGGATTAACAACGCTGTTGGATATGTTTGTCTCCTCACCAGCACTGGGTGAACATTCTGAGGTTTTTGTCAACAACATACATCACGACGGATGTGTGTTGCTACTGACCCTTGCTGCTGGGGAGATGCGCTGATGCTCCTCCTCAATGCTGTTGTCTGTTTTCATGGGGAAGATCTCTAGATTTCCAGGCTACTTCATCAGGACCCGAACAAGCTTGGAAGTGTTCCCCAGACTGTTACACAGAGCCACAGTGAATACTTGCAGCTAGATATCTCACAGGATGTTTCTTTGCTTTCTTTTTAAACCTGCTTGTTTGCTGCTGGCACCATTCTCTAATGGATGGCAGAGCTCAGTTGAGGTTCCCAGGAGCTGATGGCCAGACTGAAGTTCTCTGCTTGTTCCCGAGACTGGCCAAAAGGTCCCACCACCAGGAGAACAGGCAGAGAATCATTTAAGTTGGAAAACACCTTCAAGATGATCAGGGACTGATCTCAAAGACATTAGAAAGATGCCCAGCAGGAAGTCCTGTAGATCTGATAGGTGATAAATACTGGAACAGGGACCTGCATGTGGCTTTGGGTGGCTGCTATGGCCCTGAGGAAACAGCTCAGCACAGGAAAGGTGCTGGTTTTGGTGAGGATTTACTTCTTTCATAAGTCTTGATCTTGGAGGTCCTGCCTATCTGGGTTCTCCATGGTAGTCAGTCAACCATTGGACACTTGGGAGGATGTGAGAGCATCAGCCAAGCCACAGGCATTCTGGGGACACCTCAGGGATTAGACCCGCTCTGAGACAGAATCATAAATGTTGGAAGAGACCTCCAAGATCATCAAATCCAACCATCAGCAGATGGTTCAGCCTCCATTGTTTGACAGGAGATGCATCCTGTGCTCCCAGTAATGAGAGCTTCTCTCTGTTTTGTGTTACTGGAGGGGTACGAAGCTGCAGCCTTGCAGCGGTGCAAGAGACTAGGGACCAAACCACCCTGACAAAGCACATCCTGAGCACTACCAGGAGCCTTGGAGCTCAGCTGCTTTGTTTTAACATGACCCTAGATTCCTACAGCTGCATGAAAACCACCCTAAATCAAGCCAGGCTCAAAAAGCTCTCCATAAAGTAGTAAAAATCTTCCTTGTCCTGCCCAAGCTGAAGCCAGACCTTCCCAGGGGAGAAGGAAGACTATAAAATCACCGGAGGGTTGATATTGCCTTTATAGGTATCTCTCTACACCTATATTCACACACCCCCAGTTCATATATGGCTGTCTCTCCATGTACACACACAGCCCACAAACACTTGATGCAGGGATCCACCGCCTGCCACTTGTTACATGGGTTTGATGAAACAGAAAAGCAAACCTGCCAGCACTGACCTGCCAACCTCCACTACAATTCAGCAAATGAAGAAGCCTAAACCCCTCAGAATTTTGTTTTCCTGGTTGCATAAAGGCACTTTCTGATTATGTGAAGCAGCAGTTTGTTAAAAACTCCTGTAACAGCAATGATTCTCGTCATATCCGTAGCATCTTGAGGCTCGGATCATGGTTGCTTTTAGGTCTCCCTGTGTAAGACGGTCGCTGTGTTTCTGCCCCCTCAAAGCCTGCTGTGGGGTCTGGCTGGTAGCTTGCAGCACCCAGTGATGCCTTTGTGTCCAGTGATGCCTGCTAGAGCATCTGGCAATTCAGGCAGGCCATCAGCTGTAAGGGCATTGTGAAAGTTCATGCCATATGTCAGTTGTCTTCCTATCAAGGGGTTGGAAATTAATTTTGATTAAAGATTTTTAGTAATTAAACACGCCTGAGCTACAGCACTCTCGTCTTGCCATGCAGAAGGGGAGCTGCTCACTCAGCTCTCTCCTGAGCCACCAGCAGCTCCTCTTCCCATCACAGCATGTTGTCCAGTCTCTGTTGGGTGCTCAGGTGGTGACCAAGGGGGTGGGAGATGCAGGGTGGGTTTTGCTGTAGCTCACTGGAGGTTTCCAACAGGAGAACATGTTGGAAATAGGAAAGAAGTTTCTTCTGTGAACACACTGGAAGGCAGCACTAAATCGGTTTGAAACTCCTTTTCTCTCCTGACTTCCACAAAAAATTACACCGGTGCCCTGGGAAACAAACACGAGACAATACCGAACACCCAAAACAAACCCAAAGAAATCCCTTTTTGCACTGCCTTCTCTCCTTTTAGACGAAGCTATATCCATACAGATGTTTTTCCATCTTTACTGCTTGAGCTCCCTTTCTCCAGGCAGGCCTTGGGTTTAGCACCTTGTTTCTCCTGGGCAGTGTTGGCCCTGTTCTGCTCTACCACCGTGCCACCCGAGGCAGGGCTGCTGGTTCGAGAAGGCTGTGCGTTGCCTTGGGTGCTGCTGTAGCTCTGAAACGCAATGTCTAACTGCTCCTGGGCCACCCGCAAGTGTTTGTGAAGGGTGGACAAGTCCGCAGGGAGGTTCTCATCTGGGCTGGTGCACTGCTGCTCCTGAGCAACATTAGCCAAGTTCTGCTCGTGAGCCATCAGGCTGTTGGGGATCTTGGTGGACTTCTCTGATTTCACTACCAGGTTGTACTCAGGAGGGCAGGAGATGTTCTTTGGGTAGGCGTAGTTGTAGGGAGGCTGCCTAAAGCTATTGATTTTCCGGTTGCGAATGGCATCTCGGATGGTCCCGAACCCCAGGTGAAACATCTCACACATGTTGAGCAGTAAGCACAGGCAGCTCACGACGTACATCACCAGGAGAAAGATGGTCTTCTCTGTTGGTCGGGACACAAAGCAGTCCACAGTGTGCGGGCAAGGGACTCTGTTGCAGACGTAGTAGGCTTCTACCTCAAAACCATAGAGTAAATACTGCCCTATCAAAAAGCAAACTTCAAACGAAGCTCTGGTTAGTAGCTGAAAGACATAGATTTTCATCAGTCCTTCTTCCTGGATGCGCCTCCTCCCATCATGCTTTTGTGGCTCTTTGCTCTTGGGCTTAGCTTTGGCTTTCTCCTGTTCTGCTGCATCATCAGAGATCATGGGCTCCTCTTCATCAGCAGCTTCCATTGGGTCCTCCATGTTGCGCACTGCCTGCCAATTCAAAGCAAACTGCTTCTTCTTCTTGAATCCTTTAAACTTCTTCTCCTCCTCTGCCGACCGAGCAATCCTGTGGATGGCATAGCCCAGGTACATGACCGAAGGTGTGGATATCATGATGATCTGGAAGACCCAGAACCTGACGTGTGACAGTGGTGCAAAGGCATCGTAACAGACATTGTCACAGCCAGGCTGCTTGGTGTTACAGGTGAACTTGCTCTGCTCATCAGAGTAGATGGACTCCCCGCCCACCGCTGTCAAGACAATGCGGAAGACGATGAGTACAGTGAGCCAGACCTTCCCCACAAAGGTGGAGTGATTGTGAATCTCTTCTAGCAGGCGGGTTAGAAAGCTCCAGCTCATGTTGGTCATAAGGGCTACTCAGTTATAACCTGCAGAAAGAGGGAGAAATAAAAAGCCATCATTGTATGTTACCATCCGTGGCTGCAGTTGATGATCACAGCATCATAGAACGTTTAAGGTTGGAAAAGACCTTCAAGCTCATCAAGTTCAACCATTAACCCAACTGTCCCCAAGCCACCAGTAACCCATGGCCCTAAGCTCCAGATTGCCATGACTGTGACACTGGCATAAAGTTAAGGAGGTCTTCTCAAAGAAGCACCCTTGATGCTGCAGCCCATCTTCAGACTTCTGAGGGGCAACCAACATGGGGCTGACCATGAGAGCACAGCATCAGGGCACCTGCTGCACTACCATGACAAGCCACAGCATCTACTAGATTCACCATTACCCACTTTGTTGTCCATAATCACAGAATGTTAGGGGTTGGGAGGGACTTCAAAAGATCTAGTCCAACCCCTCTGAGAGGGCAGGATCACCTAGATCAGGTCACACAGGAACACATCCATGCTGGTTTTGGATGTCTCCAGAGAAAAAAAACTCCACAATCTCTCTGGGCAGCCTGTGCCAGGACTCTGTTACCCTCATTGTGAAAAAGGTTTTTCTTACGTTTACATGGAACCTCCTATGCTCCAGCTTGTACCCATTGCTCCTTGTCCTATCATTGGACACCACTGAGATCAACCTGGCTCCATCCCCCTGACGTTCACCCTTTCCATATTTATAAATATTACAGAAATCATCCCTCAGTCTCCTCCAAGCTGAAGAGACCCAGCTCCCTCAGCCTTTCCTCATCAGGGAAATGTTTCACTCCCTTAATCATCTTTGCGCCTCTGTGCTGGACTCTTTCAAGCAGTTCCCTGTCCTTGAATTGAGTAGCTCAGTTGCAAAAAGGGTTTGGACGACTGTAGATGTCAACACAAGGCACCACAGAAGCCACCAAGGCACCAAAGGTGATTAAGTTGCTTCCACACTATGGTGTCAAGCTTCTGAGCTGAAAGGAGGGGAAGATGCTGCCCACATCACAGAGACTTGCACCGCTGCAATCTTCTTAGCAAACCCAGAAAAATGCAAAGAATTGGCCAAAGAATGGGAATATTTATGTTTACGGGCGGATGGCCCTTTTAAGATCCTTTTGGGAAACCAAAACAAAACAAATGTTTAATGAAACGCAGGCTGCTTTAAAAATAAACCTTGAAAAGCTTTCTGAGGAAGCCACGCATTTATTAGAAGACCTGGACAGCTGGGGAGGAAGAGCTTGGAATAACTATTTTGTGTCCAGCTTCACTTGCAGTGGGACCTGAGCAACTTGGGTGACCCCAGGCACCAATAGAAGCAGGAGGTGACTTCGCTGCTTGGCTGGCAGCAGTTCTGGCAGATATCTGGAGATGAGAGCAACAGGGAAAGCAACCAGACCCCAGGACCACCAGGGTGGGGATACAGTGAGGTTCTCACCTGAGAGCAGAAGAGGATGGGATCATCCTTTCTCCTGCTGTACAACCCTCCTCTGAATCATCCTCCAGCTCGTTGTGGAGCTGACCCATCTAATTTCCGCACAGACACCTGATGACACACTGTAAACTAGGAATCTCTAAACCAAAACCCATCCATGAAGTGACACCTACCACTGCACCCAGTGTAGTGGCAGACACAGGACATGAGCACAGACACTAGTGAGACAGTACAGAGCAGCACATTGCAATGGTGTGTTATGGCGCAGCAGCAGCTGCTTCTATAGACCTCTGTGGGTGCAGAGGAAGAGAAAAGAGCTGTTGTACGTACGTTGGAAGAGTGTCAACATCAGGCCTCCCCTTCTATGCTGACTGACCATGGTTGTGTAGAGGTACATATCCAGGAGAAAAAATAATGCCATGAAACACAAGCCTGGTCCTTTGTGCCACTTTTATAGGGAGACACAAAATCACACCTGACGGTTTCCATAGCACAAACCAGAAGCAGCCACCAGCACCAGCCAGGGGCACAGCCCTATGCAGAAGCAAGAGGGGAAACGTGCCTTGCTCTGTTCTCCACGTCAAGCCTGTCTGGAATGTGAGCTTTGCTCATGCTGCTTCTTAGGACGGAGGCCAACCAGCGCTGGTTTGCTCAGCCCTTGCCTTCACGCTGCCCTGGGAGGTAACAGCACGTTCTGGGGCTTGAGATGCAGCAAAATTCTTGTGTTGTCGAGGGCTCTCAAGAGCAGGCAGATGGAATTTTCTAACCCTGCTATTTCTAGATCAAACAAATCCTCTGCGAACTCAAACCCCCAAATCTTCACACGCCAGACGGATGTGCTGTGGGAGCATTCTGCAGATAGAGTTATTCTTGTCCTACAGCTGGAGAAACTGAGGCAGAGTGCAAGGAAACAGCTTGCTCCAGGCTGGGCAATAATGCAGAAGAAGAGGTGGGGAAGTTCTCTCTGCCCTCAGCTTAGCTGGTGAAGATCAGCAGTCTCAAAGCTGCTGGCACCAGAATCTCCATCCCCTGCCCCAAAAGTGTTGCCTAGGACCCAATGGCCAGCACAGAAACACTGTCTCAGAAAGGACAATTCAGTCACTGCAGGATAATGTGAACGGTGATCCCCACAGAGGATTCCTTTGTTTATTGAGAAAATTTAGTTTATTCAGGGGTGAGATGGCAAATCATCCCCTCTGGGTGCCTTCTTGCTTCTCTAGACTCAGTGGAATCACTCTATAATGGCTTTAACCCTTCCTGTGATTTGTGTCCCCAGTCAGAGATGGGCAAAATAGGGTGTTAAATCACAGAATCACAGAACATCAGGGATTGGAAGGGACCTTGAAAGATCATCCAGTCCAATCCCCCTGCCAGAGCAGG